>CM042159.1:84373632-84440432 GCA_023376005.1 Doryteuthis pealeii | reverse complement strand
TCAGTGTTGCAGGGCTTGGATCCCATTGGTAAAAAAGCCAAATATGAATCCTATGAACCTTCAGCCTGTCCTTGTATATAATTTAGTACACTTATTCACACATGTCAAATTTGTGTTTTTCCAAATGTTCAATGTCTTTCATCGTGTCAAATGTAGAAACAGATTTATTCCAAATTTTATGCAACAAATGAAAAAAATATGTAATATATATATAAAATCATAGTTGAAATTTACAACTACTAATTTTTAAAAGAAACTTACTTGTTTAGTTATCATCAAATTCATTACTGATCTTTTCCCTCATTTATCTAACCAATACTATTCATGTTATTCTTACAAGTTTGTATATCCTTGCTTGTTTAAATACAAGATCATTTTTCTCTCAATTTTGTACCTTTTTGTAATACTAATGATTTAAGATTTCTAGTGTATGAATAATAATTATATATTAATTGGAAAGTTAATTGTTAAGTTGTTGTACTGGAAATCATAGATATTTCATTGGTTATATATATTAAGTCCTTTTAATTTCCAGAATATTTTCAATATAAATATCATGCTTAAAAATATTTTAGTTTAATTTACTCTTTACCTTAATCAACATAATATACTTAAGTTTTTGATTATGAATTATATTTTTATTTGGTCTTTGGCTGTTATCTGCACTGAAATCTTATCTTCTTCTACTATCATTTCCCACTATTTCTCTATAGATTTTCTTGTTTTGGCATGTACTTCCATGAAGAATAAAATTTCCTGAACAACCTCCTATATATTTGCTGATCCAAAATATTACCTGTTTCACTTGAAATATATAAAACAATGATTTTGATTTAATTCAAGACAACTTATACTTTATCAGCTTTTTATGTTTAATTCATTCTGTTATTATTCAAAACTTAATTTTATATATTGTCTTCAATAATGTTTATTATTTATCTTAATTTTTCTTTTTATAGCAACAAAATGTACATTGAAACTCATTCCCTTCAAATCTTCTACTATCAATATCTTTAGGCAGTTTGCTCATTTTCCTATTTTGATTTAACCTTTTGAACCCTCAGATATCCTGTACCTGAGCTAACAAAATTCACAAAAAATCAAGCACAAAACACATCTATACTTTACTCCAGGACACAGACATCTTTATTTAAAGTTATCCCATAATTCCATTAAAGAATGACAATAAATGTTCATTTTATTTTTTATAAAATAATAATAGCCAAAAACATCAGGTTTATAATATTTAAATTTAATTTGTAAATTGTAACTTTTATAACATTCTGTATCCTATCTATTATACATATAATAATCTTATTCTGTCTGTAATTGTTGCACTAATTGCTAACTACTGACAACCTCCTTTTTCTGAGTTTCACTGCTCAATATACAGACTGAGTGCTAGACCTGCAAACAAATTTTTTTGTAAAAAATAACAAAATTTGGTGTTTAATCATCAATTTTTGTTCATACTACCAGAAATGTTTATTTACTAGTGTAGAAAATGACTAAAGAAAAGCAGGGAAGTGTGAAGTAGCAGTAAAGTAAGTAGATGTTTTTTTTTTTTTTTTTTTTTTTAAAGTTGAACTCTTACCGATACACAGCACTAATATATTACTCTGATTATTGTTTCATTAGGGGGAGGGCCCCTCCGAAAAAAGAATTTCCTGTGTCTTTACTATAATCATAAGAGTAAATTAAAACTTTTGATACTTTTGTTTAATAAATCCTATCTATAATATCATGGGCTGGTTAGCTCAGTCGTAGAGCGTTCGGCTAGAAACCATAAGGTTCCTAGTTCGATACCGGTCCTCACCAACTCAGCATTATGAGTAGCACAGGAATATGTGCGGTAAAGTAAGGAGCTGATGATAGGTGTGGCGCTCCACCTCAGATGCAAAAACAATCTCCTTGGTCTAGCGCTAGTGAAAAGAGGATAGACTCCCTCGCTGATTGGTTGATACCGACTTTAGGCCACCCCGACGACTTAATTTTTTACTTTTTTATAATATCATGAGCTATACAAATAATTAGTTGCAATATTTGATCCAGAGTTTTTGCCCACTGTTTTTTCACTGAAGAAAAACAAAGTGTTTGTATATTTTTCAACTATTTGTTGATACTAAACACTGATAATGTCTTTGTCCTGGAAATATTTTAATACTTTCACTACCTCCCCGTGTTTTTCATGAGTACACAAGAAGTATTTACCTGTAGTTACCTGTTTAGCAACTTTTAAGCATATAAAAATGTGGTAAAACACTACTCTCAATGAGACATAGGTTGAACGTTGACTAGATAATATGATGACATCACTTAAAAAATACTTAGTACTGACTTCTCCCCCAATACCAGCAACATGGCCAGTCAACACCTCTGCTGTACAGGCTTTTTTCAACTATTTAAAAGTTGTTGTGAAACATCAATTATCACTTGGTTTATGTGAGTTATGGTCTCTTGGTCTGCTTATTTATCAAGCGATCTTTTTATTCTTTTTATGAAAAGAAATCTTGCATTCATTTTTATTCTAATGAATTTACATTTAGTAGAAGTAATCACTCATGATTCAAATAAATATTTTCTTACTTTTTCAATTTCAAATGAAACAAAAGAACATTAATGAATACCTTTTATTCAAGTTATTACTTTCATATCATATCTATTATTAACTGTATCGTCAGTGTTATTTAACTTAAATTTATGACATTATTAATATTAATAAAATTTAAATAAATGCATGAAGTTGCCACAGTACTTTTATAGCTTTTTATTTATATTGGTAAAATTTAGTTATTATTGCAAGTGTTAATTCTAATGTTAACAAATATATCTTAACTTTATATCCATTCTTAAATTATTTCATATTATTTATAATATTGGTAAATAATTAACATTAAATGCATTTCTTTCTTTATATAACAATTAAAACTATCAGTAACAAAATCTTACATTTGATGTAATGTCAATGATTATATTATGTAAATGTTGCATTTAACACTTTTTAGTTTGTTTTGATTTGCATGAACTTGTGACTATTGCCTTATATCTAGAATATAATATTTCTTTTTAGTTGTTAAGTTTTAATGTTGCATGTATTCAATTGAGTTTCAATACTTCTTTCAGAACTTGAAAATATTTGCATGCTGGTCACTTTGTTCTTGATTTATGAATTATTCCACTTCTGATTTTTGGAACGCATGTCTGGTTTGTGATGATGATATCTCCTCTATTTTTTATACTTTTTTCAAAATTGGATTTCTTTTTTGTATGTTCTTTCATATGATTTTAATTTACTAAAAACATAAATAACTTGTTCATGTAAATAATTTGATTCTATCTTATACAGCTTTAATAAATCTTCATCCCTTTGAACATTATTCTGTTTTTATATTTAGGTATAAATATGACTCTGTGTGTGTGTGTGTGTGTGTGTGTGTGTGTGTGTATATATGTAATTTTATTTTTATGAGAGAAATTTATATATATATATATATATATATATATATATATATATATTGATGAGCCAAACTATTATGTGGCACAAATTACTGATAGCTTTAATCAAGATGAAGGAAGAAATGTGTTACAACACACCGTATCAATTCTTATTTCATATGGAGCCATGTAGACAGCATATACTGCCTAACACTGGAAAGATGGGAAATGGACTCATCGACCTGAGTTCAATTCCTGGACGAAGCTGTTTGAATTTTACATTGCGCTAATACCCTTGGGAAAGGTATGAATTCATTACTCCCTCCAGTTATGGGCAAATAGCAGGGCAGACTGGGCTCTTTAACCATGGCTAGGTAATCAGTCTAGGAGAAGGAAAACTCTGAATTCAAACCTGTTAAACTCCGCTTAAGAAATTGACCTTGTGTCACATCCTGCTCGTGCAGAGGGGTTGGTAAATATATATACTGCCTAACACTGAAATTGTCTTCAGTGGGAATACAAGCATTATAAATGAACCTTGTATAAAAGAAAGAATGTCTCCTGGTTTGAGGATTCTTGCTTTCTTCTGAATAAAATGAATAGCAAGGTGTGTGGGATGATACTAGGATGCACTGTGGGAAACTTTGCAACAAACTAGTGAGTTCACTCTGCACCATATAACTTGCAGCATTTAGAGGATCCACTGTTAACCTCCTGGCATCAGATCATAGAGGAATCCTTGGTTTTGTATAATCCATGTCTGATTGAGTAAGGGCAGGGTTAGTTTTTGTTTTTATACATGCGGTTAAAATTTGAGATCATTTGACAAGATTTTGTCAATTTATAGATTATGAAATAATATTATACCTTCTGGAATTAATATATATTATATAATATATATATATATATATATTATATTTTTTTTTTAAGGCGAAATAATGCAAATTTATGTTTAAAACATATTTATTTAATTTTTATTTTTATTTTTTGTTTCCCTTAATATTTTCAGGCTATGCCCATCTTCAGAGAGTTGAAAAATTTTTTTTAAATTTCATCTGTATTTGTTAAACTCAACTGTGATGTTAATCCGTTGAATGTTTTAATGTAAATGCAAACGTTCGGCAAAGATTGTAAAGTTCCGCTCGGCAAAGATAGTAAAACTCCGTACATCCTGTGCTGCGTCTTGTTTCGCGGGTGTTTTGAAAATCATTTCAGATATAAATATTTTTTTTTTTAATACTATAAAAATAATGAAAAAATTTGCAGGCACATGGAAGACCAATACATTATTGGCCAGACGGTCATAATATTTTGACTCATCAATGTATATAATTTTTTTTCAAATAGTGATTTTAAAGTCATAAACATATTACATGCAAATATTTTTTTATGTATTATCTGTCAAAGTTACAATTGTTTATATAAAATTCTAGTATAATAATGTACAATTTTTATAGGTAAATAATTAATCATAATTCAGAGACATTTCTAAATGTTAAATAATTAAAATGACCTTGTTGTTATAGTCAATTAAAGTTAATCTTTTTGCTACTTGTAATAATTTTTATTTTGTTTTTATTTTATCTAATCTCTAGAATTTACTAACATCATAGCATGTATATTTGTAGCATTTCCTTTTGTTTTGGTTTTCTAAATGAATTCTTGATATGTTATTTAGTTTCTTGATATTTGAATTACATTTTTGTGTATGTGTTTCTTGTTTACATAACATCAACTTATTTTTCTCTTTTCTTTTCCATCTTTTCATTTGATTATGTATGAAATGTATATAACTAAGCATGATTGTATACTATCCTGTGCAAAGCCTTTGTTATTGACATTGCATCTGGGAGCAATGGTCAATATTGAGTTCCCATATCTTACATTACACAAATTTCATTCATTTATTTATGTACACATATTTTATCATCTGGAAGCATAAAATGTTGATTAATAATAATGATAATAAATACAACTTATTTTTTCACAGGAAACTTAACATTTCTTTTTCAGTCTTTATGATGTTATATTTAATGGATCCAAAATTAGAATTTTATTGTTTGTTAGGAATACCATCAGCACCTACTAGCTCACCTGAAGTAAACAACATTGGACCCAACTATGTTGATTTGTCATGGAAGGCACCAGAATCTGATGGAGGCCAACCTGTCCTTGGATATCAAGTCGAAAGGCTCGATTCAATGAGTAGATGTTGGTTAATCATGAACAAGACTCCATTAAGTGACACTCATTTCAGGGTTGAAAATCTTTATGGAGGCATACCTTATCAGTTCCGTGTGAAAGCCATCAATTCTAAAGGCCTCAGTGATCCATCACCAACAACAGCACCAATCTTTTGCAATGATAAACCAAGTATGTCTTCTTTTTTTCCCTATTTAAAATATACATATATAATTTTATTAATTAAGAATGGGAGTAGAATATCAAAAATATTTAAAAAAACATTAATTGCAACAAGGAAATGGTTTTTAAATAGGAATATTATTTTCTAAATAACTACAACAAATTGATTTATCTTTTGAGTTAGAGTAATTTATAATTGATATGTTATAAAATCCAATTATAAGTATTGATGACATAAGCAGTGACATAGTTTTGGTTACAGACAGATAGAGACCGAATGTCTATTATTAATAATTAATAATTGTTAAGTATCTGGCCGCCATCCTTGGCCAGTTGTAAAGAACTTAAAGTAAATAAGTAAGCAAGTCCTGAGTTATAGAATCCTTTGGTAAGTGAATAAGTCCTGTGATATAATCCTATGTTCTGTCGTCCACAAAGATCCAAGTAGCTATGAGTAGGTATGACCAGAACAGACAGTATAAATAACAATATCAGCAGCAGAATACTGCCAGTGATTGGTCAATAGGTTGGTCACATGGTTATCAGTGAGTCTATAAGTAGAAGTGACCATTTACCACACACCTTATATATTAAAAATGCCAACAAATATAATTTCACAAAGGCACCTCTACATCATTAATGATTAACTAGTCTTACAGCCCAATTACAAGTGTGTATTGATTTTGATCCTCATTAGGTGCCCCAGCATTGTGGAAAATCTCAACTATGCTTAGTTATAAAAATCTATATTCAAGTTACACTGAAAGCACCAATGGGAACCAGATCATCAAAGATAAGCAGTGTTATACCTGCTCAGTACTTAGATGAGTGATCACTTAGCACTTATTCTTGATAAGGTCAGTGTGTCAGACTATGCAGAGCTTAGTAAACAACAGCAATATATATATTTACCAACCCCTCCGCACGAGCAGGATGCGACACAAGGTCAATTTTTTAAGCGGAGTTTAACAGGTTTGAATTCAGAGTTTTCCTTCTCCTAGAATAGTTACCTAGCCATGGTTAAAGAGTCCAGTCTGCCCCGCTATTTACCCATAGCTGGAGGGAGAATTGTATTCATACCTTTCCCAAGGGTACTAGCACTATGTGAAATGCCAACAGCTTCATCCAGGAATTGAACTCGCGTTGACGAGTCCATTTCCTACGACTTTAACCATTAGACCACGCGCTTCCTCAACAACAGCAAATATAAGATCACAGCTTTTTATTTTATTAGAAAGGTGAAGTCACAAAGTCATTAAGTATTACTTGATAAAAATCAGCTATTTGCTGATGATAATATGTGGTCTTCAAGTATGATAAACAACTATAGAGTCTTTTACCAATATGTAAGAATTATCCATTTAAAATAATCAAGAATGCACCTTGACACCTGAATATGCCAGTTACAGCCTTGGATAAAAGTAACAAAGATCCTTGATAATGTTCATATTCAAATTTAACATCAATATTTGCAGAATATCTATGAATTTTTGTATTCATATTCTTTAGATTGACAAATGGATTTTAAAATACATTCACTACATTGTCTACATGAATGTACACCCACATACTTCCATATATTAATAGTTTCTTGGAATTTGGGTAAAAACAAGTTTTATTTTGAAGATTTTGTATTTTCAATCCCTGATTATCAGTGCTATACAGTCTTTAAAAAGGCATTGTATACTTTAAATTTAGCATACCCTTTGTATTATTATGTTCTACTTTGTTTATCAAGATACAGTATTAATTTGTCATTTTTTAATTATTAAATTCAAATGTTTGTAAAATAACAGATAAACCCAATAAGTTTTTATTTTTCAATCAAGTTTTAATAATTTCTCATATATTAATATTTTTTTATTCCTAAGAAAATTCATTATTTGTTTCTTTCTCTCTCTTTTTTTTTTCTTTTTTTTTAGAAGTTGAAGCTCCTAAGTTTGAAAAAGAAATTGATGATATAGATTTGGAAGTTGGTGCCTCTGCCACTTTTACATGTGAAGTATCTGGAATGCCAACACCAGAAATAACCTGGTCTGTTATGATTTGCAATAACATTATATATTTTTATTTTCTCAAATTTTCATGTTATGCTTTTCATGTTATGCTTTTCTTTTTTTATCATGTTACTATTATTAGCAAAATATTTGAAAATTGACACTATATCTTATATTCATTTAAAGGAATTAATTTTTATATTCACTAGTACAACAAAACCGCCCTTCGGGCAGTGTAAAAAATAAACTTTTGAAAAATATAGCCTGAGGGGAGTGGGAGTTAAAATTCAATGTTAGAGGGGTAGTATCCAAGTAAAATTAATAAATCAATTAAAGTAATAAAAAAACAACAATGCCAAAATATTTTTTTTAAATTCTTCCTTTTATTTTAATAGATACATCTGTAGAGTGAAGATGATGAAAAAATCTTCCTTTTATTTTGATAAATAAAACACTGAATGATAATAAAAAAAATCACTCTTCCTTTTTGTCTTAATAAAATTTATTAAAATAAAAGGAAGGGTGTTTTTTTAATTATTATTCAGTGTTTTATTTATTAAATAGATAATACACTACGCTGAATAATAAAAACACAGTTTTTAAACAAAATTTATCCTTTCCAGCATAAAAGATGTAAACAAAAAATAAGTTGGTAGGGTTACGTTTTTTCAAAGTTAAAAAAAATGTGTTACAGTTACATTATTAGATTATTGTGAAATCTGTGACGTAAGCCGTGACATAGTTTTGGCTTCAGACAGAAATGCAATCTATCTCCATTATATATAGATTATAAATGTAAAATGATTTGAGTAATACACACGGTATAATGATTAGTGAGCTAGACTGGGTGCCTCATACGACTTTGCTAAACTAACCTGAGTAAATGACATCTAAAATAACTTGAAATTTTCAAAGTATTCTTTGTTCCATAAAACCATTTAAGTTATCCATATTGAAAAACATTTTTTCACATAGCACCAGAATAACAGATGTTATAAATTTGAATGCTTTATATTGAAGGAGAAAAGTCTATTAAAGCAAAATGGAATGATGATGTTGAAGGAAATTTCTAAATATCTGATAATATTTTATCAAAGGTACAAAAACTATCGACAAATTTATGATGGACGACGACACAGAATTGAAACAAAAGGTAACAAACAAATTCTGACAATCCCAGAAGTAAATTTTGAAGATGCAGGTGATATTCAATGCCAAGCCAGAAACAAATGTGGTATTTCTGTCAGAGCCAAACTTCAAGTTTTGGTAAGCAACTTATATATATATATATTTTAATGTATATTTATCTTAGAACTTATATGAGATAAAAGCTTCAGAATATTAGATTAAATAATCTATTTTTCTTCATTTTTAGCTCATGCCAAAGTTTCAGTTCCTGCTGCCTACCAACATGGGCTTAGATTCTTTGAAGGTGACACAATGAAAATCCGTTTGCCCATCAGTGGAAAGCCAGCGCCTGATATAATATGGGCCAAGGATGGAAAAATCATAAAGAAAGACAAAAGAACAAGGATACAAATCACAGAAATATTCAGCACATTGATTATTGAGGAGGTGACTAAAAGTGATGGCGTATTTACAATGTCAATATAAGCAATTACTATGGTGATGAAACTATTGACATCTCTGTAATTATTATTGGTGAGTATGGCTTCTTTGGGTTTTTTTTTCTAAAAGTTTGTTGTATATAAATAACAATTCATAGAAGAGTTTTGATGGAATAGTAATCACTTTTAGAATACTTGAATATACCAGAAATTGAGAAAGGTCTTTATTCAGTAGTGGATTCAAGATGGCTGCTATTGCTACTGATAATAATGATGGTGATATTAATCTAACTTAACTTAAGTGATAAAGTTCTTACAAATTTGATGGATGTGTGCTTATTGTAACGGTTATTGTTTCTAGAAATGGAATTGGTGACCCAAGTTCAAATCCTGGACAAGGCTGTTTGTGTTCCCCTTTACATTAATGCTCTTGGGAAATCCATGAATTTATCTGTCCTTCCCCAGCTCTGGGTAAATAGTAGGACAGACTGAGTTCTTTGTTAGGTAACCTATCTAGAAAAAGAAAAACTCTGAATTCAAACCAGCTTTACTTCACTTAATAATTGACCTTGTGTCACATCCTGCCTATGACATAGGGATTGGGTAAATACATATTGGACATAAGCAGATGATATAATATCAAATTCTTTGTTGGCTTTTCTTGAATAAAATTTTGTCTGATTCATGTATACAGAATCTTTCATTCTACTTCTACACACACACACATACATCCAGAAATCAAGCCAGCTTCCAGCACAAAAGATGGGATTAAAGTGTGGTATACCCCTTCAAAGAGGTTCTTACCTTAAGCAGAATACAGAAGGAAAAAAAAAAACAATGTGAGCCGGCTCCCAGGGATTCCAATGCTGAGACAACATTTTTTATGTTGTACTAAAGAGGGAGGGTCAGAGTAATTTTATACATGTGTAATACCACTCTTAATGGGTAATAGTTAAATATTATCCTATACACCATCCAGTGAGGGTCACTTTCTTTTATATGGATCTTATTTTAAAAAGTGCCTCTTTTTTTATGAATATTCAATTATTCCTGACTTCATTGCTGTACCTTTGATTATGACTTTATTTTTTTTATTCTTACTACAAGCAAATGGAATATTATATGCTACCTCCGCCCTGTCGGCTGGGGCATTAGAATGCACCGACTGCACCTCTGCAGAGGGGTAATACTCCCCCAATGGGGCCACCTGTTGGCCGTGGGTGGCGACCCGTGATGCTTAATGATAGAAAGAACCCAGGTGGATGAGCAGTTCATGACTTGCAATACTCCACTTTGGCCCTATCTTGGGCTAGACGGGCGGTCAGAGAGGCCCCCTCCAATCAGTCGGCTGGTCACGTCAAGCCCTAGCACCTTTATGATTTTCCCAACCTTATTGCCCTTATAGCAAGCCCCAACCCCTTTTTATCATATGGGTGCTAGAAGGTGGTGACTGAGGGTCTACATGTCCTGGGAATGACGTTAAACTCTATCTGATGGTGAGGTACCAGTTTTGGAGGTTTGGGGAATGTGGAGCACCCCTTCATCACCATTGCTCCCTGGTCCACTCTGACCCGGAGTGGTAGTACCTGTTAGGGTCCCATCTATGGGTTAAATAGAAAACTTGAGTTTATAAACAAAATTGTATTATCCATTAAAAATGAAATTATTTCAAAACTTTGTCAGCTTTAAACTTTTTTTTTTATCAATAGAAGTATTCGGCATAAAATAACCCAACCAACCAAAATATATACTACCTACTAATAAGGCTGAACCCTGGAAATGTTTAGGAGTTTACAACAAAATCTTAAGTTTTAACTTTTAGTTAATAGGTTAATACTAACATTTTAATCACTTTTTTTTAGATTTCTTAGATTTCTATCGATGGATAGCATTAGAATACCAAGTTTTAAAGGCTGTGAAAGGCCACACTTAATAGTTTAGAAGGCCACATATACCACACTTTTGTTTTAGATCATAAAATTATCATTTCTTGGTGCTTATAATCAACTTGAGACTAATTTATGATAGAAAAAATCCAAACTTGTTGTCAAGCTATTTTTTCTTTCTGAATTGCCAGGTTAATTTAAATTTTCTTTTCGTTTATTTGTACAGGAACTCCTGATTCTCCTGGAAAACCTACAGTATCTGACATAACTGGTCATACTGTCCATCTTACCTGGACAGAATCTTCATCAGAAAATCATTCTCCTGCCACTGGCTATATTGTGGAGAAATGTGATCCAACAACTGGAGTTTGGAGACATGTGACTTCTACAATTGCTTGTCATGCAGATGTGGACTGCCTCGAGGAATACGGACAGTACCAATTCCGTATCCGAGCTGAGAATCTCTTTGGACCCAGTCTTCCAAGTGAACACTCCGATACTATCATTACCAGGAAACCAACAGAGAAAGTAGATTATGATGAATTATGTAAGTTATCTATCCTTATATTACGGACATTTTTATAATAAATATTTTTTAATAATTATTTTTCTTGTTGTATGAGGTCTATCCATAAAGTATTCAGTCATTTATTATTAATTAACAAACAGCCTACTTAGGGCAATCGTGCATTAATACTCTCTAAAGTATTACCCTTAAAACCTCACACATTTTTTCCAAGCATCCTATCCACTTTTTGAAACAGTCTGAAAATTCATCTTTCAGGATCACCATTAAGTATTTCATCCAGTCCACAACCTCATCCACGTCTAAAAATTCCTCTTTTTTCTCAATGAATTTTACTTTAAGAAAAGACAGAAATTGCAAAGATCCAAATCTGGATTATAAGGGAGTTGATAAACTCTAGTGATATGAATTTTTGACAAAACACTCTGTAGAAGACATGAAGAATGAGTAAGGGTATTTTTATGATGAAGCTGCCATTCATCTCTTATCCTCAACTGGGGCCATTTTCTTCTCACTTCATCCCTCACCAAACAAAGAAATTCAGTGTAGTACTCCTTATTTATTGTCTAGACTTGGAGGAGCATAATTGTGGTGGACAACACTTATATGTCAAAAAAATAGATCAACATAACAATTGACCAGAGAAATTTATTTCAGCTGTAAACCTATGACTCATTTCTGGCTATAAACTATTTTGTAGAAACTTTTCTGAAACTTTTGTAGAAACTTTCTGGCTATAAACTTTCTGGCTATAAACTTTTTTGTAGAAACTTTTCTGGCTATAAACTTTTTTGTAGAAACTTTTCTGGCTATAAACTTTTTGTAGAAACTTTTCTGGCTATAAACTTTTCTAAAACTTTTGTAGAAACTTTTCTGGCTATAAACTTTTTTGTAGAAACTTTTCTGGCTATAAACTTTTTTGTAGAAACTTTTCTGGCTATAAACTTTTTTGTAGAAACTTTTCTGGCTATAAACTTTTTGTAGAAACTTTTCTGGCTATAAACTTTTTGTAGAAACTTTTCTGGCTATAAACTTTTTTGTAGAAACTTTTCTGCTATAAACTTTTTGTAGAAATTTTCTGGCTATAAACTTTTTTGTAGAAACTTTTCTGGCTATATAAACTTTTTTTAGAAACTTTTCTGGCTATAAACTTTTTTGTAGAAACTTTTTCTGGCTATAAACTTTTTGTAGAAACTTTTCTGGCTATAAACTTTTTGTAGAAACTTTTCTGGCTATAAACTTTTTTGTAGAGAAACTTTTCTGGCTATAAACTGTTTTGTATAAACTTTTTTCTGGCTATAAACTTTTTTGTAGAAACTTTTCTGGCTAAACTAACTTTTTAAACTTTTGTAGAAACTTTTCTGGCTATAAACTTTTTAGAAACTTTTCTGGCTATAAACTTTTTTGTAAAACTTTTGGCTATAAACTTTTTGTAGAAACTTTTCTGGCTATAAACTTTTTGTAGAAACTTTTCTGGCTATAAACTTTTTGTAGAAGAAACTTTTCTGCTATAAACTTTTTTTTTTGTAGAAACTTTTCTGTAGAAACTTTGGCTATAAACTTTTTATAGAAACTTTTCTGGCTATAAACTTTTTTGTAGAGAACTTTTCTGGCTATAAACTGTTTTTTGTAGAAACTTTTCTTTTTGTAGAAACTTTCTGGCTATAAACTTTTTTGTATAAACTTTTGCTTTTCTATAAACTTTTTTGTAGAAACTTTCTGGCTATAAACTTTTTTGTAGAAACTTTTCTGGCTATAAACTTTTTTGTAGAAACTTTCTGGCTATAAACTTTTTGTAGAAAGTAGAAACTTTTCTGGCTATAAACTTTTTTGGCTATAAACTTAGGTCATTTTTAATGGTTTCATGCAAATCATGTCCAACTTGAGCATAAAATTCCTGTTGTTGTTGTAACAATAGTAACAGAACAAGTTTTGCTACCATACATTTCACAGCAAGATTCACTATCAAAATCTCTTGATGGAGAATCAAAACCCAGTCTCCTGCATGATTATAAGAACTACTTATCACTACCCTATCTCAGAATTATTCATATAATCTTAAGGCTTAAAACCCCTGTTTGGACAGCTGATTTAGTGAACAAGCTATGTCAATTTTTATACAGATACTCTGGTTCAATTTTAGTTTTGAATTTGTTTTTTAATTCTTTTAACTCTTAACGTCCTATACCACCTCATTCCACCCGGCCAGAAGTCACATTCATTTTCCTAATCTGCCCCAAACGATAGCCTTTGTTTAAATGTAATATTAAACATATTTAGAAGTCTTTGATTTAAGGGAAATAACAGGTAACTTTAAATGAAAGGGACATTTTTAGCCATTTATTGTAAAATCCTTATAGGTATGGGGACTCTGGACTTAGAAAATTCTCAACAGGATTTTAAGAGTTAAACATCCTTCACCCCATTTAGGGTAAGGCTGTTGACAAGAAATCACCAGACCGTTGAACTCCAACCAATTCTAGGTGGATCCTTTTACTTCTCCCAGAGCTTTTCTTGTCAGTGTGACAGAGCAGGTGGTACCAAGACCTATCTCCTACTAGGGTTAATTTATTCTGTTAGTCTCCTGTTCATATTTCTATAGTTAGGGGATATTCTTTACAAGGTTGAGGTGTTAATCCATCCTCCTTCCACATCCAAGTTTAAGGCTAACATCAGCAAAATCTTTGTAATTTTGCTTTAATTTTATTTCAATAAAATCTATTCTATATGATTATGCTGATGTGATTGATATATATGTTGAAAGAATGAATAAAGGAAAGAAAGTATAGAATGGATAATATAGGATATTTTAATCAATATTACTTACACGTGTTTCAGTCAGGAGTTTATCCATGTGTACATTATTCAAACTATTATTATTTTTAAATAATCAAAAGAAAATGAAATAATAATAATAGAAAAAATGTAGAAATGTTCCACACACAAAGAAAATTCGAATTCATCAGAGTAAATCCTTATTTGAAATGAAAATCGTTGGAAAACGATTTTCATTTCAAATAAGGATTTTCATTTCAAATAAGGATTTACTCTGATGAAGGTCGAATTTTCTTTGTGTGCAGAACATTTCAAATAAGGATTTACTCTGATAAAGGTCGAATTTTCTTTGTGTGCGGAACCATTCTACATTTTTTCTATTATTATTATTTCATTTTCTTTTGATTATTTAAAAATAATAATAATAGTTTGAATAATGTACACATGGATAAACTCCTGACCGAAACATGTGTAAGTAAAATTGATTAAAATATCCTATATTATCCATTCTATACTTTCTTTCCTTTATTCATTCTTTCAACATACCATCAGATTCACTTCCAGTTTCATTTTACACACACATATATATATATATATATATATATATATATATATATATATATATAATGCTACTTGAAAACATAATCTTGTAGAAAACATATGAAAACTTTATGAATGATTTTTATTCATTGAAGAAGTTTTATTTCTTATACAAGAACTTTCAATATGAATCATTAGTATAGATATAAATTCTTACGAATAAAATGATTTAGATAGATTAATTATAATTTTTTCTTTGCATGTTTCCAGATGATGCTACCTACAAAGGAAAATCAGTTGATATTAATCATATGAGAGGTGATGTTCTTGGCAAATACATCATCTGTGAAGAACTTGGCAGGTAAGATGATTAATATTATCTGTAACTTTTTTCTATATTTCATGTTTATAACTTCTGACTTAACAAATCATCATTTTCATCACTATTTATTTTTGAATAAATTTAAGTATCACATTTAGGATAAGAAAATTTAAGTCTCTTCATCACAACATAGTTTCTGTTATAGGTGATATACCCTATAGACTAATGGAATGTGCCGACGGTTACTATAAGTAACAGGGACAATTATGGCTTGTAGAGTAAACCAATGTGAGTCATGTCATAACTCTATTGTCGGACATATTTCCCACTTCTCTGTACAGTAATTGTCTACTCTTTTGTTAATACATTTTCCTCCATTTGTTACCTGTCGTTTTGTTCTTATTTGAGCCCTTAAAACCCCACAACAGTTTCATACACACATTGATATGTTCTGAAATCAAAGAGATTTTATGACAGTATTATTAGTTACTAGATGAATTGTAATACATTATAACAGCAGTCCATAATGATGTTGATTCTTCTATTTAGGTGTCCTAGGCATGACACTAAACAGTCTGGTGATGAAGCTCTCAGGAGTGTGGGAGTCTTTATTGCTATTACTCCCAGGTCCATTTTGAGTGATAGTACCTGTTATGGTCCCATCTATGGGTCAAATAGATCTGTTTGAAATAATGTTTAAAATGATCTTTTAAAATTCTAGGGGTGCTTTTGGAGTTGTCCATCGTGCAGTTGAAAGAGCGACAGGTAAAAACTGGGCTGCAAAGTTTATCAAATGTAGACCGAATGAAAAAGAAGCTGTTCGCAGAGAAATTGATCTGATGAATAGTTTACATCATCGTAAACTACTACAACTGCATGAGGCATTTGATCAACCTGGAGAAATTGTGATGATCTTAGAATTGTAAGTATTCTTAATCATAAAGAAACCAAATGAAACTAATGAATTAAACTGAATGTTGCTTTTTCTTTTTTCTTTTTTTTTTCTTTGCTTTAATTTCTCCTAGTACATTAATTGGATTAAAATACTCTTCTATTCTATTATAATGTTGTATACCACTTTCCTTACTTCGATTCCTCTAGCATCTGGACTTTGTCTTGGGGACTTTGTGTCTGGTCTTCCATTGGAGATTTCTCTTTATCAGAAGCCCTGTGTCATTGGTAGTTTTTAGATAATAACACAAGACTTCGATTTACTTAGATCATATTTTATTTCGAAATCCCCACCAGACTACCTGCGCAGATTTGAGTCGGAGCATGCATAACACGACTTACCACTGTTGTGGTTTTTGGCCGATCTGACTAAAAATCTCTTTCTAATCTAAACCGGAAGAGGGTCTTCTCCACCGATTCTCACGGTATCCTCCGGAAGGATCAGGACGAGGTCAAGCTTTGTCACTCATCCTTCAAGACCACCAGCTGCAACTTATAACAGCCATTTTGGTTTCTACACTACTGTACATAAATATTAGGAATCTAATAATTATGTAACAATAATACTTTCCATTAAAAGTCTTACTATAATTCACCAAACTGTCTTTTTATTTTCATCTGTTATTGAATAACTCAAGGATAGCTAGAACTATAACCACCATATTCTTTGTGGTAACCACAAAGAATATGGTGGTTATAATGGGATACAGAATCTGTTTTAGCAAATTGATTTTTGAAAATTCCAAATCTTTTTATGTTTTTAGCAAGAGCTCTGATTTATAATGTAAGTATGATGTTAAACTGTTATCTTAGTTTATCCATCAGCTTATCTTTTTATCTAACAATATATAGTAAACATCCCGCTGAAAATTTCCTAAACAGAAACTTATTTTTCTGAATTTTTCCAGTCACTACAAAATTGAAACTAAAAAAAATCATGTGTCTACATTTACAGTCAGTGTATTCAAATAATATATAAATCGTTGAAGCTAAATTGAGTTATATGTGGCCAAAATTCTGTCTTATTTTTTTCCAAAACAATACATTCAAAATGTAAAATGCCACAATCTTCCCAAAATCTTAGAATTGTAATTATGGAAAGACTGTAAAATAAGATATTTCATGGTAATTTGATTTTTAGATGATTTTTGACAGTTACTTTTATGGGAGCATTAGAAGAGAACATAAATCCATTAAAATGATTTTAAATATAACTCTGATTTCCTGATTTTTAGTTTTATAATGCTTTTATTTTAGATCTTTTATGTACTTTTTACCTTCTTTGATGTTTACAAAAATTTCACTTATTACTTCATTTCTCTTATTATTTCTTACTGATCATTTTTTTCACTTTCTTGCATAAGTTTTAACTATTGAATTTGTTTTATCCTATTACATTGTTTTAATCATATATGAAAGAAATACATATAGTTATTTGTTGAGGAAAGAAAATTGAACTATATGAATATTTCAGAAAAATTTTAATTCTGCTAATATATTAAAAGTGAAATATTTGCAGAATACAAATATCAAAATTGTAGCAGTTCCCTGATAATATTTTCTGGTGATGTATTGATGACACGAAGATGACTGATGTTGAACGTAGAATATTTTATTTACTTCCAAACACCGTGAAATACTGAAATAAAGTGGGCTATAAAACAATTACTAATTTACAAAAGGGGTCTTTAACAAATGCCAACAACTTCACGGGAAAATTGGAAAGAAACATACCTGTGCGCCGTACCAGTACCGAGAACTAACTAAAGACTAGAATATTAATTTTAGGACAGTATTATCCACACAACCTTTTTGCTGCATCAGCCTGACGGAAGTCCCTATTTTGCCCTAAGGATACTTGTTGATATTCCCACAATGCAATTCAGGCCCTGTGGGTCCACTTGATTATCAGACCCTAACAGAGTTGTTTCCCTTACACTGTCCAAATTTAAGGGTATATTTCGAGGGTAGAAAATAAATCTATATATTAGGCGCACTCAACGGCGACAGCTACAAAAATCTTTTTACATAATGATGAAAAAATAAGTCCGATTTGTATAAAGATATTTGATAATGCTGATAAATAAGATGATTTATTGTCTTGTATGAGAATCATTTGAAAATGAATAGAGAAGCCATATAGATAAATCCACATACAAGAGTTGTGCTCTAAATTTTATCATTTGATTATCATTCTCTAAATAATTTGAATTTTTCTTCTGTCCTATACAGCCTGAGTGGTGGAGAATTGTTTGATCGTTTGGTATCAAATAACTACATGTTTACTGAAGAAGATTGTATCATTTATATGCGTCAAATCTGTCAAGGTGTGCAGCATATGCATCGGCAGAACATCATTCATTTGGACTTAAAGGTAAATAAAAAATAAAAAACGAATTCATTTATTCAACTTATCATATGTGAATTTTCACAAGTACTTAATGGATGAAAAATTATTTTTTGTGTCTTTTTTTTTTCATGAAGTAATAAACTTTGTTTGTTCAAGGATAGTATTTCAAGTTTTTCTGTCCTATACTCTAATATTAATCTATACCCATATATGATTGTCTTTATATTATATGTGATTTTATAAACACCAATAACAATTGTTTAAAAAAAAGTAAACTATAATTGTGGAAAATATTTTTAATGAAAATAAAATGTAAGAATATTTTTGGGAGACAAAACATTTTTCAAAATTTTTTATTTGTGTGTGTATTTATAGTTCAACAAAGACTTCTGATTAAAAATTATCCTAAAATCATTATCAAATAAAAACAAATTCTGAAATGCCTTCCATTGTTGTGAATTGTATCCCATTATAAATGGTCTGAAAATGATTTCAAATTTTTGCAAATGTAAAATATGGATGAACTATATTATTTTACATTTAAGGAAAATAACTTTATTTATTAATTAAACTAGCAAATATATGCACCCTCCGGGTGCAAGTATTTAAGTTTTAATGTAATAAAATATTGTATTAAATTAGAAAGGCTAATGAAACTAAATAAGAATATAGATAAAAAGATTTGAAACAGAGGGGGGTATGATAAAAGATTTGGAACAGAGGGAGTATAATAAAAAATGGAACAACTGAAACTTACTCTTCCATCACTCTCATCTTTCATTGTTATTTTTTCTAATTTAAGTATTTAGTTATAAGAGGAAGTAAAGAATAAAATGACAGTTATTTTATCTTGTTAATGGATATAATTTAAGATTCATTGGAGAGATTTTTGCTTATATTCATTAAAATAAAACCAAACAGTTAGAAAACAATAATACTAAGCACATATTTAATAAAATTACATTTTTAATATCAATATGCAAATTAGCCTTCCCGTTCACACTGCAAACCGCTATTTTTTGTATATATAAATACAATTGCATGTTATTAGAATGTAGATATGGACAGCACTAATAAAAAGGTGAAGTAATTTTATTAATAATTGAGGTTTAAAAATAAATAAAATCATGAAGAATGTGATGTAAATAACTATGTTAATTGTGACTCGATTAGTAATATAGTTTCGGTTACAGACAGAAAAACACACAATCTCCATTATAATAAGATAATGTAATGTAATTTATTGTGTACAGTGCTCAGGTGCACCACAACTCATCAAAGTCTCATGTCAAGTACACAAAATAATGTTGTGTCAGGAACATGAACAGTTCACAGTAGTAATATGCATGTATGTATGTATGTGTATGTGGAGAGTGGCATCAGGTATAGTGTTGGCCGACTACAGGAAGCATGGAGGCTTTGAAAGATTCAGTGCTCCGGCAGCCTACAACAGATGCAGGCAGTTTATTCCATGTCTCCGCAATTCTGAGCATGAAAAAATGTTTCCGAAAGTCACGTGAACAGTGCTGTTTTCTGACTTTGTAGGCATGCCCACGTGTGTTAGAAAGATGGAGATCAAAAAGGTGCTCAAGGTTGCTGATAATTTATCACAGGTTTATATGTTTACTTAAAGGTTTATTTCTAATGTTTACTTTTAAACTTTTGATTTCATTAAAAGGCTATAAAACATTATACAAGAATTTGTGTTTGAAAAATTATGTTTGCAGGCCATGTGTATTATGGAATTATGTTTGTAAAATTTCCCTGCTTTCTTCAATTTTATCCATATTTTTCATGTTAATTTTATTTCAGCCTGAAAATGTCATGTGTGTAACAAAGGACAGCACTGATATCAAACTCATTGACTTTGGTCTGGCACAGAAGATTGAAGAGGGAAAATCTATCAAAGTCCTCTTTGGTACTGCAGAATTTTGCTCTCCAGAAATCATCAACTATGAGCCAGTTTCTTTCAGTAGTGATATGTGGTCTCTTGGAGTTGTTGCATATATGCTGTAAGTACTTTCTGTTACGCTTATAAGTATTGCCCTTGTAAAAAGTATTGCTAATAAATATTAGAACTGATATATCTGGGTTAAGGGATATATTATGAAGTTGGAGTTGTTGCATATATGCTGTAAGTACTTTCTGTTACACTTATGAGTATTGCCCTTGTAAAAAGTACTGTTAATAAATATTAGAACTGATATATCCGGGTTAAGGGATATATTATGAAGTTGGTATTTGGTATATTATCACAGTAGTAGTTGGTGCGTCGAATAGCAGGTCATCTTCCATGGTGTAGTCTGGCGAGTAAGTTTAGGCTTGTAGACTTAGGTTTAGGCTCCTGTACCATCACAGTGTCGAATATTTATACATGACACTGTCCAATCAGATTATAGTAAGGGGACACCAAGGTATTTACATATTCATTACATCATAGACATACGTGGGTATTTTTTCTATTTTTAGACTTGGTGACACACGTGAGTTAAGGACCGTTACAAATTGCAGAGTTAGTAATAGTCGGACCAGGAACTTTTCAGCAACCTTTTGTAAAATTTCTTTTACAAAGGGTTACAATATCTAGTCCTCCGAGCAAAAGTGTAGGTGTAGGTCTAGGTGCCTGTACCATCACAGTGTCGAATATTTATACATGACACTGTCCATTCAGATTATAGTGAGGGGGTACCAAGGTACTTGCATATTCATTACATCAAGAACAAACATAAATTTGTTTTTATAGCCTAAGATTTCATCAATTACAGTATTTGCCATAACTTAGTTTTTCTTTTTATAAAAAGTTAATTTTATTCTAAATAAGAGAAAGCAGAATTTTATGATTTCTAATGGATAATTATACAATCTTAATGCTGTAGAGTTTATTGAAAAAAAATGTAATTGTTAGGCATGTATTCATTCAAGGGTGATACTGTAAAGGTCTGAAAAAATATAAAAGTTAACAAAAAATATATAAAGCAATTGGAATGTTATAATTATATAGATATTTTATAGAAATTAACATTCAGTTATACCAGTAATAATTATTTAAAATCTTCCATATCTTTCTAAAATATATGGTTACTTTAGAGACATCTTGTATTTCTGTTATTTCTGTTTAAAGAAAATAATTTTTCAGAAACATTTTTATTATGTGAAAATCAGAAAGTTTGTCAAATTCTTAATTCATAATTCTTAACAAATTTCTTAATTAATTTTTTTACAATACAACTTATTGATGTTCATTTTTTAACTTTTTTTCTTTCCAGATTGAGTGGTTATTCTCCATTTGCTGGTGAAGATGACCAGGAAACATTTACATACATCAGTAGTATAGATTTCGATTTCGATGATGAAGTCTGGGACTATGTATCTGATGATGCCAAGGACTTCATTGCTGGACTCCTTTTGAGGGACAAAACGTAAATACAAAAGTTTGATTTCGTTTTACTAAATTTACCTTTATTTATTTACTATTTTTAATGTTACTGGTTGTAGTCAGTTGTAATAAACTGATAAAAGGATTATTTTAATCATATTATTTGTGAAAATGTTTTATAGAATAGGGTACAAAATTTTTTAATTTTATCTTGGTTCATAAATACACTAGAATACAAAGGCTTGATTTAATTATTGTGATATGTGTGACAAGATAGTAAAACCATTCAGGTAATATTTAATAAGCTGGCTAAAATTAAAGTTTGGTTGAGGGTGTTTTGAAATATACATATTAGAATTCAGTAATTTTGATCTTTTGTCATCCCAGCCTCCTGCCCTAATTTATAGTATTTTTAGCAAGCCATTTTCAAGTGAGTTTCTGGCCCAACTTAGATATTTTCCAAATCATGTTTTTGTCACTTTTTTTTTTTTTTTTTTTTTTTTTGTGAATTAATGTAGATATTTTACAAAACCACTCTTTTAAAAAATGTTTCTTTACATTGAAATTGGACAAAACTCAAACTTAAATTAATTTTCATATTATGCTCTCTGTCTGTTTTGATTTTGCAATGCCCCCCACTCCATGCAATTCAAACAAAAACTCAAATGTCACCTCTTTTTAATACAATTTTAGTTTGAGTTTTGTAAAAATTCAATTGAAATCACAAAAACAATTTTTAGAAGTGATGGGTTGTAAAATAACTACATTGAATCGCTGATAAAAAATCGGCTTGTGAGGAGGGGTATAAAATATCTACATTAATTTGCCAACAAAAAAGGCACAAAAACAGAACTTGGAAAATATCTAACTTGATCCGGAAATTTGTCTCTCAGAAGAGCCAAGAAGAAGAAAAACAAAAAATAACAAAACAAAACAAAAACTCCAGTGTCACCCTTCCTGTCACTTTGATTATAGACCATTTAAATATAAATATAATGTGGATGCACAAGCAATTCCATTACTCATTCTTATTGAGCAGTTACTGACTACGCCTGTTTATTAGACAAAGTCTGAACAGGTTAGTGGTCAGTTAAGTATCAAAGGGTGACTTATTTATGTGTGCATTACAAAACAACATTGCAAATATTTATAAAGCAAAGAAATTTACATTATCATCTCATAGATAAATATATATGAATAGACTGAGGGAGAGAGAGAGAGAGAGAGATGATAGATGATAGATAAATATGAATACACTGAGACATAGCTAAATAGATATTCATAAGATTAAACTCTGGCTTTTTCTATGTGTTGTATATATCATATTTAAAAATCAATTTTTTTCATTTTCAGTGAAAGAATGACTATTGATGATGCTCTGGACCATCCTTGGTTAAATGTAAGTGTATCTTTTATTATTTCCAATCAAAGTAAACACATTTCTTTATGCACTGAACTTATCAAAGCTTAATTTGCACTCTTATCACCCAAACATTGGCTTTGCCTTTACGTTCTACAAATCCCAAATGGTTTATTTCTATTTAGCTTTTGATAAATAGGATTTTAACCAGATCCTCATAAATATGGAAATTATTTTAGCTAACATTAGAAGTATAGTTCTTATTTTAATAAATTCTATAAAATTAATAAACAATTCCATCATATATTCTTATAGCAATCAAGACAATTATGAGGATGTAATTCTTGGTCACTTAAATTATCAATAATTATTTTTTATACTTACTATGATAGAAAAACCAAAAAAATATGACAATCGTCTATATACTTGTTTATTTTAGCACAAGATGATATATAAGTAAATAAATAACATAAAGATTTACATACTGAATGTAGATGATTAAATGTCGACATTTCAATCTCTTGTCCCAAAATACTATCACTAATTAATTATAAACAATTTTTTTTTATATCAAGCAATAAACAGTAGAAAACAATATATTTTATAAGCATAAAATATCAGTAAAAAAAAAGACATTTTTTCTTATTTTCTGTGATTAAATATTTTCATTACTTCACATATTTTTGTATTATCCTTATCTTTGTTGTTTTTAGCACAATGTTTAAACCAAGATTCCCCCAGTAGTCTTTAGAAGATGCCTAGTTCTTTTGTTATTCAGCTTATCTTACATAATAATAATAATATTCTAGATAAGCACTTTAATCATTACCCCACACTGAGATACCCATCCACCACCGCAAAAAAATGAAATAAAATGCTGCAAACACATCTTTCTATATTATAGGTTGAATAGCAGCATTTTATATTTAGTGGACTACTAAGGGAGATAACTCTTGCATTTTTTTAAAGTTGAAGTTCTAAAATCTTAACCTGCAAATTGTGTGCTGAGTTAACGAGCTAGGGTATCATACCATTTTAGTGAACCTGCTTTTCACTGAGTGTTCCATGCTTTTGGCTTTGTGCCAAACTAAGTTAAGCTTAGTAAATGACATATGAGCTTATATATAACTTTACATTTTATTTTCAATTATTCTTTCAATTAAAATTTAATATATATCACTTTAGTAGGGTTGTATAAAATATACTATATAAAAATGTAACATTCTATTTTATAATTTTGACAAATATTAGATTTGTTAATTTAATCATTACACTAATTCTACAAATATATAATCAAATAGACATCTTTATTTTACTCAGATTTTGCATTTCATCATCATCATCATCATGTCGCGCTTTCAGATATGTCATGGATATCTATCGGTGGCTGTTGACTCATCAATAGGCGCTAGTCTTAGAGATGAGGAGCAGTAGTTTCCTAACTGAACTGTTTGATCCTGGCCGTTGACCCATTTAGGGTTCCTCCGCCCAGCATCATATGAGCCCCGCCATTGTCCCAGTATGGGATCATCTGCCGTTTCTCACATCCACCATGCTGCTACCCATGGCTTCCTTTTTACTGACATTTTGGCTTGTTATCTCATTCTTTTGGCTATCTTTCGGTCTGTATACTCGTCGCTGTAGAAAATAATTGTAATGCTTTGGTCAACAATTTTTAGCAAGAAAATTCTCGTTCGTTCGGTCGGTCTAGTTTGAATTATTCAAAATAGATTTCGTTAATGTCGTTGATAGAATATTTTCCTTGTTAAAGTCGTGAAAATCAACGTCTTTATACTTTGATTTGTACAATTCAAAATAGATTTCGTTAATTTCGTTGATAGAAAAACGAAAAAATTTTGCATCTAATAAAGATATATAAAGATGATAAATACTTAATTTTCTATAAAAAGATAAAGTGAAATAACCACACAAATTCGTTATAAAGCCTCATACTCCAAGAGTGCAGTAAGCATCAGAATTTGAAAATTGCTATATTATTCAGCCAATATAATTTAAGATTAAAATTGAGAATTGCACCTTAGATTAACCTGGACTGTCAGAAAGAAATCTCCATTTAGCTCCTTCCCCCCACCCCAATAATTTCAGGGTGGTAAATATAGAAAAGTATGTCTAAATCAGATCAATAATGACTACAGGTTATTATAGCATAGTAGACAAAATAAAGCAACTTTTTAAACCAGTCAACATTTAATTGATTGTTGTGGGTGACTGAGATGGTGGACAGTCTGTTAGAATTTTTGTATACTGTCATTGTTTCAGATACATCCTCATTTGTTGAATTTTTAAACAAGAATTTTGTTTGAACTACTTGTAACCCTTCATTAAAGATGGCGGATTTTCAGTTATGGTGGATGATGCAGATATAGATTATTGTTTGTTTAAAGCTTCTAGAATGAGTGTAGAATATCACTTTAGAAAGACGCATATCCATTCTACAATAGAGACATATATTCATTGATAGTTAATTGGATAAAAATAACATCTTTTAATGGCAAGTGGTTTACCAAACTATACAGCAAAATAATCAAGAATCAACAATCCCTAAAAGTAATCCTAATGATCTCTTGACATGAATTCCTTTGAAACTGTTCCAAAATTAACAAAGTAAGATTTCCTTCATGTCTTCAGTGCCTGAAAGTGCAAAAGCTTTAAAATCAACTAATGTTGTCTGCAGCAAATTTTAATCTGCATAAGATATTCTTGAATAAAGGCTGTTATTAAAAATAGAAGTAACTGTTTTGTAATATGTTGTGAGGTGTGGTTTCGTATTCTCAGTTGTATAAGTATCAATAATTCTTCGAGCGTAATCGTAGCCCAGGTCTTAGCATTAAGTCGCTAATTTCATACCAGTCCTCTAAATAGTCTCTATATATCTCCTGCTGTAATACACATATGTAAATGAGATAACATGCCATTGGCTATCTCACTACATAATGTCTCTGTACAATCCTGTTAAAATATACTAAATACAAATTTTTATCTTTAGATATATATTAAACAAAAATAAATCTTGTGATCAAACTTTTATATGACATAAAATATCTTCATATTATTAGATTTATTTAAAAATGAATTTGAAGCCTTCTTTAATACTATATAGTTCTTTTTATTTATGTTCTTATATGAAAATAAAATTAAAATGTGCTATTATTTACATAGTCATTTTGTAATTTGTTATTCATTTGATTAACTATGTTATTTAAGGATTTTTATAGCCAATTATTATTTTAACATTTACTACAATTATAATTCTAGAATATTTCTAACTGCAGTTCTCATATCATATTTCTCCCAAAATGAAGCTTAAGCCTAAAGAAAACATGATATGGTTGAATAACTGATATTAACTATATTATTTGCTTTATGCTTTTACTAACCATGCACTAATTGATCCTCTATTATTAAACAGCCACAAGAATCAATGGATTTTCTGGATGTAAGTACTTATGAATATATATTGGAATGGTATACATTAAGGAAAATATATGCTTGTACTATTATTGCATTTATAGATAACTGAACAAGTAAATCTTTATAGTTACTTTCTTAAATGACTGACATATGAAGTATATTTATGTATCTTTGAATGATATAGTTATGACCTTAACAAAATCCTTAACCCTTTTCCACATCTAAGTCATGGTAGATATATTAACAAAGCTATAGTAATTAACAAAGAATGTGTTGACATTTATAATAATTATCTATTAAGTGATAAATGATATGCAATAACATTTCAAAATAGACATTGTAGAAATAAGCTGTCTGCAATGTTTTAGAATCTTTTTCAATAATCTTCATACAATGACTGCTATTTACACAGTAGCATTGCAACCAACAGAGCCTTCATCAGATGATGACTCTGGGTTCAGGCATGGTTTCGGGGCCGAAGCATCATTACCACTAACCCAGAGTGCCCCAGCAGTATCTCACGATACCACCAGACTTTGTCGGTTTGATGTCACAATATAGGACTGCCATATCCACGCTGATGCGGTTAGAGCTTTCTCCTGAATCTTTTTAAAGTATTTCCTCTTGTCTGGTAGAGAAAGTCCAAGTTTAGACAAAAATGCTGAGGTTGAGTTGGTAATAAATCCCCGGCATCCGACTTCAATGGGAAATACATTTGTTATCCATTCATTTCTGACACATTGTTCACGTAGGTCTTCATATTTTACCAACTTCCGCTGATGGGCCCAATCAAGATTTTCTTCAAATGGAACTGTCAATTCAACGATAAAAACTTTCTTTTGATTAACAGACCAAATGACAATATCAGGACGCTGGCCCGTTAAGGTTATTTCAGTTGGAAAAATGAATTGATGTTCCAAGTCGCACACAATGCGCCAGCCTGTGGAGCCGTCAAATATAGACGACACGTGCCTATTTTTATTTTATTTTAACCTCTATTTTTGTCAGTATGCATAGAAATATATTAGATGTTTTATAAGATATTCAATACATTTTGATATAAATTTTGCATATCCTAATTATCCTTATAGTCATTTTGATTTTATTATCTTTGATATTAAGAATTAGCTTCTTATTTCTATACTCATTCAATAATTATAAGTGTATATAAATACGTATCTCGATCTATACCTGTGTGTGCATGTACATATATTTTCATATATATTCTGCTGCAAAAAAACAGTAGCTGTATTGCAAAAAAAGAAACCTTCATTGAACTCAGGGTTCAGTCATGGCTTGGGGGCATAAATATCATTACCACTAATCCAGAATATGCAAGCAGTATCTTACAATATCAACAGACTCTGCTTTTCTTTTCTTTTTTTTTTTTTTCTCTTTCGGTGTAGAAATACGATGAAAATGAGCCCACATTATATATTTCTTCTTATATTCGCAATATTTCAGTTCATTTTTATAAGTCCAAAGGAAATATGTAAGATCATATATATATATATATATATATATATATAGTATGAACAAAAAGTAATAAGACAAACAGGAATATTTTTTTCCGTGAAACAGATGGACTTGCTACTACTAACACACTCTTCTACCCGGATTTTAATAGTATGTCAAACCGTCAAAAATATTCCAATTTGTATAGTTCTTCTATAATGCTCCCTTTCAAAAAATCTAAAAACAATTTCTTCAAATAAGACATTTTCTCCTGATGATGACCTAAGGTCGAAACTAGTTGAGAATAAATAACATATATATGCTCAAAGAGGTTTTTCACGGAACAGATGGACTTGCTACTACTAACACACACTACTATATATATATATATATATATATATATATATATATATGAGAGAGAGAGAGAGAATTTATAATATGTATAAAGAGTCCTCAATATCAGTGATAGAGCTTATATATCTAAGTTAGGATAGTGTAGATATAGATTCAATGGCATTTGGTAACTGTCAGTTTCTCATCTATGCAATCTTCTGACCAGGACCACATGGACGAGGAACTAACTGTTACTAAGTGCCATTGACTCTAAGACTATGCTATCCTAACACACACACACACACACACACACACATATATATATATAAATATATAGAGAGAGACAGAGGCAGAGAAATGGCTGTGTTAAAGCTTATAATTGAAATTTATCAGAATATTTTCAAAATAGTTTTTAATATACTTATAAGAATTATCAAGGTGTTAACTCAGTAGCTAACACCGATTTCTTATAATGCATTAAGTTATCCCAGAATGTTACCTAACATAGAACATCATTGGCAATTCAGTCTCGAAAGACTATGATAAAGTTTTTGTGTGCCCCTGAAGTTGCATCGCCTCCTGTGACTATGAAGTCCTATGTTTGAGAAACATTCTCGACCAACAGATTTTGCATTTGTAGGTTGTCCCTGTAGATGATGATGTTCCGATGCTTTGTTGCAATTTCTTATAATGCATTAAGTTATACCAGAAGGTTACCTAACATAGAATATATATACATTGAATAAATCCCAACAAAGAGTTATAACAAATAGACTTTATTGTCTAAGCAAAGTCCGACAGAAAGAATACAAAACAGGATAGATAAATGTCCTAATGAAAAGAATCCTTGAAGATAGTTTGAGGAACATGAAGAAAAGGTTGTGACTTACTGTTCACTCCATGATGGATGTCATGTGCGTGGCTAAATCTCTATGAAGGCATGGGACATATACTGATATTTGAAAGAATGCTGTATGCTAATAAGATGTATCAACATGATATAGTTTGATTCAAAATGCTGACTGTTGTAAAGGGAAGTAACCAGATAATCCCTCACGTATGCAAATGAGTACGTATAAAAGAACAACAGGAAGATTAGCTCAGTGTGATGTGAGGTGATCTCCACCCACGAAGGCTGTTTTCGTATTCTCGAATGTAAACCCACGTGCTACAACTCTTCAGAAGATAAGTAATCTTTGCCAATCCTCTTTTACGCTCAGAGACTTTTTACCTTGCTGGCTGAGAGCCATTTTTGTTATTTGTATTCATTGTAATAATAAACTATTATTACAACCACTCGCAATCTTCTCGTTAATGTATTTCTAATACATAACATTGACAAATAGAATATTATATCATGAAAAGAATTAAGGTTAGTTTGCAAAATAATTGATGTACTTTGTTTCCTTAGAAATAATAATAATTGAAAACTAAAACTGCATTCTCTCAGTCTACATAGTTGAATAGTATTTAGAAACTAACAGTTGTAAATTCATGCATGCATTTATATATTCTATTCAAAATAGTAGAATAACAAACATTATAGCATGTTAGCAAGTAAATTAATTTAAGTGATCTCAACATTTCAAATCATAAAGAAATTTTACTTTTAAAATAATAGAGAAATGGGATTTTTTTAATTGTCTTTATCCTCAATCAGTTTCATAAAATACTTTCTGTAATAAATCATTTCATTTAACTTCATTTTTCCTCTTCCTATATAAGATCATTTTATTTCTTTCACTTTTCCCTCTTCTTTATTTTTAATTTTCTCAACTGAAGAAATTTGCTTCTTTTCTTTCATTATTTTCTCTTTTATCATTTTGTTAAAATGAAATATATTATGATTTTATTATAGTTTGTATTATGAATTTTTTTTTTTAAATCATCATTTTCTGATTTGTATCTTTCAGGGAGAAGCACAAAGAAATCTGAAAAAGATTGAACTACCAACAGAAAACCACAAAGATTATTTATATCGCACCAGAAATAAGGTATGTATGTATGGTGACATACATGGAGAGAAAATGCATAAATAATGGTGTAATGATATACATAACTGTATGGACAATACATGCTAAAATAGTCACTATAGTAATGATGTATTTATATGTTATACTTCACTGGATATTTATAATGGTTATATAACACTATTTCTGTCCCATAATTGTTGTTATATTTTGTGTATAAAAGGTATAGGTCAATATAACAAAAATTATGGGACAAGGTAATTAATAATTTTAGGTATATACAAAACAATTCTACTAACAACATTGCTACTTTTTTAAGTATAAATTTTTAGAGTATGAAAAATATTTACTCAATAAAACATATCATTTATAATTCTAATTGAAATATTATTAAGGTATTTGGTGTACTTCATCAAACTACTATCAAAATAAATTATTAAACATTTAACAGAATTTTTTAATGTAGCATACAATATTTTAGAATTTATTAGATATTGTTATTTTGAAGTACTGTGTAAACACTGCAAAAATTTTAGGAAGTTTATATATTAAAATATAATATTAAATAATTTATCATAATTAAGAAATGCATAATTAATTTCCTTTTAAAATTACCTTTTTTATAAATAAACTTTACGGGAATGCTATTCTTTAGTTTTATTTTATAACTTAATATTATCTTTATTTCCTTTTAATTATCAGTTATCTGAATTGTATTTACTAGCAAATATATGCACCCTCCGGGTGCAAGTATTTAAGTTTTAATGTAATAAAATATTGTATTAAATTAGAAACGCTAATGAAATTAAATAAGAATGCAGATAAAAAGATTTGAAACAGAGGGGGATATAATCGAAAAATAGAACAACTGAAATTTACTCTTCCATCACTCTCGTCTTTCATTGTTATTTTTTCTAATTTAAGTATTTAGTTGAAAGAGGAAGTAGAGAATAAAATGACAGTTATTTTTTCTTGTTAATGGATTTCATATAAGATTAATTGAAGAGATTTTTGCTTATATTCATGAAAATAAAGCCAAACAGTTAGAAACCAATAATACTAAGAATATATTTATTAAAATTACATTTTTAATATCAATATGCAAATTAGCCTTCCCGTTCACACTGTAAACCGCTATTTTGTTGTATATATAAATACAATTGCATGTTATTAGTATGTAGATATGGTTACCAGTATAAATAATGTAAAACAATTTTATTAATAAGTGAGGTTAAAATAAGGATAAATTCATGATGAATTTGACATCAATTACTAAGGGAATTATGACTTGAGTAGTGATTTAGTTTCGGTTACAGACAGAAAAACACACAATCTCCATTATAATAAGATGTTCTCATCTTTTACACTTTTTATTTAATTATAAGCTTTTTTCCCTACATGAATAAGCATTTTTTGTTATTGATGTTTTTGTTTTGTTCCTTGAATGTGAATATCTGGGGAGGAAGTTCACTCTATCACAGACTCCACTCTCTAATGTGAATGATTTTTTTAAGGGGAGATCAACACAGAGTTCAATCTTTAGGCTTGTAGCTCATCAAGCCAAAATAAAGCAATTGCTAAGCTGTTGATTTTTTGTAACCTTCTCTTCACTAAAACCTGAAGGAGTCCAGCTGACTTGCTATTTGCCTATAAGTGAGGCTAAGAATGAGAATAATCCCTGACCTGACTTATCAGGAGATATGAATTAATCCCTTTCTCAATTGCATTTGCATAGAGTGAAAACAAACTGACTAAATTACAAAAGATAAACTAGTTTTAAAGTTTCTAATTTCGTGTTATTTTGGTTAATTCAATTTTATCTTTACATTTTAGAAAAAAGAGTTTGATTTACTTCCAATTGGCTGCCTAGCCAGAGACAGTGCAATCTTCAGACGTGAAGGTGATGATGGAGTCGTGGCAAGGGAATTAATCATGGGTAAGTAAAATACTAAATGTTTTCCCTTTGGTACTTGATATATGATTGTTTATCATGTTAATGAACTTGAATTTTTTTTTATTAATAATTTCCATTCTTTGCATAAATGATTTTCAATAATTAGACACTTTCAATAAAATCTCAAAAAAATTTGAATACCATCCCATTTTGTTTTGTTTTTATTTCTAAGTCAAGCAATAAAAGATAATATCTGGATATATTAAGAAAGAAATAGAGTAAAAAATATATAATTATCATTACTCCTATTCATACAAACATCTCTCTATAAACAGTATCATGACATAATTTACACCAAACACATTAGATAGAAAATTTTACACTAATAAGAAATTTAAGCATTGTCAAGGTGTAACCATTAACTACAAAAAACACTTGAAAGTACAGAAAATGCTTGTAATTGAAATGCTGGTGTGATTCTTTCAGGATTAAAACAAAAGCAAAATATAATTTCTATAGGAAGTAAAAAAATCCTGATTCTTTTTATGGTTAGATATTGTTTATTCATCTCCCTTGAATTTAAATTAGTAGGAAATTATCATATTTGAATTTGCTTAATTTCAGAAATGCCTGAATTTGCTCCAGAAGTACTTGATCATCTCATAGATATGACAGGATGTGAGGGAAGAAAAGTTGAATTTAGATGTACAATTATTGGGAAGCCTGTACCAAGTATTACATGGTAAGTACAATACAATCTTTTTGCCTGTCTATTTTCTTTTTTGGTTTCTGTCATAGATTTTATTTTTATTGCATATCATATTGAAAAAAAATCGGTTGTAGAATCATCACTTGAATATATGTACAATGAAATTGCAATAATTCAGTATTAATATTACAACTTTATATTGCTTAAGTCTTCTTGCTAAGATTCTTTAAAGATACATCAACATTAATTCAATCTAAAAAAGACAGATTATTCATGATTAAGTGATATAATGAATATGTAAATACCTTGGTACCCCCTCACTATAATCTGATTGGACAGTGTCATGTATAAATAGTCAACACTGTGTTGGCCCTCTACCTAATGCCTACAAGCTAACTTACTCACTAGACGACTGCTCGGAGACGGATTGCTATTCGATGTACCAATTACTACTGCGATAATATACCAAATACAAACTTCAGAATATATCCCTTAACCCGAATATATCATTAAGTAATCCCAGATATCTACTACTAAAAAGTTAAAAAAGAAAAGTATGACACTTTCTTTTAATGTTTAAATGCTCATCTACCAAAAACATTCCTAAAATAAATGAAATCTCAAAACTGTAAGTTTCTTTACGTTCATTGCACAACATAGAAAATAGCCTGTAATAGCATTTACAAAGAAAAATTGTCTCAATCAAGAAATCTGCTGAATAGAATTTTCGTTTGAATTATTGAGATGAGAAATTATTATTATACATCAATGTACTCTGATTAGTTTCCTTATCTTGAGTGTGATTATAGTCACAATATTTCAGCCATTATAATCTCCAGCTGTCTTTAAGTGTTTGTCCTTCTAGTAATTCCAAACATAGCTCTTTATTTGATCCATCACTTTAGATTGTTACGTTCGTCTACTTAAGCGTGTGATACGCCGGATTTTAATTCTTCTGAGAAAATCAACAATAATTGAGAGAAAACATATATATGAATTTGGACAGAAAGAATAATGTAAAAACCAAAATATATTTTATAATTTATAATTTAATTTATTCATTCATAGATAATCTTTTCTTTTTTTGTTCAATCAAAAAATAATAGAAGAAGCTGGAGGATTAAGAATGTCCAATATATGTGGATAGCGAGAAATAGAGATTTTCCTTAGAGAAACAGTTCAACTTTTACTTATCTGTTTTCAGTTTCTTGTTTTTTTGTTTGTTTGTTTTCAATTCTTCATATATATACATATAATCCTTTTTTTTTTTTTTCTCATTTTGGAATATTATGTTTTCATTCCTCTTCATTAATTTCGAAGATGCGAGATTCGCACGGACAGTCTTCACCCGGCAATTTTTCTTTTCCAACTGCCGGAACGCTGTTCCGTTAAATTTTGAGACGCTCAAAATTTTTTTAAACGTCCAAAATTCTATAACTCTTTTTTGTGAATTATCTCCCTTTCATCGCCAAATGTAAATAAAGGGATAATTCCTTTATATATATATTTTTTTGTTATTATTAATTCGGCAAATAACGTGTCAAGATTGTTCCTATTCCACTACCAATATTTAGAGAAAGAATTAACTGATATGAGATATCATGTAAGGGACAACAGAAATAGAATAATCTTCTAAGGAACAACAGAATCTACTCTCATGAATTGTATTGTTAGATAGCCATCTTCTTCTAAGGAACAACAGAATCTATTCTCATGAATTGTATTATTAGACAGCCATCTTCTTCTCTTCATATTCTTTAGACATGGGGTTTGATCATCCTTGCTGCTCCATTTTCTTTGATGAGAAGAATAAACATGAAGACATCTTCTTGTGTGCACACATTCCTTTACTTTTTACTTCATACTTCATACTTCATAAGTTTTTTTTTATATTGCTGGACGTAAAAACCAGGAAGTAACCCTTCAAAACATTGATGTAAAATACGACCTTACAAACTTTACTGGTCTGTAAGTTTTGGCTGACTCAGTCTAACAAACTAGAAAGTTAAAATCTAGTCCTAACTTCCAAATTTGTAGTCACATAACTTTAAAATATCTCAATGAGAGCCAAGCTGTCAACTGACCCTGGTGACAACCTGACAATCAAGATGAGTTGATCTCAGCTAGATATAACAATCCTGCTCTGAGCACAACGGTTTCATTATTTTTTTAAATAATTTACCCTTTGCGCCAAATAAAAGATTTGGCCAATCTATTATTCAACAGTAGAAAAGATTCAGTTCAAAATTTCCAGAAGACTACCAACTAAAATAATCCCATTAAGATGGTTGGAGGGTACAACAGCTGAAATGTTGTGACTATAATAACCACCAAAATGAGGACACTAGCTCAATACATTTGTTTCTAATAAGTATCAATAGTAGTTGGACATTCTAAATTTCAAGCTAAAAACCTACAATAGAAAAATCATTTTTTAATGCCTCAAATATATCCTAAGAATCCTTGAGCATCCAGAATATTTAAACAGATAGTATGAACATCATGATAATATTGTAATATGTCATGCTATGTAATACATGCATTGTATATTTATATACTCTCTCTTTCTCTTGTTCCGCCCTGTCGGTGGGGCATTAGAATGCACCGACTGCACCTCTGCAGAGGGGCAAGACTCCCCCAATGGGGCCACCTGTTGGCCGTGGGTGGCGACCCGTGATGCTTAAGGATAGAGCCCAGGTGGATGAGCAGTTCATGACATGCAATACTCCACTTTGGCCCTATCTTGGGCTAGACGGGCGGTCGGAGAGGCCCCCTCTGATCAATCGGCTGGTCACGTCAAGCCCTAGCACCTATATGATTTTCCCAACCCTATTGCCTTTATGGCAAGCCCCAACCCCTTTTTATCATATGGATGCTAGAAGGCGGTGGCTGCAGGTCTACATGTCCTGGGAATGACGTTAAACTCTATCTGATGGTGAGGTTCCAGTTTTGGAGGTTTGGGGAATGTGGAGCACCCCTTCATCACCATTGCTCCCTGGTCCACTCTGACCTGGAGTGGTAGTACCTGTTAGGATCCCATCTATGGGTTAAATAGAAAAATGTATTTATAAAAAAATTGTATTATCCATTAAGAATTGATTTATTTCAAAACTTTATTGGCATTAAATGACCCACTGAGGTTGATATGCCGTAAAACAAAACAAACCAAACATCTTTCTCTTGTTCAATGTAATATGTTATGCTACGTAATGCATGCATTTTATGTTTATGCTCTCTCTCTGTTGTTTAATATTTGGCAAATTTATTTAATGGATGAAAATGATTTTTTTAAATTGAGAAATGCACAGTGAAGTTTGTTTGTTTTTTTACACTATATGACTTACCTTCTTAAATCCTTTCCTGAAACTTTCTTTCCTGTCACTTTATAAAGTCAACAATTTGTTTTTGAGAACTTCTTGATAATTCTGCTGAAAAGAAGAATTCAATTTTTTGTTTCAACAGTTAAAGTCTTAAATTCAATTATCATTCCACTTGATTGTTTGTTGTTTTGTTTTTACCCTTTTTAGTAAGTAACTCATAAAATGATAATTCTCAGAATTTCAAACAATATTTACTATTTTTCATTACTTCATTTTTAATATTTTAAATCAGTTGATTCTTCTACAGAGTACATTAGTTCAGCTCTTATTGTCTCTTTAAACAAACACATACATACAGTTTTTATAAAGTTGATAGCAATTTAAAAATATAATATTTTATCTATATTCTATGAAAATCAAAAAGTCCATGACCATTCAAAGATCTCTCTCTTCTCTTTATATTTTACTAAAATATGAGTTTTATTCAATAAATATGGTCAATTTTGCCTAAGAAGTTGGCAATAGGAAGCTCTGTTTACAGTTGCACCTTTGTCAAGAAAATCATTAGTGATGGGTCTTTTTATCTCAGAAGACTTTCTTTATTGATCACATGACTTTCTTTATTGATCACTGTTCCCAGAGCTTTTTTCTTTATTGGAGAGTCAGACTTTTTTCACTCCATCAAATGTCTTTTCAACTTGTAAGCATTTCTTCTTATTAAAACATGCTTACCAGCCATCAAAACTATGATAATAGCCTGGAACACTCTGTTTGATTTGTAACCATTTTAAATAGTCTCAAAACAAATATCTTTTATGAGATTAGAATAATTTTTGCTATAAACTAATTCCAAACAATGCAGAGTTTACATATATGGAAAAAATTCTGGAAACAAATTTTTTTTTTTTTTTCAAAATAAATTCCCCTTATTATTGGGCGAGCAAATTTCATATTTATTTATCTGTTAAATAAACTCAAGTACAAGTGCAATATTTTTAGAGTTATCTTATGTACATTAAAATATTTTTAGAGTTATCTTAATGTACATTAAAATATTTTTAGAGTTATCTTAATGTACATTAAAATATTTTTAGAGTTATCTTAATGTACATTAAAATATTTTTAGAGTTATCTTAATGTACATTAAAATATTTTTAGAGTTATCTTAATGTACATTAAAAATCAGTATTTTCATTTTTCAGTTTGTATTGCATTGCATTTTATTTTTGTTTCATAATTTTTGTTTCATAATTTTTGTCTTATTTTTTATTCTCTTGAATTTTTTTAATTATTTTGTTTTATGACTTTATAAGTTCATCAGTTGACTTGCTATCATTATTGAGCTATATGTTTATTTGCCATCAATTTCATCAATTTAAATTATATTATATACTTTCATAAAACTTTAAAAAAACTGAATCAATGGTCCTGACATGAAATATTGCACAGGGACTTAGGTAACTATTTATTATATTCCAAGCTTTTCCTATTTTCTCAATGATTATCTTTTCCATAACTTCTGATGATGTTTTTAAATATTCAATGAGGCCTGTCTGCAAAGCATTCAACTATCTAATATTAAAAAAAAAAAAATTTTTTAAATAGCCCAACTCAGACAATGGTGCTTTAGTCCTCTTTAAACTACTCCCTTTTGGAACTCATACACTTATCCCAATGTCCCTTCCACTTTTTAAAACAATCTGCAATGTGCTCTTTTTGGATTGTTATCAGATGAGTCATTGTGTTCTCCTTAATCTTGTCCACAGTTTGAAATCTCCATTCTAATGATGGTTCTAGCCAATCTGGACCAGGGGTCTGACTTTAGTGCATGATGCAATGTTTTACCAAATATTCTGCACAAGAAATAAAGAATGGACAGGTACATTGTTATGGTGAGGGCTATGGTTACATAGTAGACTAGCTCACACAATGATATTTCACTGCTGACTGAGTAAGCCCTTGAGAGAGTGTCTGTTCAGACATGCACTGATTGGTTGCCAAGTTACATCAAAGCTCCTCAAACAGTTCTCAAAGTATTCAAAATGGCTTCATACTTTACAGACAGACTTTAATTTGCTAATACTACTCTCATAATCAATTTTTTAATAGGTTGCTAAATTAATTTTGATTACTTTTTGTGACGGAGAACGAGAAAGGAAAGGGAGCAAGACATTGTCTTGCCTGCTGGGATCGAACCAACAGAGGGTCTGACTTGTGAGAAGACTGAAAACTCGCTTGTTTTTGGTTCCCCTTGGCAGGAGCTTGTTGATTCGAAGGTCTATTTCACCCCATATATTCCCCCCCCCCTTCTAAACTTTTTTTCTTGTAATCAGTTCTGTGAATTTTAAATTATGATGAAAATATGAAAAAAAAAAAAAAAAATCAAAGATAAATACATAAATAAAAAGTGAAAAGAAAACGTGAGCAATAAATAAACTTTATTCATCTAAGTCATCAAACAAATTTACTGAACTCAATTCAGATATTTCCTTAATACATTTGTATTTTGGTTCTAACTGCTATTTACTGGGTTTTTTTTCCATCAATACAAGAAAATACTAATGATTTCATGCAAAGTTTTTAATCCTATTTTCATTTTAAAAAAAAAGATTTAAGTACAACAAATTCAGTATTTTAAAATCGCTTAATAATCAAGTTTAATTTTTTTTTTTTCAAATAGAAAAAAAGGTTCATTTTTAGCATTAATTCATCGCTGTTAAGTTTCAGTTGGCATTCATGTTAAAGGGAAATAACTCATTAAATACACAAGAATTGAGAGTTATTCTCCTTACATCAGATTTTTTTTCCTGTGTGCATTATCTCCCTTCGACATATAGAAACTATCAGTTGGTTAGCCTTCTGTCACAATACGTGCGTATTGAAAGAATATAATTATATTCTTGATATATTCTCTTTTTTTACGTGCATGTTGACTTAGTATAATTTTATTCTTTAATTGAATATTTTTATTCAACTAATGAAACTCAAAATTCTATTCTTTGAATGAATAGTTTTATTCCTCTAATGAAACAAAGAAAAGATATGAAAATGGAAAAAATATTTTTCGTACAACTAATACAACTTACTTGATAGAATTACAATGTTATATCACTAGTTAAAATTGTTTGTTTTTTTTCTAGAAATTGAATCAAAGATGTAACATTTTTAATATGAAATAAAAACACAATCAAGAAGTTTTTCTTTTTCTTTTGAAAGATTTTTTTATTCTATTGTAATAAAAAAGGAATAAGATAATTGCTTTATTCAATATAACTTAACTATGGTCCTGTTAAGGTGAAGATTCTTTAATACTTATATTGAACTGATCCAAGGGAAACAACCATGTTTGACTTCATTACTTTTAATATTAGCTCTTTGTTATTTTGATAAATAGATCCTAATAATTCTAGTTATTTCCAATCTTTGAATGCTGAAAAGTTCTTGGCTCAACCAATTAAAGTTTGACATTTGTTTCTTCTACATTGTATTGATTTTTTTCTGAAAGGTTAAAAAACAATTAAAGAAACCATGTGTTAGATTTGTTGGACTCCAGGTTGAATATATGGAATATGATGTATATTCTATTATTCTAGATCCATTCTCTTTTTGATTGGGTTGTTAACTTATTTCTAATCTTTGAATGCTGAAAAGTTCTTGGCTCAACCAATGACTTTTTCTTTTTTTACATTCTATTGATTTTTTTCTGAAAGGTTAAAAACAATTAAAGAAACCATGTGTTAGGTTTGAATATATGGAATAGGAATATACATTCTATTATTCTAGATCCATTCTCTTTTTGATTGGGCTGTTAACTTTTGAGCATGCACTCATAGTCTGTTTAAGAAGATTCATGCTCATTTTTATAACTACTGGAATAATAGTAAAGAATGAATGTTGTTTTGTTAATTCAAATTTAACACTTTAGTTTGTTTTTTCATCAAAATTTGTAGGAATTTACTATTTGTGTCAAATGAAATATATATTCTGTATATATGCCATGAGAAAATAATTCTATAACCTATGGCTTTCTGGCAATATCTTTTTAAGAGATAAAAGTATCTACGTGGTAAATATATTTTATAGACTGAGACTGATTTGGTATTACAAAAGTTTTTTTTAACATTTGTCCTCACATTATCATTTCTGTAAAAACATTTGAATCCTGATAAACTCCTGTATTAACTATCATGTACAACTGCTATAAACCAAATGCAAAAACCTATCCTTTTCTTGGAAATAGCTTATCTATATTTCAGTAAAAAAAAAAAAATGTGATAAATAATAAGAATCTCACAAATTTAAATGCACAGTCAATGCAACTTACATTTTACTATATCTATTTATATATAAAACATAATCTAATCTCACTACAAAGTAATGAGAACTTCCTTTGTTATGGCAATGTAAAAATTTGGATTATTTCCTATAAGTCTAACATGATCAAAGGGGAACCACTCTTGACTGATGAATTATTTATTTATTTTCCTATTAAACTAACCCTAAACCTGTCTTCTTTTTTCCTCATAGATCAATGAATAAATAAATAATTTATCAGTCAAGAGTGGTTCCCCTTTGATCATGTTAGATTTACAGGAAATAACCCAAATTTGATATATAAAATTCTATAATTACTCAATGATGATAGTGGGGACAAAATATTTTTATCTGAGAAACGAACATATATATATATATATATATTCACACAAGAAATATTGTGTTACAGGAACTTTTAAATTGTAATTGGTTCTGTATCTTTTAGATTAAGATATGTTTAAATATATGTATATATCAAAAATATGTTTTATTATGTTTTTATGACATGAATTTTAAAATAATTCATCACTTTATTTCACTCTAAAGCACTAGGATATTTTCCATTAAAAATGCTGTTTTCCTATGAAACAGTAATTTAAAAGAACAGGTGGCCTCCGCAGTGGGTGGGAAAAGAAGTAGCAAAACATTTTCCTGCCAAGTTTTATTGTCCTTCCATTTTCTTCTTTTTTTTATTTTTTTTTTTTAACTTCAACTTCAACTTAGTTGTTGGATCTTTTCCCACATATTGACTCAGCATTTAATTATGAGAGGAATGTAAAAAGAAAGTTTAAATTAGAACACAGTGGAATAGTTTCTTAGTCTGTTTTATATAAATTCCAATATACTACTAATATCTTGAAGAAACTTAATGTATTCGTTTGCAACAGGAAAGAAATAGAAGCAGCAATAATAAATACAGCACTCAACAATTTAAATGAATTAGAATAGGAGACTAGCAAGAAGATGCAAATTTAGATTTAATGTTTTGTGCTACACACAGTTTATTGAGTTGAATCATATGAAGAAAATGGAGTACTATCTTCATAGATATTTTTTATAAACTTAGTAGTTTCTGTTGCATCATTTATTTGGAATAATAAAACAAATTCTATTTCAATATTATAATCTCATTATTTCTCTGAATGTTATCTCTGGAACCTGAGTTCAATCCGGAGTGAAAGCAGTTAGAAAAATAATTAATTAACACAACTCCTACCCCAGATATGGTTAGCGGAATGAGAACAGGATACCCCCGTGGACTAAATAAAGGGTTAGGTTCAAAGTTCCGTGATGGCTCCCGAATACGAAAAGAAAGTTCCCGAGTCCGAGAAGGTTCCCAAGTCCAAGAAGGTTCCCGAGTCCAACAAGAAACACCTGAAGAAGGTCGGAGGGCATATCAGCCGAAATGTTGTACAAGTAACAATGAAGATGGGGACAATAGTCCGAATAACACAGATAATATAATCTCATTATTTTTCAAAATGTTTATTTATGCTGTACAATATGAAAAAGAAACATTAATTACAACCCTTGTACTTGGGGTGCCTCATAAAGAGTAATGCCAACAGAGTTAAGCTATTTTTGGCACTGCCCATCCACTTGAAAAAGCAATCATATGTTGAATGTGCCTTTAGTGGGGAGGCACATTTTCACTATTAAATTTTAAGGTGAAAAAAATGGATCAGTACACAAGGGAAATATTTTTGGTTGGATTTTTAAAAGCTAATCAGAAGAAAATAAATAAAAGATACATGAATAAAAACTTATAAGAAACATTGATATAAGCCAATAGATTGTATTTCTAATAAAGTTTCCTATAAAATATGCATAACAGAGGTCAACAAAATTAAGGTCGTTAAAAAAATGTTTTAATTCTGAGTATTAATATTTTGGCACTTTAAAAATAAATTTCTCTGAATTTTTTTAGGTGGGGCTTGATTATTTGTATTATCCAGACTATTGTCCTCATCTACACAATGTTTTGGCCAGTGTGTCCTCCAGACTTCTTCAGGCAAATACCTGAAGAAGGCTGGAGGGCACATCGGCAGAAACATTGTGTAGATAAGAATAAAGATGAGGACAATAGTCCAAATAATACAAATTTAAAAAATACACTTTGAATGTTTCTATCCTTTCATAATTTGATAGAAAATCAAAAAGAAATTTGATGAAAATATAGCAAATAGGAATTTCAATTACTGTTCAAAATTACTTGTATATGAAAATATACTGTTAGTGAAATTTCAAAAACATATAAATTGAACAAACAATTCTATACATTCAATTACTTACATATAACTACTTAGGTCCTTGAATCACCCAGCACTAATCTCCCATCATACTGATATCCCAACATGCTGGGGGGTGGGGGTGAGTCCCCATACCATGGGGGCTAATGTGCTGGACTGCAACATTGTTGTAAGCGAGTTCAAACTCCTGTCGCACTATTATGTTCACTTTCGGATTAATACCCTTGGGAAAGGTATGAACCTCCTCATCCCTCCAGCTATGGATTAAATAGTACCACTACTGTTCTTCTGCATGAATAGCTTTAGCATTAAATAACCCATGAAGGTTGATATGCCATTAAAAAGAGAAATCTAACATCTTTGGTACATTGTTTTCATGTCTTTGATATACTGATAAAATCTTTCACCTTGTTGTTCATTCACCATTCCAAGATCTTCAGAGATAAAAATACAGATACAAATTTAAAAAGTTGACTCTTAGGCTCATATTGTAATCCAACTCCTTAAATGTGACTAACAAATATCCCACAATATCTTTGTTACTTATTGTTACCTAAGGACTTAAAAATTACTTCTTTGAATGATACTTAAGCCTCTCATTTATGGGATAATCAAATTCTGCACCAGAAATGAGTGTTATATAGCCGTCTTATTACATAGATGGTAGATATACTATGAGAGATATCTATGGCTATATCTCCCATACTAATTCATCTACTTCTGTACTTACCTCTTCTGTACTTCTGGAGTAGCTATCTTCATGGCTTGATCTGGTATCTATTCATCAGAGTAGCTTTCTGTCTGTTGGTTTGGTTCTGACTTCTTAGCTGTTGTCTTCTTTTTCTTAACTAGTTTCTTCATCTTAAGATGTTGGTGATGCCTTGCACTGTTGATTAGTTTTTAGTGACCAACTCAAGGTATCTTGTGAATCACATTTTTATTTCTTAACTTTGGAATCAATAAACATGAGTCTGGTTAACTATGTCTTTACATGCTTGCAATCACAAGTGGAAGCAGAGGTCAAAATAAGATTACTAATTGTCAATCAAATCTCTAACAATCTAGGCCTGAATTCAAATAATATTTTCCTGATTTGAATTCAAATCTATTTTCTACACTAAGTGTTAAAATTTCATCAATTATGTAATAAGAGTTTTCTAAAAATCAATTCCAGTAAATAAGCCTTCTTTCAATTTAGCTTCAGACAAACCAAGAAACTGGTTCTATCTTTTGATAGGGATTTAACAAACTATTTCATTAATCCAAGTTTGATATGAAGAGGGGGTAGCAGTACTATCTCTGCATTTACTAAACTACAATAAGATGATGGTTTTGACACTCAGCTGTAGTTTCTCTTTTATCTTTTGATATTCCTTCTCAACCACATTCAGGTTTATTAGTTAAATAACTTCCATTTTAAACATGGATTTTAATATTAGTTAGTACTAAAATCAAACACTGTAATTGAAATAAATCATTTATAAATATATATATATATATATATTTTTCTTTTTTTGAAGGCAAAATAATGCAGATTCATGTTGAAAAACATATTTATTCTTGTGCTCTTAATTTTCGGATTAAAATCCATCTTCAGAGAGTTCATTATAGAGTTGAAAATATTCCATCTGTGTTTTTTAAAGTCAACTTGGTTCTAATTACGTTGAGCTTGATGGAGATTTGAAATTTGGAAGAGATCGTAAACTTCCGTTAAGATTTCAAATTCGGCAGAGATCGTGCAGTTCCGTTAAAACCCGTGAGTTGTTAGATTGCGGGAGGTTTGAAATCATTTAAGATTTTTTTTTTTTCTTTTAAATTTATTTTCTTTAAATTTTTTTAAGGAATTTTTTTTTTTTTTTCCTTTTTAATACTATAAAAACAATTCCCAGCTCAGGGCATATTGAAATAAAGATTTTTTGTTTGTTTTTATAGTGTGATAGAAGCATTATTTATAAATGTAATACGATAAATTTTTTTTTTTCTTTTTTGAAGGCAAAATAATGCAGATTCATGTTGAAAAACATATTTATTCTTGTGCCTTCAAAAAAAGAAAAAAAATATATCGTATTACATTTATAAATAATGCTTCTATCACACTATAAAAACAAACAAAAAATCTTTATATATATATATATATATATATATATATATATATTTCTTGAATAAATGGTAAATGGTGAGGAAAAATGGTTTTCTTTTTCTTAATTCAGTGACCAAAATGTCACAAGATTCATCTGAAATAATCAAAAGGTTTTTTTCACTGTATACCCATGTTATCACCAAATTAACACTTTATTTATGCTTGAAAAATATCAAACAAAGATTTTGTGAAATAAAACTGAGTTAGCTTTAGATTTCTTCAGTCATATTTTGCCAGAAATTGAAGAATTAAGTTTATCAATTGTTTTATTTCTTGGTCATAAAAAAAGTGCAGTCTTCAATTTAAAAAAAATATGTACCTTAAAACTTGAAAAAAAATATGTACCTTAAAACTTGAAAAAAAAATATGTACCTTAAAACTTGAAAAAAAAATATGTACCTTAAAACTTGAAAAAAAATATGTACCTTAAAACTTGAAAAAAAATATGTACCTTAAAACTTGAAAAAAAAACCTTTGTAAGAAAATGTAATGTTCTTTATTTTAAAGCTGTGTGTTTAAAGATTTGAATATTTTAATGATTTAAATTATTTTCCCCCATACTAATTAGAAACTAACTTCTTGAATGTAAAAAAAGCTGTATATAGCTATAGTGTGGCCACATTTGGAATTTGCATCACCAGTCTGGAACCCTTACCTTGCTCAGAACATTGACCTTCTGGAAAATGTTCAGACATCTGCAACCAAGCAAATACTCTCCATCAGGCATCTACCATACTCTGAATGTCTTGCTGCCCTGGGCATGGATACATTGAAACTTTGATGTCTGGCAACTGATTTGGTAAACACCCACAAAGTTATTAACCATCTTGCCAACAGTAACCTTGAGCATTTTTTTGATCTTCATGTTTCTAACACACATGGACATGCCCACAAAGTCAGAAGACACAGCTCCCATGATTTTGGGGAAAAAATGCTCACACTCAGAGTTACAAACTACCTGCATCAGTTGTTGACTTGTAGTGCACCTGAGCACTGTACACAATAAATTTTTATTTTATTTTTTATTATTATTATTACTAGCAAATATATGCACCCTCCGGGTGCAAGTATTCAAGTTTTAATATAATAAAATATTATATTAAATTAGAAAGGCTAATAAAACTAAATAAGAATACAGATAAAAAGATTTGAAACAGAGGGAGTATAATATAAGATTTGAAACAGAGGGAGTATAATAAAAAATAGAACAACTGAAACTTACTCTTCCATCACTCGCATCTTTCATTGTTCTTTTTTCTAATTTAAGTATTTAGTTATAAGAGGAAGTAAAGAATAAAATGACAGTTATTTTTTCTTGTTAATGGATTTCATTTAAGATTTATTGAAGAGATTTTTGCTTATATTCATTAAAATAAAACCAAACAGTTAGAAATCAATAATACTAAGCAGATATTTATTAAATTCGATTTTTTAATATTAATATGCAAATTAGCCTTCCCGTTCACACTGTAAACCGCTATTTTGTTGTATATATAAATATAATTGACAGTATGTAGACATAGTTAACAGTATTAATAATGTAAGACAATTTTATTAATAATTGAGGTTTAGATAAAAATAAAATCATGGAGAATGGGATGTCAATAACTAAGAGAATTGTGACTTGAGTAGTAATATAGTTTCGGTTACAGACAGAAAAACACACAATCTCCATTATAATAAGATTATTATTATTATTTCTTCTTCTTCTCTCTTCTCTACGAGTGCTTTTTTTTATGGATTTGCCTCTATGGCTTGGAATACAGCCTCAGAATTCACAGTTTTAGGCCAGCCTAACTTTGCCTGATCATCAAGTTTCTTGCAACTGGTGTCACATTTCTTGAACTATCAGGCTGCTGAACTGTGATCAAATGCACCTTCACCTTTTGGACAACAAATGTTTTTTGGTTTCTTCTGCAGCATTATGGTCCAGTTCAAACTTGTATAGCATAAATTTCCAAATTAGACTATGTTCACATTTATCTGTGTAGGATTCAAATCTACATGGTGTAAAGCAATGCACAACATGTCTGCACACCAGCTACCATGATACTACCAACCACAATGGGTTCCTTCTATGGCTTGAAATACTTAGGTCACATGATATACACACCACAAACTAGTATAACCCCAAATTTAGCTAAAACTTTAACTGATCCTAGTAATTTATTTTAATACAACTTAATAAAATTACTTAAAGGGCCGGGTTAGCTCAGTTGGTAGATCGTTCAGCTAGAAACCACAAGGTTCCTAGTTTGATACCTGCCCTCGCCAACTCAGCGTTATGAGTAGCACAGGGATCTGTGCAATAAAGTAAGGAGCTGATGGTAGGTGTGGCGCTCCACCTCAGACACTAAAATAATCTCTCTTGGTCTAGCGCTAGTAAAAAGGGGATAGACTCTCTCGCTGCCTGGCTGATACCGACATTAGGCCGCCCCGACGACTTTACTTTTTTACTTTACAATTTAATATAATACTTTTTTGTTCCTTTAATTATCTTAATTTAATTTAATTTTATCACAAAAATGCACATTAAGGCATAGGATACATTTCGACAATACAAAATCAAGTCACTTGGTTCACTGATGACAATGAACATGACTATTTTCTTAGGCACAGAATATTTTGCAACTAACACAGGTGTAAGATTCTATAAGGATTTTTTTTTTTCATTATCTCTGGATCCCAGCACTATGATACTACACACAAAGGTGTATGAACATTTATCACACATTTAGAGGAGGTATTATTTATTTAATAAATACAGATAAATAAAACTGTAAATTGCTTATTTCATAAAAAATGTATCTCAAGTTTCTTCTTCTATAGATTTATATATGACATCTTAAATATTTTACTGATTTATTAAAAAGATTTATCACCATTATTTCTTATAAATCTTGTATTTCTCTTAAGCATTTACAGATTATTCTACCTTGCTTCCCTCTTCTAGCTTCTACAAACTTATTTGAAGAAGTTCTCTATATATTATAATTATAAAATGTATGGTTGGACATTAGGAATTTAAAAAAAAAACAGTCTGAATTTTAGATTAAAAATTGATCTACTCATAAATGAAGCTTATGAGTAGATCAATTTTTAATCTAAAATTCAGACTGTTTTTTTTATTCCTAATGTCCAACCATACATTTTTTGCCTTGTTCCACTTTACCTGTTATGTGTTCTTACTGTATTTTATAGTTGAGGAGTGTAGATTTCACACCAGATATTGTTTATTTAACACACATCACCATCCAGCAAGCTATAGGCTTTTTATAAGATGCAACCTCAAAGCTAAAGCAACTCTATCATGTTCAATCCCTGTTATCAAGTTGCTACCTCCTACTGATGAATCTGTTTATACCACCTAATGTTTATTCCAAGCAATTACCCTCAGTGAATACATCACATGTCAGCTTTAAACACTTCTACTTTACTTAACTGTAGTTCATTCTTCATTTGGAGGTTGCTTTAGTGTAGATTTAAAGCAATATTGAATAATCTCCAGTTTGATTAGTATCTATTTGCTTTTTGTTTTGTTTTGTTTGTTTTTTGTGGGGGTCTTAGTTATTTTCTAAAACAGAATATTTTATCATCATTATTGATAAAAATTAATAAGTATTTTTTTTTTTTTTCATTTTCTTATTTTAGACTCAGTTTTTAATCATAACTTATTTGGATCATAAAATACAATCAGCAAGCAGAGTTCAAATTTCAGCCAAGGTTATTTGCATCCACTTCACACTAATTTAAAAAAAAGCATGAATCTTCTTCCCACAGCTATGGGTAAGATAGTAGGGCAGATTGGGCTCACTAACTTTCATAAGGAAATCAGTCTCAGGGTAGAGATAATTCTGAATTCAATCTTCTTGACAATATATTATCAGTAAGCATAGCAGAATAAAGCCTATTACTCCCAATATATTATAGACTGTGGGAAAGGCTTTAGTTTTTCAATGGACTGAGGAAAAGTCTGATGATGAAACTGGTGACACTATGTTGAATGCAAAGATGATAAAATCAATCTTCTTAGTTTTGGATAATTTATGTCAGTATACATTAGATATATCTGGGTATGTAATGGTTAGCAAGCCAGTCTAACAGATCATTACTAGTGAGTTTGATTCTTACTGGGTTCTCTATTCTTCTGACCTTCTGCCAAACTAAGCAAAGCTTAGTAAATGACTCTATTGGAAATATATATATGTGTGTGTGTGTGTGGTGGAGGGAGGGGAAACACATCTGAAACAATCAAACTATATTGGAATGTATTTTTTTCTCAATAAAAATATAAGATTTAAATTAAAGTTCAAATTACATAGTTTTCAAAGATTTAATGATTTATCTTTTTTTTATACACCCAGCCACGAGCTGTTCTTATATCACTTGTTATACATCAACAGTTTTTCATTTGAAATCCACCTGACATAGCAGAACTGACTTTTGCCAATCTGCTCATGTTCCTCTCAGTACCCAAAATAATCATCCCATACCTTCTTCTGTTTTACCTGCATTCACAACGCTGTCTCTCAGCATTGCAACATTTTTTTCTTTGGTCTTCACTTATGTCTTCATGCTGTCTTGAATTACTTCTTGTAGTTATATCAAGTAATTCACCTAACTGATCTATTTCTTATAAATCTTGTATTTCTCTGAAACATTTACAGATTATTCTACCTTGCTTCCCTCTTCTAGCTTCTACAAACTTATTTGAAGAAGTTCTCTATATATTATCTTTCTTATTTAATAAACGGATATTATTTGGTATTATTTATTATTATAACAGTTTATTACCATATTATCACAGTTAAAAGAAAACAGTTACTTACATACTGAGAACAGCCTTTTTCTACTCAGAATTGATTTTTAAAATTTCTACTATATTGTCTATAAACAAGTACACACTGAAAAGTTTTTCATAAAAAGTTTATTTTCTTCTGAATAAAAGATACCAGTATTTTATTATTTCATGTGGAACATTATACAATGAAAACGGATATTATTTGGTATTATTTATTACCAAACTCTACACCATTGAAACACTATCATAAAAAATAAAATCACATAAATATATATAAGGGTGTACTTATTTTTGGACTGCTGTATATTAATTATTGGTTTACAGATTTTCAACTTTTGAAAAAGTAAAGTAGGCAGAGTAGCCTATTGTTGGTATCAGCCAGACAGCTAGGGAGTCTATCCCCTTTTCACTTGACCAGAGAGATTTTTTTGTGTCTGTGGTGGGGTGCCTGTTGTATACCCTTTCTTTACTTCTATTATTCTTCTGCTTATCTTTGGTATCTTACATTCTTCTTCTAGCGTCTCTTCAAACGTCTCTGTTCTTGCTGGTTGGTCGTCCTTGATTCATTTCTTCTTCTAGGTCAGTCTTGTTGCCAAAACATTCATCAGCCACAAAACCATATTATTTATTTAAACCTTTATTTACTTAACTAAACTTCTGTAACTTCGGGCTTTCTGTAATATTCCATGGAAAAATCCGCCTGTGATATGAAAAGGGGCCATCCCTTCAGAAATACAGGGGATTGGCAATAATCTTATGTAACCGCATAGATTATGCAACACACTACACCTACAATCAGCTCCCCACTTTAGCACAGAGATCCAAGCGGTGTTATTCATGCACTGAGTTAGCAAGGGCAGGTATCAAATGCAGAACCTTGTAGTTCCGAAGCGGATACTCTACCCACTGAGTTAAGCCAGGGATTTAGTAATAAATAATACTTAACAATATCCATTTTGATTTTATAAAATACTGATATCTTAGAAGAAAATTAACTTTTCATTTTTAAAAATTGGTAAGGGTGTACTTATTTATGGGTGATATTGTATTAGTATCAATAAATTTATTGAATAAAAAATAGTGATTAGATATTAGCAAATATTTTTAATCTAATTCTCCAACTGACAGCTAAAAAACATTACTGTTACATTTTTTGAGAGTTTAAGCCATTCTAATGAACTATTATGTAGTTCCCCATCTATGGGTGAAATAGAAAAACATGAGTTGATAAACAAAATTGTATTATGCATTAAGAATGAATTTATTTCACAACTTTATCTGCATTAAATGACCCACCAAGGTTGATATGCCATAAAACAAAACAAAACAAACGTATTATGTAGTTCAGAAAATATTGTCTGATTTTAGAATAAATTTTTAATCCTGAATTAGTGAATTTAAACATTGTTTTAATCAATCAAAATATGATCCCTGGACATCTCTGCATTTCTGTAATTAATTAACAAGATTATTTGTGTCTGTACGATAAAACTCTAAAGGTTCTGATGTCAAATGTTCTGAAGCAAAATTATAACCACTACAGGAAGCATGGAGGCTTTGAAAGATTCAGTGTTTTGGCAACCTACAACAGACGCGAGCAGTTTATTATGTTATATACTGATGTTCTTGACTCCATTCATTTTTCATTATTTTTATTAAAATTCAAATTTTTAAAAAAATTAAATTCAAATAACCTTCAAATAACCTTCGTTGATTATGTTTTTTTTTTTTTTTTTTCAATTTGGGAATAAATAAAGGATTCACTTATTTTTTAAAGATATGAGCAAGTTTTTATAGCCATTCCTTCTGATTCTTGAATTAATCTCTTTGGGAAATATTTCAATGTTTTTTGTTTATTTTTACTGTTAAATTCCTAATATACCAAATTCATGAAAGTACTGACTATAACTTGTGAAAAATAAAGCATTAACAAGTTCCCAAAATTAGTAAAATATTATAAACTTGAAATTTCATTTTAGAGGAGATGATCTATATAGTTAAGATAGGACTCTCATTTTTTTATTTTCTATTTTCTCAATTAACTGCTTTCTAGAGACATTTCTTTTTTTATTTTTATATTTTAGTCATAGTGAATATTTGGAAAAATTAGTTGCAAGACTAACCTTTTACACAATGGACAGGCCAGATCTGGCTGGCCAAAAACTTTCATTTATTTACTAATAACTGAATCTAATAAAACCAATTGGCTTTAGAGTAGTATGCACTATATGTAAATTTGTTTCAAATCTTTTTGAGATCTGCTTCAGACCTTTATCAAAATTAAATTTGAATTACCTTAAAACTGGTAAAATTTACAAATAAGTTCAATCTTAAAAGAAATGTACAAGGGTGGGCTGAAAAGTTCATATAATGACCACATATCTGGCTTTGATGACTTTTGATGAAGGGGCTCCAAGCACTGCAACACCAATGGAAGTGTGTCAACCACTAAGGGACGATGTTAAAAAATAATCCTCATTTGGTAACATTCCATGAGAATATCTTGGTCAGTCTATGCACTTTTCAGCCAACCTTTGTAGAGGTAGAAAGAGTCAAGCAGTTTACAATAGCATATGTTTCTAATTTGGGATGTCTACTGATACATTTTAGTTTTTAGGATGCAGTCAGTGCAGTATTTATATTCTATGCCTGTGCATTCATTTGCTGCATATAATGCACTTACATTTATTGCAGTATAATTTATCAGATCAGTTCACTTCACTGATTTCTGGATGCTAAACTTCAAAAGTGATGACACAAAAAAATAAGAGCATCAGCCTATGTTTTCATAGGTACATTCAAACACAGAGGGGTACATAAAAATGACTCTAATAGCTGTATAAATATATGTTCACTTCTTGTAATTTTAATTCTGCAGAAACAAAAGCACGAATACACATACATATATACAGAAAAATTAATTAATTTGAAAATGCATATACATATTTAAACATCAAATACATAAACATGTAAATAACTGCATATATATTTGGCTGTTCTCCCAATAATATGCTTTACCATCTCGATGTTTCTGAAATAATTCCATTACAACACATTCCTACTGTGATCAACGCTATTTGAAATAATAACATATCATCCAACTGTTGTTTTTGTTAGTTTTTTTTCAAGCCTTGCCATATCAGCTTTCCTTTCTACTTAATCTTCTTGCTTCATCAATGTCACTGTTGGTAACTGCACCAGCCAACAATTACTTTTACTCTACTAAACCTGAAGCAATCACTCTGTTCTTTGTATCAACAATCCCCCCCTCCTGCCCTTGAGTGGGGCCAGGCCAAGATTTCTTCTTCCTCTGCCATTGGCATCTGTCTGTTATTGAGCTATCTAACCACATCTATTTAGCCAATAGAAAGTAACCAAACAATGTAAATATAATTTATGATGACTTCTTTTTCATCTGTCATTGTATTTCAAATACATTTCAAAATTCCAATAGAAATGAGTTTAGTTTCATGGATAAAATCTAGGTTTTCTATGATTGAAGATTTTGGAACATCTAACAATAATAAAAAAGAAATTGGCAAGTGTAAGCTTATTAGAGTAGCAAACTAAACATTATACATGGGCTGATATCCAAAATGGTTAATTTCATCGCTATGAACTGGTATAGCATGCAAATTTTTCAGATTACAGCTTTACTAGGCATCTATGTAAATATGCAATAAATAATCAAGTAATAAATTACTTATATCTAAAGTATTGTCCTTAGATATACCCCTAACAATTTTTCTAGCAATTTTATTTTATTTCAAATCAAAGATTGCAGGATTTTATCATTTCTAGTGGAACATTATACCATCAAAATGGATATTATTAGCTATTACTCTACAACATTGAAACTCTGTATCTAAAGATAAAATTGCATAAATATATACAAGGAGTGTACTTATTTATTGGACTGCTACATATTCTTATATTTGGTGACACCTGTTTCAATATGGTGGTGTTTGGTAATAAATGATACCAAATGATTTTGAATGTATAATGCTCTACTAAGAATAATAAAATTCTGGTATCTTTGATTTAAGAGAAAGTTAACTTTTTATTTTAAAAAATGATAGGGATATACTTATTTATTGGTATTACTGTACACTTACCTTTGATCAACATTTAAAAGTGAAGAATTTAAAAGCTTGAAATTGAATTATTGTATACTTAGCCACTTTCTTCTTAGATATATATAGTAACATGTTCATTTTTTTAGTCTTCAAGATGTGTAAGACAAAGCCATCTGTAACAGTTACAAGGATTGACATGAAAAAACTCTTAGTAATAACATGTGCAAAAATTGGTCTTATGATTCTATACAAAAAAACTCATGGTACCATGATTAAATGTACAGGAATTTTCCTCAAGTAAATAATATGCATGATAAAAGTCACTTGAGTGTTATATTTTCTTCTAAAAACATCCTGTTGTTTGTGGCATAGTTTAGCAATATTGGTTACTTATTACATTCTTACTCAAGTTTGTAAGTCAGAAAATTATTGCAGATGGATTTAAAATAATTTTCAAGAGTTTGAATGTTTTAATATTGTCTCTTTTTTTTATTTCTAAAAAATGTATATTTTAGGCTATAGGCAGAATGGTATTGAAGTAAGTCAGTTAGACAGTCAACAATTGGTTTGAGCAATGTGACTGGCCAAGCCTAACCATGCAGTTACTAGTTCTCCAATGAACCCACTATAACAGCTTAAATAATTACTGCCACTACTGCCAGGAAGAGTCCATTAAACTGAGGAGGTGTTTGACTGTTCCACTGTCCAATAGTTAACAATCTGTAACAGTCATTTTCAGACTAAGGGTGAAAGTAACATAGAATAACAATTAACAGTATTCTACAAATGGTCTATAGTTGGTATCAGCCAGAGTCTATCCCCTTTTCATTAATGCTAGACCAGGGAGATTGCTTTTGCATCTGAGTGTCACACCTACTTTACTGCACAGATCCAAGCTGTGCTACTACACTACTACACTGAGTTGAAGAGGGCTGGTATTGAACCTGGAGCCTTGTAGTTCTTAGGTGGATGCTCTACTAACTGTGCCCCACTTGAATATGGCAATATTTTTATTAATAAATCTTAAAAATTGAATTAGTTATACTGTCATCTAATTATCAATCCACTTAACTAAAAACATGACCACCAACAAAAGTGGTTTTTGGTCCAATTGATTGTGTAATATATCATCTTAATGCTTTAGATATCTAAGTGATAGAATATAGTGTTTATAGACTGTTTCATCTTATAAACAATTAGTACAATCATTATATAAAGTAAGGTTCAATGATAATATATATATATATATATATATATATATATATCTAATATATAAAACAGAGATTTTGGTATGTACGTGTCGACGTAAAACAAAAAAACGGGAGGTCACTCAGATTCAAAATCTTGCATACACATTGATATCGTTCTAACTAAGAAAAATTCCAAATTTGGTTATTGATTTTTACTGATTAAGGGATTTAATCGATTAATTACTCCAAAATCAACCAATTTGCGGAACTGTCCGTATATCAGCCCCTCCTGATAATAAAATATTGTCTCTGCCTGTTTATTGTTAAAGCGATAACAGCAGCGAAGTTTTGATTTTAATGAATTAATTTTGCAGTCTAAGCCGTTCAGTTCCGAATTTATGGCCTATTTATGGTCCAGTCTTTAATAATTTTTATATCGTTAGAAAGATAAGAAAATACTCTTTCAAAATATGTAATTTGTGTGAGTTTTTATTAATTGAATCATTTTTTACAGCGAGTTAAAAAATTAAAAAATGGCTTCGGATAGCCACGCTGCCTATGATTATTGCGATACAAGCAGTGCAGTCTATAACAGTCAGATCGGAATCTCTTACCTATTTAGGATTTTAATCTTTAAAATATTTATATCTTTAGTAATAAGATGAAATAGTCTTTCTGAATATGTAATTTGTATGTGTTTTTATAGATTTATTTTTTTTTACAGCGAGTTAAAAAAAAAAAAAATACTACGTATAGGCGATAATACGAATACGGCAGTTCGGAATCTCTTAGTCTTTCTGAATATGTAATTTGTATGTGTTTTTATAGATTAAATTATTTTTTACAGCGAGTTTGTCCATATTCTTAAATTGTACAGTACACTCATTTTAATTTTAATTTTTGTAATGCATAAAATTGTAGAAAATCAAAATGCACGCTTTACGGTTACATTATTAAAAAAATATTTTTAATCCGTAAATAACAGTATCATGAAAATCAGTTTACGTCGTAAGTACGGTTACATATTTGTATAAATTAAACTAAGATTTTAATTCGAATAAAATGACTTTTAATTCTTTAATTTATTTATCTAATTTTTATTGTTAGAGTTTTAAAGGGTTAAAAATAACAATAAGATTGACGAATTTCCTTAGAAACTGTTTTTCTTTTGGTTCGTTAACTAATTATTTTCTCAAACTACGATAAAAAAAAAAAAAAACAAAAGGTTACTAATATGGACAAAATCCGGTGTTTTATCTTTAGTCGAAGGCCCGACTGGAAATAAGTAGTCAATTATTTGTAAGACGAAATTTATTTCAAGTTTATCTGTCAATATCCAGTTATTGGAACATTTAAAAAAAAATTTATATGTAAGTACGAAAAATTGTAAGCGCTTTGTTTATCAAAATGACATGATTCGTTAGTAAATTACCCGAAAAGTTGATAAAAACAAAACAACTAACAACCAACATTTAAATTATTATTCAAAATACAATTTAAAATATTCCTCAGAATTTGCCTTACAAATTAAATTTTAAGTTTTATGATTTTACTCTTTATTGTGAAGTCAATAAACATTGCTGAGTTTATAGTGCAACTTTTCAGTTCTGAAAAATTGGCATGTTTAAATAGAGATTTCATAGGTGACATTTGAACTTTTATGAAAATTGATGTTTTGTAATTAATATAAATTTTTTAATAAAACTTAATTTTAACTAGGGGGGGGGTAGGGTTAGGGTTGGGGGGGGGGTAGTTTAATGGGAAAATAAATAAATAATTTGGGTTCCGTTCAAGCGGTTCCGATATGGGGATCAATTTACTATAAACTTATACGAGGAAATGAGCACCCGTGAATACTCAAATAATAAAGAACTTTTAAGAATTTTTTTTTTCAATCTGATAGATTGGTGTGTAATCGATAATAATCAACTGAAGGGAAAAAAATAGATGGGTGGGGGGAGTCCAGATAATCAGGTCCACCAAAACGTTTTTAAACAATGTTTTTAAAATACTAGGTACCACCAATTTTACCCTGTGAAATTTACCCCCCCCCCCCTATATTTAACACTATGAAACTTGCAGAAAAATTAATATTTTCTTGAAAAAATTTTTTACATTTGAAAGAAAAACATTAAATAAACTCCTGATGATTCTTTAACTTTTTTTCAGCTTACGGAAATAATGAAAATTATGATTGAAAAACAATGTTTTCATTTTTGCACTGTTAAATCAACTGAAAATTAACGTAGCTAAAAACAAGTTACGATAAGAGTTTTTTTAAATTCTATCAAAAATCAATTAATTATAAATAATAACAAATATTTCCGTTTTATTCAAGATGGCCTAAACTGATCAATTGGTGGTCCCTATAATACTATCTTAGGTTTTAGCAAAAATAGATATTGCAATACGAAGAATTTAAATTTTCGATTCTCAGCTTCTTTTTAAACTCAACATGCAATTAAGAACTAAATGTGAATTGTTGTCATGTACAAAAAATTTAAAACAATAACAAACAAATATACAAACGAATACTTTCAATTTGTTGTATAATAATATGAAATAATTTTAAACTATAAAACAGAAAATACAAATCCTGAAATATACAAATTCTCAATGATTTTAGTTTCAAGAATTATTTTCCTCTTACCCCCTCTCTAACTACTGTCTTCCACTTTCTCTCTCACTCCCTGGTGATCCAAATTTCATTTTAGTCCGGTCATGGACCGGGTACTTTAGCTAGTATATATATATATATATATATTATGGACTCTCTCGTCGATTTTCGACGCATGAGGGTTCACACACACAATGAACACCCACACAGTGTTTTGTTTATAGTGATGAAGGCTTGTATTGGACCATCCACACTTTTTGGCACAGTCGATAGGAAAGAATTGGTGCATCAAGGGTTACCACAAACCCAATCAACGACCGACCTCAGGAATTTTGAATTTAGAGTTATCTCACTCCTAGACTGGTTACCTTTCCCAAGGTTAAAGGGCCCAGTCTGCCCTACTATTTAACCCATAGCTGGAGGGAAAATATATGGATTCATACCTTTCCCAAGGGTATTAGCACTATGTGAAATGCCAACAGCTTCGTCTAGGAATTGAACTCGAATCGACAAGTCCATTTCCCACGACTCTAACCACTACCTCACGTGCCTCTCTCTCTCTCTCTCTCTATATATATATATATAATATATATATATATATATATATACATATATATATATATATATATATATATATATAATAACACCCAACTTAAAACAAAACATAAATATATACATATATATATATATATATATATATATATATAAATAAATATATATATTATTATATATATTATATATATATATATATATATAACACCCAACTTAAAACAAAACATAAATAATATATATATATATATATATAATAACACCCAACTTAAAAAAACATAAATATATATATATATATATATCAATAAAGGAAGGAAGAACTAATAACGCCCAACTTAAAAAAAACATAAAAATATATATATATAATAATAATACACAATAATTAATATTATATAATAATGAGAAATGTCTTCTAGGGAACATATGTCACGGCAAATTTCTTTTTGGCGATGGAGACTGAATTGTCGAACTAAAGAAACATCAGAAAACTATTTAGTTATAAGAATCAATAACCTTGCCATGATATCTCTTCAGACTCTATTTCAAGATTGAAATATATATTATTTCTTATACAATAAAAAAATTCTAATAGAAATATAGGATTTGAATAAGGGAGATCATCTGAGGAAAAGGTTATTTGAATTTAAGGAACTGCATTTAAAATTTAAAAGATTATTAGCTGTAGTAAGAATATATCAAACACTACTTACAAAGTAGAAAAGAAAGATTTATTAAGCATCTCTACAAATATACATTAAATAATCAAATCAGACATTACTTAAATCTATACATTATAATTTCACTTAGAATTGAACAAGCGTAAACTTGGCTACTTCCTTATTAATTATATAATGCTGTTTAGCACAAAGTAGAGTCTTAAAATCTTTCAAGATTAGCAAATCTCTCCAAGCTGTCAATTTTGTACTGAAAATAAACTTGTATGTAAACTGAATGACCTGCTTGTTCTCTGGAAAAGTACTTATCTAATACAAATGAACTCTTTTTTCGGAACCTAAACATAACAAACAAGAAAACATTTCAATGTCACTGGAACTGATTATCATTCTTGAAACTTTTCTTTTGTTTGCAAAAAAAAAAAAGCCAATGTTTCTTTTCTGTTTTATACTTTTTTTGTGTAGCACATGAATGAAAATGGCTTTTGGAATTTTGGCAAAATTCCTGATTAATCTTTTTTTCATACCATTCTTCACACTTTGCTAACTTTCCTATTGGTTTTTGATTTGTATTTTTGGTTTTGTGGTTTGTTTGTTTTTTCTCTTTTTTTTCTTTTTTTTTTTTTGTTCCTCCACAGGTAAATAGATTTTTAAGCCTGCCAAATCTGATTTAACTTGTGCAACAAAAGCAGTAGCAAAATTCATTCATAAAATCATTTCATGCAAAATAAGCCAATTAGAGTATTTCTTTTCATTTTTTCTTTCTTTCTTGTTTGCTTATAAGGAACTTTCTGACAGGTAAGAATTTTTACTGAAAACTTGTTAACAAACATTATAAAATGATTATCTGAACTATTGTCCTCATCTTCATTGTTATCTACATACCATTTTGGCTGATGTGCCCTCCAGCCTTCTTCAAGGTATTTCTTGTCAGACTTGGGAATCTTCTCCAGTTGCACACATGGCACAATGGATATAGGTGTTGGTTAACACAGTTCTAAGTGACAATATCTCTGGGCTGCAGGTTCAGTTCTAAGTGACAATCATCTCTGGGCTGCAGGTTCTGTCCTGGCTAAGGGTGATAGTAACATAGAATACTTAACACAGCTTAACACTTATACCCGGTTATGGTTAACATAATTATTGAAGTCAGTTAGCCTACTGTTGGTTTTAATAACAGCAGCTAAGTAGAACTTTTTCTTCACGATGGTGAGTATCATTGTTTCTACATCTCCCTCTCCCGCATGCAGGCAAGGCTCTACGAGAAGCTGTTCTTTAAGGCCTGCCCTGTTATGCGGGAATAACCTGGACAAGGCTCGAGGGATTTTCGATGGACGAAGGCAGGTTGATGTATCAGTGCTCACTGTGGGGTGTCGAATTGCTGTATGCCATCATTTCTGGGAGATGTTGGGAGATTGGAATGCATATCTGTCATCTTCCTGAACACTTCCCAATCAATTCGGAATTTTGTGAATTGTTGAGGGGTCATCTCAAAGTGAAGTTGGGGAAGCTTGGCTGGCAGTACCTTAGCATAAGCCGTCTGGGTAGAGGTCTCCTTAGCCTGCTTAAGGATAGACAGGGCTTCTCCCATTGCCGTGATTTCCAACTCTTTAAGCATGGCCCGATCCATCATCTTGAGGTTCTCTCTTGTCAGCTTCTCGCTTGCGAATGTTGTAGCATATCTCCTGGCTGAGTCGGGAGAGATCCCTGCTTGGACAAAATATTCTTCCCAATCTTCAGTTTTAGATCCTGTTCGCAGCGCCATATTGAAGTCAGTTAGCCTACTGTTGGTTTTAATAACAGCAGCTAAGTAGAACTTTTTCTTCACGATGGTGAGTATCATTGTTTCTACAATAATGAGAACTACCCCCATGGCTTTAATAAAGGGTTGGGTTCAAAGTTCCATAAAAGCTCCTGATTATGACATGAAGGCTACCGAGTTCAACAAGAAATACCTGAAAAAGGCCGGAGGGTACATCGGCAAAACGTGTATATGACAAGGAAGATGAGGACAATAGTCCCAATAATACAAAATTATCAAACCTCATCTCAAAAATTCTGAGAAATTATAAAATGAGATCCTTAAACTAGTGTCCTCATCTTGTTATTACTGTTACATTTTGGCCATTATATTCTCCAACCTTCTTCAGGTGACTATCATGATTATCTAGGAATTTTAAACTGTCATTCAATCCAAAGGGATAGATGTTATCATTCCCCCATCCATGCTTAGAAGATATTGTGACAAAAATGTCATAAAGCTCCAAGTTACCATCACTAAATTGCCTCACAGACCAATAGCATAGTGGGTATAAGCATTGGCTAAAGTGTATCTAGTTATTTGGTAGTCATGGGTTCAATCCTTTCATTGGGCAATTCATGATAAGTCATATACTCTGGTTCAGTGGAAGTCGATCAAAAGGATTAAATAACTAAAGAGAATTAACAAGACTAGCAAATATATGCACCCTCCGGATGCAAGTATTAATGTCATAAAATATTAAATTAAATTAGAAAGTCTAAAGAAACTAAATAAGAATGCAGATAAAAGGATTTGAAAACAGAGAGGGGTATAATCGAAAAATATAACAGCTGTAGCTTCCTCTTCCATCACCTCCATCTTTCCTTTAATTTTTTTACTACTTAACTATTTAGTTAAAATAGAAAGTAAAGAATAAAATTACAGTTATTTCTTCTTGTTAATGGATTTCTTTTAAGATTTATTGAAGAGATTTTTGCTCATATTCATTAAGATAAAATCAAATAATTAGAAATCAATAATACTAAACACATATTTATTAAAATCAAATTTTAAATATCAATATGCAAATTAGGCTTGCCATTCATACTGTAAACTGCTATTTTGTTGTTAATATAAATACAATTGCATGTTATTAGTACGTAGATATGGCCAACAGTATTAATAATGAAAAACAATTTTATTAATAATTGAGGCTTGAATAAAAATGATTCATGGAGAATGTGATGTATAATAACAAAGGGAATTGTGACTTGAGCAGTGATATAGTTTCGGTTACAGACAAACAAACACATAATCTCCATTATAATAAGATATTACCTAAGCATGGACAGCAGAATAAGAATAATCTATTCCTGTTAAAAATTCACTGAAGGTTACTAAAACAAATAGACAAGGTGGAAGGTACAAAAGCTAAAATTTTGTGACTATGATAACAACCAATGCTAATACCCTTGGGAATGGTATGCATTCAAGTATTCCTCCTCCAGCAGTAAATAGTAGGGCAGACTGGTCTATTTAACTTGGTATGGCAACCAGTCTAGGAGAAGGAAAACCTGTTAAACTCTGCTTAAAAATTGACCTTGTGTTACATCCAGTTCATGCGAGGGTTGGTAAATACATTTAATAATAAAAACCAAAACGACCAACACTGAGTACATCAGTGAATGATAATTATTTTTCATCGTCTCAGAGATTCAGACAAAATTATAAAGTGTCTAATAATTATTAGGCTACAAACTTTAGATAATGTTAATGGGATTTTTAAATAATAATAACCACCCTGTCAGCTGGGGCGTTAGAATGCACCGACTGTACCTCTGCAGAGGGGTAAGACTCCCCCAATGGGGCCACCTGTTGGCCGTGGGTGGCGACCCGTGATGCTTAAGGATAGAGCCCAGGTGGATGAGCAGTTCATGACATGCAATACTCCACTTTGGCCCTATCTTCGGCTAGACGGGCGGTCGGAAAGGCCCCCTCCGATCAATCGGCTGGTCATGTCAAGCCCTAGTATCTATATGATGTTCCCAACCCTATTGCCCTTATGGCAAGCCCCAACCCCTTTTTATCATATGGGTGCTAGAAGGCGGTGGCTGCGGGTCTACATGTCCTGGGAATGACGTTAAACTCTATCTGATGAAGTTTCAGTTTTGGAGGTTTGGGGAATGTGGAGCACCTCTTCATCACCATTGCTTCCTGGTCCACTCTGACCCGGAGTGGTAGTACCTGTTAGGGTCCCATCTATGGGTTAAATAGAGAAATGTATTTATAAAAAAATTGTATTATCCATTAAGAATTGATTTATTTCAAAACTTTATCGGCATTAAATGACCCACTGACGTTGATATGCCGTAAAACAAAACAAACAAACAAACAAAATAAATAATAATAATAATGATGAAATTTATTGTGTACAGTGCTCAGGTGCACCACAACTCATCAAAGTCTCATGTCAAGTATATAGAATAATATATTAGTGTCAGGAACATGAACAGTTTACAGTAGTAATATGCATGTATGTGTGCGCGTGTGTGCATATGTATGTGGAGAGTGGCATCAGGTATAGTGTCGGCGGACTACAGGAAGCATGGAGGCTTTGAAAGACTCAGTGCTTCGGCAGCCTACAACAGATGCGGGCAGTTTATTCCATGTCTCTGCAACTCTGAGCGTGAAAAAATGTTTCCGAAAGTCATGTGAGCAGTTCTGTTTTCTATATTGGCATCATATTATATAGATAGAAGCCTGAATGGATAGGGATAAGGTCTCTTTTCTTTTGCTAAAAATTAGTGTTTTACACTTAATAAAAGTATGTGATGAGAATCATACCAATCCCCGCCCTGTCATTGGCGTTAGAATACCGACTGCACCTCTGCAGAGGGGTAAGATTCCCCAATGGATCAATGCTTAAGGATAGAGCCCAGGTGATGAGAGTTCATGACATGCAATACCACTGGCCTATCTTGGGCTAGACGGGCGGTCGGAGAGGCCCCCTCCGATTAATCGGTTGGTCATGTCAAGCCCTAGCACCTATATGATTTTCCCAACCCTGTTGCCTTTTATGGCAAGCCCCAACCCCTTTTTATTCATATGGGTGCTAGAAGGCGGTGACTGCGGGTCTACATGTCCTGGGAATGACGTTAAACTCTAGTACCTGTTGGTCCCATCTATGGGTTAAATAAAAAATGTTTTTTAAAAAAATTGTATTATCCATTAAGAATTGATTTATTTCAAAACTTTATCGCCATTAAATGACCCACTGAGGTTGATATGCCGTAAAACAAAACAAACAAACAAATCATACCAATCCAGTAAAATCTTACATTTCCCTTATGTTAATCTATTGTTCTACCAACTGATTTCCAAAGGAATCTTTTCATAATTCACATAAACTTCTCCTCTTTTTTTTTTTGAAATAACATATTCTAAGAAGATAATTTGATCCTATTTTTTTTTCTGTCTGTTTGTATATCTTGATAGTTATTCATCTTTTATGTACAATATTAATTTAAAAGTTTACTTGACATCATCATCAAGTCCCACTGAAAGCACTTGTTCTGACTAGATCACTGAAATTAAGCAGCAATGAGCCTGTTCAATACTTAATTGGATGACCACTTAAGCAATAGCAGGTACTGTAAGCAACTTGAGTACTTTGTTTATCAAAATAACTTGATTCAGCATTAAATGGCCCAAAAAGGGTTTGTATACTGTAAAACAAAACAACCAAATAACCATAATCAAGAATCAATTTCAGCTTTTCAACAATTCAGAAAACATGTACTATAAACTGAAAATCAAAGAAAACATTCATGTATAATGGGTAATTTCAGCAGTGATTTTCCAAAATTAAATATCATAGATTTTCATTAGATGGTACAAAATGAGAATTATTAACCTGATTTTAAAAAAGATAATATTAAGTAAAAGCATAACATTTCATGATCAACTTTTAAATTAGGTTTTTCAAGTTGAATTTGGTAACTTTTAATACTAATAGATGACTTCATTCACTGAGTAAAAAGTTTATTCTGCCACTGCAGTAGATTTTGATCATCAAACGATACTGTGTTTGAATTTTGAAGTTGTCTTGTCATGTTCTGATATGGCAATGGGAAAAAAAATGACCTTGACTGAATTAAGGTTTAAGTTACTATTTACACAAAATCTTCATGCCCTTGAAAAAGAATTCAGTGGGAGGGGAAGTAATTCAAATGAATAATGTGAAGTTCTAAAGGTTAAAATTGGCAGTAGATGTTGTACAAATAATTATTTTGTATTATTAAACAAAATTCCCATATAATAACCAATTTATAAGACATAATCTTAATATCTTCTGCTATTTCTATTTCACACCAATTCAAGAGTTAACCATATTCAGTATTTTTTTAATTTTAGAAAACATATATAATTTCTAATGTATTAGATACCAGTGGAAGTCACTGTGTTGGTGGAATAAATTTCAAATGTATGTATAAAAATATGAAACTTGAGATATATATATTTTTGTCATAAGTGAGATTCATGTTACAATCATTTCAGTAGTTCAAAATATACCACTTGTTTTCTATTTAATCTCTTCTGAAAACATATCAATTTCATATCACATGGCTCACCTTTCTTAGATTAATATTGTAGATTTCTCTAATGGAATCTCAAGTACTTTTATCTACTTTAGGGAATATGTTTGTTGATGCTAAAAATTCATATTTTCAATGGAGAATAAATTGTGGATGAATATGTTTACTACTCGATCTTTATTCTCTGATTTGTACTTAATATGATAATATACTCCACTTCAAATAATGTTTATGATAATTGTTTACTTGTATATAACTATGTTATTTTATTAATCTATTTCATTTTAAAATTTCTTGTGGGTGTTTAAAATCCTTTCTCCTTTACGTCTATATTATTGGTATACGGATTTCTTTATTTGCATATTTAACAACTTTTATTTGATTAGACCTCTCATGAGAAATGCCTTTGTATTGGAGTAGCTGATGAGATAAATTTTTGAACTGGGAACTGACAATAAATTGGATAGTGATTCTAGACAATTTGTAAATAGTGGTTTAGGCAGTTAAAGCATTGATTTGTTCTGAAGTGACTGGCAAGGTATTTCCATAATTTGATGTCATAAAGATATTCTGTTCCAAGATATTTTAGATAGGATATTTATTGCATGTCCTGACTTTGTGGAAATCCATAAGATGCAAATAAAAACACAATCACAAATCAAAAAATCAGAAATAAACATTATTAATGTTAAACAGAAAGACTGAACTGATAGTTACAATGATACACTTGTGTTTCACTTTTCACTGATGTCCTTGGGAAAAAGCTTGAATCTATCTGTCCTCCTTCCAACTATGGGTAAATAGTAGTGTAAGCTTATTAGAGTAGCAAACTAAACATTATACATGGGCTGATATCCAAAATGGTTAATTTCATCGCTATGAACTGGTATAGCATGCAAATCTTTCAGATTACAGCTTTACTAGGCATCTATGTAAATATGCAATAAATAATCAAGTAATAAATTACTTATATCTAAAGTATTGTCCTTAGATATACCTCTAACAATTTTTATAGCAATTTTATTTTATTTCAAGTCAAAGATTTCAGGATTTTATCATTTCTAGTGGAACATTATACCATCAAAATGGATATTATTAGCTATTACTCTACAACATTGAAACTCTGTATCTAAAGATAAAATTGCATAAATATATACAAGGAGTGTACTTATTTATTGGACTGCTACATATTCTTATATTTGGTGACACCTGTTTCAATATGGTGGTATTTGGTAATAAATGATACCAAATGATTTTGAATGTATAATGCTCTACTAAGAATAATAAAATT
>CM042159.1:84238632-84368632 GCA_023376005.1 Doryteuthis pealeii | reverse complement strand
ATTTTCCCTTTTTACAACTGCTGCATTATAAACCAAAAAAAAACATAAACACATCTTTTTGCTGCAGAGGACTTTTTTGGAAAAAAAGGGAAAAAAACAAAACAAAAAAAAACAACTTATTCTATCATCATTACTACCATTGGACTATTGATAGAAAATTGAATTGATAATTGAACCTACCTGTTGAGTTTGAACTTACCCCCCGTTGTTATATTTGTGTGATTAATTCCAAGGACTAGTTCTTTTTCTTCTCTCTTTAACAAAACAAACATGGAATACCTTCGAAGACATCGCCATAACATGAATCAATTGCTTACTGATCTTTACAGGTATAAAGATGGAGATGAAATTATACCAAGTCGAAGAACTCGCTTTTCCACACATGATGGAGTATCATCATTATTCTTGAGTGATCTCAACTCGTCTGATGCTGGTTCATATTCCTGCAAAGCTGTCAATAAATTTGGACATATTAGCTCCAGTTCAAATCTTGATATTCAAGGTATGTTAAGTTTACACTCAATATTGTTTATTGAATTCAAATGATTGTGCTTTTAAAAAGTTTTGAAGTAAAAGTTTTTTTCTTTTTTGTTTCTTCTGTCCAGTTTTAAACTTGTTTCAATCAAATATTCTAAGTCTTCTATAATGAGTAGAAATATTGATTACAAAGAAATGAAATAAAAATTAAAATTTCATGTTTCTTTTATAGTCAAAAGAATAAAAAGTACTTGAATTTCAGATATCAAGATATTTTGCATTGGTTTTTCTGAGTAATTTTTTTGTACCTTTATGTGAAATAAAAATTTGTCTATAGAAAACGTGTGTAGAAGTATTTCTTCACAATATTTAGTTATTCTGTATTTAAGTCTATTTTTTTTATATTAAGCCTCTATGAACAAACATCTCTGCAAAATGTTCTTTCTTGTCCTTAATGTTTGTATCTGAACTTTAAAATGTGCTATATTTTGTATTAACTATAAAACATTATGTCCATTATTTTTGCCATAATTCTCTCCTCAAATTTTGCCTTTCTTATACAGTTGGATAATCTTGTATGTATTTTCTTTTCCAAAATAATAATATACTGTCTTATATTTTATCAGATGTCCGTCATCGAAGAAAGAAAGAGATTGTGGACACATCAAGGTAATATATGCCTTGTTGCATCTCGTACATTTGCCTTAAACTATATTTTAATTTGAAAGAAGAAAAAAAAATGAAGCACTAGGGGTATATGCTTGGTATAAACTAAGTATTGGAGAAATTTGCATGAAAATTATTTCAGTTAGTGAATTATGAAAAAGTTTAAAACTTGAAATTGGCTTAAGAAATTTACCTTTTTTTTCTGAAGGATTAAGAGAAATAGTATTTATCAGTTTCTCAGAAATCATCAAACAAGGTGGATAGTGATAAATTCACTTTGAGATTTCTTGTCTGAAGAGAAATTATATTTTTAGCAGATGTTGAAATAGTTAATGTACATACTAGATATCTGCTTCCCTTTTCCTTCTGGTGGTTGGCAGGTAGTACCTCACTGGCCAGCCACAGATATCAGCACCAAATTCTGAGTGGCATAGTTTGGGCAGGTGAGGGAAGGAAGGAATAATCATTCTCTTCAACAAGGAACAGCTTAGCTGCTCAGAGAGAAAGGTAGACAAACAGGCAGCAGGAATGCAGCCCCCAAACATACAAACTATTAAGTTTCTGTTATCTATTAGTGGTGTAGTTATACAGATGTGATCTTCTGCAGTGAGCAGTGGGAGTAAATAAGAAAGTGAGAAGCAGCCAATCTAGTTTGGACTAGCTTACTATGATATACAAGCACTGCGGCTTCTTCTTAAAAAAAAACTCTTTCTCTCTTTCTCTCTCTCTCTCTCTCTCTCTGCTGGCTTCTGTTTCTGGCTTTAACTTATTGGGCAAATTAGGCATTTCTCCAAGTGCTGTAGGATAGTAGCCTGTGTAGTATCAAGTGGCATTTCTTATAAAGTTCCACCTACGTTGAAGCAAAAGCTGCCTTCAAACCAATACAATCAACAGTTTGTTTCACTTGAACTGGAAAAATAAACAGCAGCAACTGTGCTAACTCTCATCATTTTGCCTCTCCCTTTTTTGCGAAAAATAAATTTGAGAACAATGATCATGTTTCATTTACATAATACCATTCTACCTGGTTCAACTTGTAAGCCTTTGCTTACAAACTGCTATCTTTATTCATTCTATACAAACTAATTCAAACAACAGTTAACAGCTAATAAAATAGACCAGTCTTTTTTTTCTTTTCATATGACTGTAATTAAGGTAGATCAGGATTGGGGTTTATAGGGAGATCAGTAAATGTTTAGTATATATTTAAGGTTTAGAACAAGTTGGTTGATCTGGAGTTGATTAATTGAAAATTAAACATATAGCCATTTGTATACAAATATTCTGACAAAAAATAAAATTGTAACACTCTAAATATATGTGTTAACTTACAAAAGATTAAGCATACAGATAATAAAATTGGATTACAGTGAATGATCATATATAGATCAATACATTCACAATTTCCAAAATGAGGGGTGTATCAATAATACTCAGACCCTATGCATGTACCGTACCCCCCAAAAAAAAATTGGCAACATCTTTCAGGGTGCTGCAGTTTTATTTTCCATCAGTGTATATTATAATCTCTCACATGATGATTTAATTCCTGATACTTAAATCAATTTCTACTGGAAGTCGTTCTATGACTGAATTCTTAGCAAAAGCAGGAGATTCAACTACATGCAGCATTTAATTTTAATAAAGTTTTATCAAACTAAAAACTCCTGCGATTTTTTTTAAATGTTCAAAGTAATCATGATAATTATTTAACAACTGTTCATACTCAGGCATTTTTTAATGCTTTAAAATCAGAGTTTGTGCTTTGTCAATTTGTAAAATATATCAGATGTGTAGTTTAGCGAAGGAAGAACGGATAATAACATAGACTTTTATAAAAGCTATTCAAAACTTTATTTTTAATTGTTCACAAAGAAAAACTATTCAGTAAAAGAAAAAATTAAAATTAATTCAGTTTAAAGTGATTTTAGTAAAATGATAAAATGAGATAAAGAAATATATAATATTCTGAATAGTGTAAGATGACAGTGAAGCTTTAAAGATAGAGTGCATTTATCTGTGGTATATTAAACAAGTTGAGCTGATAATATCATGAATGTTTAATAACATATTTTTTATACTTCTTGTTTAGTCGTTACATCACTTATGATGACAGCCATGTGGATCCTTATGCCCCTCCAGACGTCATTTTGCCTTTGGTTGATGAGTCCAGGAACACTGGGGAAAGTGTTGAATTTAGCATCAAAGGTACACATATATTTTCTTCCTGTATCCTTTCCCAATTATAATCAAGAAAAAAAATAAATGTCAAAAATTGGTAAGACATTACTTCATGTCTGACTGCACCTCTGCAGAGGGGTAAGACTCCCCCAATGGGGCCACCTGTTGGCCGTGGGTGGCGACCCGTGATGCTTAAGGATAGAGCCCAGGTGGATGAGCAGTTCATGACATGCAATACACCACTTTGGCCCTATCTTGGGCTAGACGGACAGTCGGAGAGGCCCCCTCCGATCAATCGGCTGGTCACGTCAAGCCCTAGCACCTATATGATTTTCCCAACCCTGTTGCCCTTATGACAAGCCCCAACCCCTTTTTATCATATGGGTGCTAGAAGGCGGTGGCTGCGGGTCTACAAGTCCTGGGAATAACGTTAAACTCTATCTGAGGGTGAGGTTCCAGTTTTGGAAGTTTGGGGAATGTGGAGCACCTCTTCATCACCATTGCTCCCTGGTCCAATCTGACCCGGAGTGGTAGTACCTGTTAGGGTCCCATCTATGGGTTAAATAGAAAAATGTATTTATAAAAAAATTGTATTATCCATTAAGAATTGATTTATTTCAAAACTTTATCGGCATTAAATGACCCACTGAGGTTGATATGCCGTAAAACAAAACAAACCAAACCAAAACCTCTCTCATAAGAGTTGTTACATTTGTATGTAAATTTCATAAACTAAATATAATAACTATTATTGGATAAAATTTACTATATCAATAAAGCACTTTGGCAAGCATCAAATGAAATATTAAACACTTACTACAAAGACATTAAAGAAGTCACTTATTGTTCCTTGCAAAATTATATTCCTGATATTCTTTTTTTTTTTCTTTTTTTATTAGTGCGCAGTATGGCTCCTGTGGAAGTCACATGGAGACATAGTGAAGATGCTGTTTTTCCATCAGAGAAATACAAGTTGAAAAAAGATATTGATGAATACTCTCTCCGCATCTCTGATCTCAATCTTGAAGATGCTGGCCGCTGGCAATGTATAGTTGTCAATTCTTATGGTCAGACAGAGACCACCTGTAAATTGACTGTCCAGAGTGAGTATTATTCAGTTATATTAATATAAGTTGAACTTGAATTTTAATTTTTTGAACCCTCATCCCTCAGATAATTCACAAAACCAATCAAGCTCAAAACACATTATTACTTTGATCCAATGTACAAATATCCCATCATTCCATTAAAAGAAAGGCTGTGAATGGTTGTTATATTAAGCTTTTTATTAGTAATACCTTAATGTGATCTCTCTGAGTCTAAAGTATTGGGTTTACAGTATTTTGTAAAATAATTATCTGCATAAAATATCAAGCTTATTGGTTCAAAGGGTTAAAAGTAATTATTGAAATATTTTTCACTTTTAATCATTTCTGATATTAATAGTATCATAAAATTATTAAAGTGAAAAATATTTCAAGTAATTACTTTTAATTTTTTTATTGTATATATTTATGTATCTACTCTATTTAAAAATAAAAAGTACAATTTATTTTTCTTCTCTGTAGAATTGACAAAGTTACCATATGAAAATAAATATAATGATTATTCTTTCATAGCTCAACAGATTATTAAAAAAGAAAAAATTTGCATGTTCAAATAATTTAAATAAATTTCAACATTAAAATCTTTTTAATTGTTTATTTTCTAAAGAATAATTACTTTTATAAAACCACAGAATGTTATTCAATAAAGGATGTCATTACAAGGTTCTTGGGTGAAAGAAGAACATTTTTATAACAATTGAATTAATTTGAAATTTGTTAATTCTAATGCAATCTATCATTGATTATTTCACTTTCAGATTATACACTTGAAAAATACCGCACTCCCAGATTCACTCAAGAACTACATAATCTTGTTGTAACTGAAGGAGTGGAAGCCAGATTGACATGTAAAGTTTCTGCTCACCCAGAGCCTAAAGTTACATGGTAAGTAAACACTTTCTTACTTAGGAATTTTAAAATAGCCTACAATTTATTATAGATTCATGGGATCTTTTATAAGGCTTGGTATAAAACCTTGAAGATAATGCCATTGAAAATTTAAAACAAAGGTACCAGATTACCTGTGAACTTGTTGACACAGCAGTCCATGATGAAATTGAGGCTTCTATTTAGGAAGGAGTGAAATATTCTAATTAGCTTCATATAGTTACCTACATTATATAAACAATTTGGATGATTAAAAAATGACATTCAGCACAAACACAGGCCCAGAAAAATTATCATTTAAATTTGCAATTTTGATTGGAAATTGTTTTATTTTCTGAATTAGAACATTTTAAGTGCATTGCTCTAATGAAGATTTTGCTAGTATGTGCCATTTTTTTCTTACAATTACATAAACACACACACACACACATATTATATATATATATATATGTGTATATATTAAATTTACTTGAAGGCACTTACAACGCATGTATCGCATAAATTCGATACTTTTCTTATAGAAAATGAACTTGACAAGTGTAATCCCGGCAAAGGATCGCTCGGTGTGTAGAATATCGTACAGACTGTTTTGACTTCATGTATATATATATTTATATATATATCAGTCATTATAAGAATTTTAGTAATTTATGAATATTTATAGTCAAAGGCTTGGTAAAAATGTTAGCCTTTTCACTTCCAATTCAAAATATTGGTTAACTTGCCTAAAGAAAAGTTATATAAACTTATTAAAATTATTCAGCTTTCTTTCATATAACCAAATTCTATTTTGTGTTTTCTTTCACAAAACCTGTTAATCAAAAGTATTTCTCAAGTTCATCTATCCATTCTGAGAAGGATACCTATAGATTTTTTTTTTTAATTTTCATTTCAGGTACAAAAACAGGCAACCTATTGAAAATAAAGGTCCTTACAGAGTTCTGCAAACATCTGATGAAACTTTTGTCCTTGTTATTGATGAAGTGGTTAGAGAAGATATTGGTTACTACATGTGCCAAGCAGTTAACCAAGCTGGTTCAAAATCAACTGAAGCCAAACTTGCTGTTGAAAGTAAGTGCCAATTCTACATTTCATGGTTTTATAATCCTAAAGTTCTTTAGTTTAAAAATGGTTTTATAATCCTAAAGTTCTTTAGTTTAAAAATGGTTTTATAATCCTAAAGTTCTTTAGTTTAAAAAATGTAAAGCTTTGTCCAAATGCATTTTTAACTAAAATTATGTAATCTTTAATAAACCAGAAGCAGTGTCTTTTTTTTCTACTTGGAAAAATGATATTTTAAAATCAAAGTATTTTTTCATATCATTCCTTTTATTCAATTTTTAATGATTGTAAAATATTTTCTTTTCAATAATCAGAGTAAACAATCATTTCTATAGATAAAATTACTTTTGTAAACAATTTAACTTATAAATTGTCTGTATAGGGGCCGGGTTAGCTCAGTCGGTAGAGCGTTCGGCTAGAAACCACAAGGTTCCTAGTTCGATACCGGTCCCCGCCAACTCAGCGTATGAGTAGCACAGGATCTGTGTGTAAAGTAAGGAGCTGATGGTAGGTGTAGCGCTCCACTCAGATGCTAAAATAATCTCCTTGGTCTAGCGCAAGTGAAAGGGATAGACTCCCTCCCTGATTGGCTGATACGACTTTAGGCTGCCCCAACGACTTTACTTACTTACATAAAAAATAAATATTATGCATTTGCAAACATATCATCTTTTATAAAATTAGAATATTACCATTTCTTCAAGTTGAATTAATGAGTAATTCTCTATATCTATTAGATAAATGTTATTAATAGATGACTAAAATGATTACAAAAAATGTTACTTTTTAAGAAATAATAATATAATATCAAGAAATAACCATCCAAAATTTAATAACTTTACTAAAGCTTCAAACTAACTATACATTACATGGAAATAAATACTATTGAAATTCTAGCAACTGTATCTGATTTCATAAACTGACTTCATGTTGTTTTGTTTTTTTTTTCCAGCTCTAGAGAAACCATTATCTTTATTGGAAAGAAATCCACTTCAGCGAGGACGTGTGAAAAGTGAGAGAAGTGGTAGCCAAAAGGCCAGATATGTCTGTGCTCCAGAATTTGTCACCAAACTGAAGAGCAAGACCGTTCCAGTAGACAGTACTGTAAAGATATCATGCTCTGTGTCAGGTGTCCCTGAACCTGAAATTCAGTGGTATAAGAATGGAGAGAAGATTTATAGCAGTCTGAACTGCTGCATGAGTGTAAGTTACCTATTGGTTACGTATATTTAAACTTGGTATATTTACATGTAAAAAGAGATTGTTGTACTATAATTGGAATCACAGCAACATACATATGTTATATATCAGGACTTTGAAAATATGATGTTTCCTCTGGAGAGTAACTGAAATAAAAACATGCGGGAGCCTCAGGGTATCAAATCACTGATAACATTTTAAAGATTGCTTGGCATCCAGTGTCCATGAAGAGCTGATGAATGTAAGATTTTGCTGGTCAGCCAATACTGATGTGTCCATGTGTAGGTGTCTACAGGAGAACTCATTTATATACAGAGAATGCAGTTTGTTCTACTATTTATCTATGCTAGGGGACGGATTCATGCCTTTCAAAAGAGCATAAACACAAAATAAAATGTGAACAGACCCATCTGAAATTTAAACTCAGCTTACTGATTTTATTTTCCTTCACAATAAACCCTTACACCACACAAACAACTTTATAGCTATCTATATATTTTACCAACCCTTCCACATGAGCAGGATGTGACACAAGGTCAATTTCTTAAGCGGAGTTCAACAGGTTTGAATTCAGAGTTTTCCTTCTAGACCGGTTACCTAACCAAGGTTAAAGAACCCAATCTGACCTACTATTTACCCATAGCTGGAGGGAGAGTAGAATTCATACCTTTCCCAAGGGTATTAGCGCTAAGTGAAATGCAATTACAACGTCCATGATTTGAACTCGGGGTGACGAGTCCATTTCCCGTGACTTTAACCATTACACCACGCGCTTCCTACATCTATCTTTCTGTGTTTATCTCTATGTATAATTTTTTAAATGTTAGGATTTTAATATATCATCATAATAATATATAATCACTGCTCACGTGACTTTCAGAAACATTTTTTCATGCTCAGAATTGCGGAGACATGGAATAAACATCCCGCGTCTGTTGTAAGCTGCCGAAGCACTGAGTCTTTCAAAGCCTCCATGCTTCCTGTGGCCCGCCGACACTATACCTGATGCCACTCTCCACACACATATGCACGCACACATACATGCATATTACTACTGTAAACTGTTCATGTTCCTGACACTACATTATTCTGTGTACTTGACATGAGACTTTGATGAGTTGTGGTGCACCTGAGCACTGTACACAATAAATTTCATTATTTATTATTATTATAATAATTTCAATATCTTATATATATATATGAAGGTTTATAAAAATGTGTTTTATGTTTGTTTGTTTAAATGAAATACTTAGAACAAAGTTAATTTGGTTCTTTACAGAACAACTCTGGACTGGTGACCCTTGAGATTGCTGTTGCAACCCATGAAAATGAAGGTCAATACCTCTGTGAAGCCTCTAACAGTGAAGGAACCATCAGCTGCAGTGCTCAATTAAATATTGAAGGTAACTATTCAAATATATTTAGTATTTAAATGTTGTTATCTGAATATAATTCTTACTTTTAATGAAAATCTAAAGCAACAAAATCTATAAGCATAACAATATGTAATGTAGAATATTTCAAATTATACGATGTGAGTAGCCACAGTAACCACTGTATACTTTCGTTGATTTCTTCATATGATAATTTACTATATGTTTTAAGAAAAAAAATGCTTTAGATCTATAATTATTGAAAATGCTTTAAATCTATAATTATTAAAAATGCTTTAAATCTATAATTATTGAAATTATTCAATTGAATTTTCTAGGTGATAAAAAACCGGCTGGTGAATCTTCTGAAAATGAAGCTCCTATCTTTCTTGAAACTCCTCTGTGTAGCACTGTAGTCGTTGGAGGAGATGCTGTGTTTCAATGTGTTTCCAAAGGAAGCCCTCCACCTTCATTTAAATGGTAAGTTTACTTTTAAATCATTCTCAGTTAAGTACATGTTTTGATACATTTTATTTAGTGTTTGATATAATTGAGACCATTTTGAATTTATTACTTAGTAAGCATTCTTATTTTTATTCTTATCAAAAGAGAATTGATAAAAAAAGATTATATATTTCTAGATTCTTTATTTCAAATTGCATTTATATTTTAATTTTATTTTTTAATTTTATTTATATTTATATTTTAATTTATATTTATATTTTATTTATATTTATATTTTTAATTTATATTTTATTTATATTTATTTATTTAATTTATATTTATATTTTAATTTATATTTTATTTATTTATATTTTAATTTATAATTTTAATTTATATTTATATTTAATTTATATTTTAATTTTATATTTAATTTTAATTTATATTTATTTATTTATATTTATATTTTATTTATATTTAATTTATATTTTATTTTATTTATATTTAATATTTATATTTTAATTTATATTTAATTTATATTTTATTTATATTTATTTTAATTTATATTTAATTTAATTTATTCTATATATATTTTTTTTCTCTCTGTAGGACTAAAGATGGTCTAAATGTAGATGAAAATGATCACTGCTCATTGTTTGTGGATAGTCATGGAGGATGCAGGCTTGTTATTCATAATGTGCAGGAATCAGATGCTGGTCTCTATATGTGTATGGCCCATAACACTATGGGTAGAACAAAATGCTCTACACGATTACGTGTTGTTGGTAAGTACAATGTTTGTTTTATTGCTATTGATTTTGTAGTGGTCTCCAGAATTAAACATAGAAACATCATATAAAACTCTGGTTTGGTTTTGACCGGAGGGTCTGGTGGCTTTGGTCCTGGACCACATAAGTTAACATCATTGATCCCAGGGGGCCATCCCCCCCCCCCAGGCAACACCTGCCCCCTCAATTTAAAGGGTCAGGGCTGGGTTTATTGCCTGGTGCCTGAGGTGCCCCCTTGAGGATCAACACATTTTTTGCATCCACCTCCTATGAGCATTTTTTAAATTCAAACTAAACTTTTCTCTCTGTCTCAGAATTTTTATAACTGCTGTCTCATAATTATTTATTTCTTTGGTCTTTATCAAGGCTATTTTTCAACTAGATACAATTATAGTCACCAACTGAAAAATGCTTGAAATAACTTATCTACATGCATTTAGTAAAAATAGAAGCTATTTCTTTAATTTTTAGATTTCTTTTTAGATTTTTGTTTACAGAATTAGGTTATCATTTAATTTATTTAACTTATTTTTAGGTGCAGATGAAGCCCATGAACATCGAGGATTATCTTCAGATCGGGCAGCTGTTCAAAGCCATCAGAAGTTTGAGAAAATCCCTGACCCTGATATCTCAAACCGCATGATGATGTCTGGAAGGCCACCCTACTTTACCTTGATGTTGCCAAAGCTGATTGAACTCAATGAGGGAGATAAACTACGCTTAGACTGCTCCCTTGAAGGTTATCCATCACCTGTTGGTAAGTCATCAATCACTAATCATTCATTCATCTGGGATTAAGCATTACCTCATTTATTTTATTATAATATCACATTCTTGTAAATTTTCATATCTCCCTGGAATATATATATATAATCTCCTTTGCAAAAGCAACATGAGACTGTTTCATAGGATTGAAGAAGAGAAAAATAATCATACACTTGATACTTATATATACAGTTACTCTTAGATTGTATTACATATAACTTTTAGCATCCTAAGATTCCTAGAAATAGTTATCTGAAATTAGACAGAATATTGTATCAAGTAAAAATTTGAAACCAAATGTCTCCCAATAGTCTCATCGTGTTAGATTTATTAGTTAAAAGATGATAAAAGTAGAATGCTTCAGCTCTTCTAATATCCTATGCAAAATCATTTCTCTGCTAAGGACTAATGGAATTCATTTTACAAACTAAAATATAAAGTGTACATTTATTTATTATAATGAATTATAAATGATTAGTACAGTCATTCATACATCATACTGAAAATATTTGAATATTAGATTTAATAAATATTAGATTTATTATTTATTACACTGTAAATATTTATACATTTTAAAATGTATTTATTACACTGTAAATTATTTATTATTTATTATTAATTTATTATTTTATTTATTATTATTTTATTATTATTTATTATTTATTAGTTAAAAGATAATAAAAGTAGAATGCTTCAGCTCTTCTAATATCCTATGAAAAATCATTTCTCTGCTAAGAACTAATGGAATTCATTTTACAAACTAAAATATAAAGTGTACCTTCATTTATTGTAATAAATTATAAATGATTAGTACAGTCATTCATACATCATACTGAAAATATTTATCACTGTAAATTATTTGATTTCTTTGAAGAAATCTTATTAAATAAAATATTAGATATTATTGAAAATATTATCAGTAATAATTCTTATTTATTCAATGAATGTATTAAGAAAATTACTTTTGAATTATTTGCTTTACATTAATTTTCATCTCTAAAAAAATTTATGAACTTCAGGACAATATTATATGGTTGCCCATCATCTCTTCAAGTACATGTACTGCCTGGTTAATAGCTAGACCCCTAACAATTTTTTTTATAAAATTTTAATTTTCTTCTAAACCAAAGATTTTATTATTTCTAGTTGAATATTATACAAGCAAAATGGATATTATTAAGTGATATTTATTACCAAACTTTACAGTGTTAAAACTTAGTAATCAGAAATAATAATAACTGTGTCAGGATATGGACTTATTGATCCACTTATAAATATATATTATCCACATTTTAATGCAAAACGATGCCAATGTTCATAATGACATTATCTTTTTCATCTTTCCATACTTAAATTTTTTAAATTTGTTTACATTTCTACTACTGTCACTAAGCTTTATTATTATTATGTTAAAACTTAGTAATCAGAAATAAATTTAGAACACCTGTAACCAAAAAGAAAATTGCATCGATATATATATATATAAGGATGTACTTATTTTTGGACTACAAAATATTCATATAAATATATGAATATTTTGTAGTCCAAAAATAAGGTAATGGGGTTTCTAAGCTGTAATGTTTGATTATAAATACTACCTAATAATATCCATTTTACTTCTTTTATTCCACTAAAAATAATAAAATCTGATATCTTTGGTTTAAAAGAAAATTAACTTATAAAAAAATTACAAGGATGTAATTATTTATGGGTGAAGCTGCATTGCTATAGATTGAAGCTAAGACCTTACAAACATCAATTGTGGAATAAATATGAAATTTAAATTTTCTTTAGTTTTTAAGGTGTTTTAGTATAATTATTTTACAACTAGTTTGATTAATATGCTTCAAAAAGTAATTTCTTCTAAACCTATAAATTTAAATATTTTTTGTGTATATGTTTTATACAATCAGAGAACTCATATTTTTTCCTTGTTTTTGTTTTCAGAGAATATAACAAAATGAAAGTTCCTGCATCCTTGCCACATAGTACAGCAGATGGTAGTGGTCCACTGCAGGGTAAGTCAGTCATTTATTGTTTCCACCAACACAATGCAAAACACACACAACTAAAAAAAAAAAAAAAAAAAAAAAATCCACACTATTGATAACAGGTACTACTGCCACTTAGTAAAAGTCTATCCAGAATGTTAAGTATATAAATTAGAGGAAATTAAGATACTGTTTACTGCCATGAACTTATAAAAAAATACTCTTGACTTAGGATGAATTATCAGTTTCCTACTTACTAATTTAGAATAATGTTATCTTTAAATACCATATATACTAGTCTTATGTTGTCTGAATTTCCTAGAAGAAGCATTGTCATTCTTTTTTCTTTTAACTAGTTTTTCTTTTATCTTATTTCTATTGCTTTTTATCACAATACTCTGGTCATTTTTACATTTTATGACCGTTAAGTAAGCAGTATTGAAATAAAAGAATAAGTTTCCAAAAATAAGATGAAAGAAAAAATAGTCTGAAAATTGATAATCATACATAGTAATTGAAGTAGTTGTTTATTTACATCAAATACCAAGAACAATATATTTTAATATTATTTCAAAAAAGCTTATATTGTATATGATTTTATAGCAAATTAGAATATAACTGTGGTTATTATCAGAAATTATTAATGATTAAAGTTATATAATTTAGAAAATGATATGATTATATAGATAATGTACATTTCAAAAGCAAGTAATAACAAAGAATGTTGGGAGATTATGTTTTCTTATAACAAGTTATACTGTTAATATCTTGATAATTATAAAATAAATTAGTTCTTAGTTATCAGCAAGACTTTTTTATTTGATGGTCTGCTATTTGATATCACTTTTATTTGCCTAAAAATACCAATAGTATGTTAATAAAATCCTGTCAGCATTAGATATGTCATCAGTATTATCTTTACATTAATCTAAAAAAATTTTAGATAATAAATAAATACCTATTTTTCAGTTTGTACTAAATACAATCTTATCAAGCTATTATTTTAATAAATAGAAGTCTTTCACGTTAGTTAGTTATTTTTTCTAACCAGTCAACAAAATGTATATATTGATTGACTAGTCATAGAATTCATATAGTTTATGTAGTCTAACTTAAAAGGCAGTAGGATTCACTATGAAATGTTAGTATTACTACATGATTTAGCTATGTTTAACAATATCATTTTTTTAAGTCAAGTAGTTCTTATATGATAGCAACTCCTTTTCCACAGGTGACAAAGAAAAAGTTTTAGTAGAACCAAAGGGACAAGGTATTTAAAAGATTCATTCACTATTCTGCACAGCTGCCTCTTAACATTTTGCTAAAATATACATGTGCAACTTATCTACTGTTGATCACAGTTCATAAGCTTTTACAGCTTGAAGAATAATGTCACTTCCTAACACACTAACCAGTGAATAAGTGACATTTACTGATGATGTAGTTTTTTCAAGTTTTTAGCAGGAAAGAAAAAAAAAATATATATATATAATGTTTTTTGAATTGGCTTCAGTATCTAGATGTGCATGTCAATATCATTAGATGTCAGTTTATAATGCATGGAGAGAAGAGTCTCCGTCACTGCTATACGTCAGTTGTCAGACTCATGTAAACATTAAGCATGATTAATTATTGACTGTCAATCAGCCTGAAAGAAGAACTATTTAGTGATGGAAAGAGAAATAACTGTAAGTACAATTTTGTAAACTATGCTTTACTATTTTACTAAGACGTCTCCATTTATGAACTTTATGTTTTGAGCAACATGAACTGAGTTAAGCAAGGGGGTGGTACTTCAAAGAATTTCCCTTTAAAAAACGAAATGTGTTTCTTCTTTATTATTAGAAGCTTAAATGTTTAACTCTTAGAACCTGAGTGGTTGGTATGTGTAGCAGTTCCCTGGTAATATTTTCTGGTGATGTATTGATGACACGAAGACGACTGATGTTGAACGTAGAATATTTTATTTACTTCCAAACACCGTGAAATACTGAAATAAAATGGGGTATAAAACAATTACTAATTTACAAAAGGGGTCTTTAACAAATGCCAGCAACTTCACGGGAAAATTGGAAAGAAACATACCTGTGCGCCGTACCAGTACCGAGAACTAACTAAAAGACTAAAGTTTAATTTTAGGACGATATTTTCCACACAACCTTTTTGCTGCATGAGCCAGGCGGAAGTCCCTATTTTGCCCTAAGGAAACCTGTTGATATTCCACAATGCAATTCAGGCTTTGTGGTCACTCGATTATGAGACCCTAACAGAGTTGTTTCCCTTACACTGTCCAAATTTAAGGGTATATTTTTGGGGTAGAAAATAAATATATCTAACTATTAGGCGCACTCAAAGGCGACAGCTACAGTATGTGTGCTGCTACCTAAAAGTACATATACTCAGGCAGCCTGAATTCCAGATTGAGAATCCCAATTTTTACATCACTATTGCCTCACAGAATGTTGCAATCTCTCAAATAACAGATTACAACATTTTACATTTTCGACTATTTTTCAGCTAGGATCTCAGAAGTGGGAGCATGGGTTAAGAGGGATCAGTGTTATTAGTGCAACCCGAGTGTACATAAATTTCATAAAATTTGAAAATAAAACCAAGAAATTTAGTTTTTTATTTCATCTATATTTCATGAGTATATGCAAAAATATATACAGTAAGCAAAATTAGAATTACTCCTGTCAGAATAATTTGTGTGGTAAATTTATAACTTTTCTTTAATAATTAGTATGAGGCCTTTAATGGGGGGACATTGTATAAACAGATATAGCAAATTTTTTGAAATGTCCTTTAAATAGGATACCTTTAAATGGGATTATGGGATAATTATATATAAAAGATTTCTCTCATTTTGGGATATTGGCAGGATATAAACAAATATAGAACATTTTTGAAATGCCCTTTAAATGGGATAATGGTGCCTATTTTGTTAATAAGATTTAAATGTTTTCTACATAGATAAGAAGATAAGTAGATTTTATATGAATAATCTAGCTTTAACTCTTTTCCTTATATTTAAAATATTATTACTATAAGCTTATATGAAATTGAAAAGTATCTTATAAAAATTTTGAAGAGAATAATTACTAATTTTCAAATTATTAGGATCTCAAAAGAAAAAGCGATATCAAACTTTACCAATGATATCTGTCTAGTTTAAATAATTCAAAATTGCAACAAATATGAATAATTTGCATAATAGAATTGGTGCTTGCTTACTCTAGTATTATATTCCTTTTGTCATTGCAAAAGGAAATTTGGTTTGGCACTATATTTCCTATATAATTACCAGCATATCAGAAAATTATTATGTTTTCTTATCATTATTAGAATTATATGTCTTCTCTTCAGACCAATAATCTGAAAGAAGAAATGGTGTTTACCTTAAAAATATTAAAATCATAGAAAACAGAAACTCTTAAAAGATTGATTATTTAAATAGGATAAATTAAAATATAATGGGAATAAAATGTTGTGACTTGAGAAATAATTTTAGAGATGAAAGTACAAGATTATTAAATTATAAACTATTTAGACAGGAAAATAGCTAACACGTACATTTTTAAAATTATAATTTTTCTTTGCTAGATTTTTCTCCAAAACTTTTTAAAATGAGAAAATAAAATATTACCTTTATCCTATGAAAGTTATCATATTTAGTGTATGAAATATATGTGAGGGTTGGTTAAAAAGTTCATAGCCTGACCAAGATATTCTTAGAATGTGACCAAATTAGGTTTATTTTTCAACATTTTCAACACAAGAAGTGTGTGGACCCTTTATGGTCATCACACTTCTTCCATTGGTGTTGTATTGCTTTTATATCATTGGTCAAAAAATTCATGAACAGAAGATATAACATCATCATGTGAACTTTTCAGCCAATCCTCATATATTCAAATGCAATATCTATTATGGGAAATAGGGAGTATGATTTATATGAATTACTTAAATTGATTCAGATCAATTCTATTGATAATTTTTTAAGAATTAGATGAGATTTCATAAAATGAAACATATTCATATTTCTGTATTCCTAATGTGGTATATAAATAATGGCAGCATTGTATTGTTCAAAAATTTCAAACTATACATCTGAAAATTTTTAATATTCCAAAATAAATTATTATAAAAGAATTCTAATAAGATCTATAAAATCTGCAGGAAAACCGTTTAATTAAAAAAGGAATTTATTAATCATTTAAGAAAACAGAAAATTACTTCATGATTTTTTCTATAACATCTTGAACATTAGATAAATTATACTCATCAAGAATTGAAAAAAAAAATTAGGTATTTTCTTAATCAATAAAAGAAAAGTTTCACAGACTAAAACCTATAAATTGTAAGTGAAAATATTGTTAAGGTGTCATCAAAATTTATAATAGAAATATTTTCTAAAAATACTAGAATTGCCATATATACTTAAAGATGTATCATTATCACAATAAAATCAGTATTCGCTTACTCTAGTATTATTATATTTGTTTTTATCATTGCAAAAGGAAATTTGGTTTGTAAACCAGAAAAAGTCCAATTTTAGGGATTTAATTTTTAGGCAAAAAATTGGTATTGTCCAATAAATAAGAAATAATTTTATAAGGTTAAAATTCAATCATAATTGGAAGGACTACAAGAAACCCTTAGCTTGTAAAATTTCTGACATAAATTAATGGTTTTATTACCATATATCAAGGGTTGATCTATACACAAGTTATACTGTAAACAAAAATTAGGTTTGATAATGAGGTTATATAATAGTAATGATGTTTAAATGTTTTTTTATATTAATAAGGAGATATGTAGATCTTACTTAATTAATTTAGCCTTTTTTATATATATTTTGTATAAAACTGCTATGGAGTTTTACATGACAAAAGCAATTATTATCAATATTCAAAATAATCAGTGATCTAAAAAAAAGAAGCTTACTAAATTTTTATAAAAGTCTAAGAACTATTATGGAAGAATAGAAAACTTAAATGAAAAAGAACATCTTTATCAAATATTATAGATTTGATCTTATGTATAATATTTCAGAATAAAGTTAGTTAAAGTTGTGATGTCAAATATATCACTTTAAGCTTTATAGTTTTAAAAAAAAATTGCTATATTCCAACCCTGTATACTTACTCATATCTATAATGCCCTATTATTTATTTCTGTAGTTGATAAGATTTATTTTAAATATCTCTCCCTCAGATGACAGGAATATACTAAAAGATTAGTTGTATATTTATTGTATATATCTTTCATATCACATTTTATTCCCAGTATTAGGAAATTATATATTTGACATCTTGTAAATTAAATTCTAAATAAAATACTAAGTAGCAAAAGAATTTTAGTGTATTTTTTAATAAAATAAACTCTTCTAGTAACTTATTTTGATAAATAGAAAAACAATAAAATTAAGTAATTAGGAACCTAAATTATTGATATGCTAAAAATAAACATCTAAATAAATTTATATTATTCATTTCATAGTCCATGCTGGAGATATATTTTATTCAGATAATTGCAGAAATTCTCTGAATTTTAAATGAAAGTTTCCCTTCAGTTCAAAAGGAAACTAAGAAGTATTTGTAATTGTATATTACTAATACTACAATATCAACAAATATAAGAACTGATTGAGAACTTAAAGAATTAGATAATTTAAGAACTAAATATATAAATGAAACCATAAGCTCTAATATTTGCATATAACTTATAAAAATGATTTATCTATTTTTCTAATATAATATAAAACTTTTTTTTTTCGATACTGTTAAAATCACTTTATGTAACCAAGGCTTAGAAATTGTTTCATAAAACTTTTAAAACTAATTCATTGTTATTTCAAAATATCTGTTTTATAAGATAGAAATCTAGCCTTGGCATACAGTTATTGATTGAATATTTGAAATTAATAAAATAACAATGGAAGATGATAGAGTTACTTGAAAGATAGTAGAAAACACTAGCAAAGGAGATCCAATTTCAGTTTAAACTTAGTTCTGTAGTAAATTATTAAGAATTTTCTTTTGTCATAATATGACTTGTACTAATCCATCAGCTTAAAGCAATTCACTATCACAAATATTACACTGTATTCATATTTGGGAAATTGGGATTTAAAGTTTGTTCTGTTGCATTAGTTTGGCTTTTGTAAAGTTTATATTGCTCTATAAACATAAAGTTGTAATGGAGACGGAATGCTTGAAACTTTAATTAACTCTAACTGCTGGAGACCAAATGAAATATGCTGCAAGCAAACAGGTGGGGATCAGTGCTACAGTAAGTACACTTATTTACATATTCTAGTCTGTCTATTGAGCAGTGGAACTGGCTTGAGACACTGTGGCTGATTTTGATATTTTGATGAAGACAAGACCAACTTAATGGGAATGTTATCTGTAATTGTGATTTTAGAAGATAAACATGTCACTGCAGACGTTTAACTCTTCTTGAGCAAAATACATTTAGAAGAGAATTATTTTGATTTTTGTTATAATAATAATTATTATCATTATTTATTTAAAATTCATTAACAGTTCATAGTGAAACATCATAGTCCTTAAATGTACCCATTGTGTTTCTATATATCAAACATACTCTTAGCAACTTCAAAGAATAACCAATACATAATTATTCTCTTAGGGAATTGTACTTCTATTATGTTTTACAAGAAGTAGTGAAAGTAGTTAAATTACAACTTAACTTAAAGAAGACTTGCAATATAAAATTACAAAAATAAACAATTATTATTCTCAATGACAAAGGCAAACCATCAAATAAATTTATCTTGCTTTAGTCAGTATCAAAATATGAAGCATAATCAAAGATTAAACTAAGAGAGGCTCATGGGATTTCAAATATTTAAACAAATCCCTTAGCCTTTATTCACCTATTATACATCAGAAAATATTTACAAGATAGAACAGTAGTTCAAATTTGTTAAAATGTTTACATTAGCAACATTAACATACAGAATTAAATATATATATTTTGCCAAAATTCATATTTCTATTGATATTGTACATATAAAACTTCAAAATATTTATTCATTATTATATGAATTAAATATTTGGTGTTTTGTTTTTTTTTTCAACTCCTAAAATACAAAACCATATAAAATTATTTCATAATATATACTTAGTTACAAATAATATTACGAAGATTGTAATACATAGTGACATCTTGGATAAAGAACATTAGTCTGTTTAAGTATTGTCCTCTTATGGAATCAGAAATGTCTGTTATTTGTATTTAGTTTTGTATTCAGCTAAAATATCAAATATTGTAGTCCATTTTAACATTCAAAGGAAGAACTGTTACACTGCGTGAATAATAGTTATGTACCGGTTTAGCTCAGTCGGTAGAGTGTTTGGCTAGAAACCACAAGGTTCCTAGTTCGATATCGGCCCCGCCAACTCAGCGTATGAGTAGCACGGAGATCTGTGTGGTAAAGTAAGGAGCTGATGGTAGGTGTGGCGCTCCACCTCAGATGCTAAAATAATCTCCTTGGTCTAGCGCTAGTGAAAGGGGGATAGACTCCCTTGCTGTCTGGTTGATACCAACATTAGGCCGCCCCGACGACTTTACTTACTTACATTAGGACCAAATAGTGAAGGTAGAGTGCAATCAAATGGTGTTTACATGTTTATCCATTATCATATTAAAATTATAGTCAATTAAACTTATAAAATATAATTAATTGAATTGTTATAATGCTAGTTCATATCTCAGAAAAGTAGTCAATTATAATTCTACAATATTAGCTAATCTCAAATTGCTGGGGGGGGGGGGGGTAAAGATCTTATCTTTTATAATACAAAATAAATTGCAGTTCTATTTATATATTCTTATTTATTAGAATAGTAATCAACTACAATATTCCATTATATTCCAGACTTAATAAAGCAATATGGCCATTTTGTTATAGTGTAATTGTCAGCAAGTCAGTTGCTACTGAATAACGAGTTATATCCTCACTAAGTGCTTCATACCTATAACAATGCACTAGTCTATTCCTCTACTGTAATAGTATTATAATATCATATCATATATACACATGCTTTAGTCAGTATCATGAGGGTCTACACGTCCTGGGAATGACAAACTCTATCTGATGGTGAAGGGGTGCGTGGAGCACCCCTTCATCACAAAACCACAGCTGTGAATCGAACAAAGTCTTCATCAGATGAGGACTCTAGGGTCAGGCAAGTTTTTATGCCAATTCATTATTAACCTAGAGGATATCACGAATGAGAAGAGAATTTTTACATTTCACATGCAATATCACTGTACAAGATCCCAATAAGGAATCATTAAATTAGTGATGTTAATTTAAATTTTATGACAATATGATAAAATCATTAGAAAGTTGAGGTAGAATTGTACATAGTTCAAGTTCAAACAACTAATTGTTTAAACTAGTAACACATACCGATAATCAAAGGAATCCTATCTGCTGTGTAGAACTAACTCTAGATCCCTTCAATCAATCTAGAATCTTGGTATGAGATCTATATTGTTATCAACATAGGTGAGCAATTTTATTGAAATGGCTAAACATTGTTTTCTGTGCCCATTTCTTTGTGACGTGATAGTCATTGCATGGTCTTTTCTAGCATAATCAAAACTTTTTGGAAGTATCATAAATTTTACATGGTGAACTAGATGATTCATTATTAAAAAGTTTGTATCAGCCAATCAGCGAGGGAGTCTATCCCCTTTTCAATATAGCGCTAGACCAAGGAGATTATTTTAGCATCCGAGGTGGAGCGCCACACCTACCGTCAGCTCCTTACTTTACCGCACTATACTGTATCATTTTATTTGCAACAATATTTTAAAACAATATTGAAATAATGATAGGTTTTATAAGTATATTAATGAATGAAAAATTTAATTTATCACAATACTGCAAAATTAGTTTATTTTGAAATAAAAGCTTACATCTGTTTTAATGATTGTCAACAACTATGAATAATGGTCTATTTGTATAATAGTAATATTTTACAATACTCTAATATTAGTCTATTACAATATTGTTATATTGTAAAATATAATTCTGATTTAGAATCATAATGCTTTATTCAAGCATTAACACATGGGATCATTCTGTGAATTTGAAAACTCAATAAATGCAATTTCTCTGAATGTTTGAGATGAGGCTTGAAGATTAGTATTATCTCGTTTTTCGGACTATTGTCCCCTTCTTCATTGTTACTTGTTCAATGTTTCGGCCGATATACCCTCCGGCCTTCTTCAGGTATTTCTTGTTGGACTCGGGAACCTTCTCGGACTTGGGAACCTTCTCAGACTCGGGAACCTTCTTTTCGAACAAGAAAGTTCCCGAGTTCAAAAGAAGGTTCCCGAGTCCGAGAAGGTTCTCGAGTCCACAAGAAATACCTGAAAAAGGCCAGAGGATATATCGGCCGAAAACGTTGTACAAATAACAATGAAGATGGGGACAATAGTCCGAATAATGCAGATAATACTAATCAATAAATGCATTATCAAAATAGAGGTTCATTGTAGTGCTACAAAATTGATTTATTATAGCATTTATACAGTAGTTTTTATTTTACAATAGCAACATAGTGTTTTACTATCATTTACTGATGTATTTGGCCTAGTGTCCTTATCTTGGTTGTTATTATAGTCCTTTAGTAGGTGCTCATGATGTAATGGTTATCATCATAGAAAATGGTTCAAGTACGGGACAAGGCTGTTTGCATTTCACATAGCACTAATACCCTTGGGAAAGGTGTGAATCCAAATATTCTCTCTCTGGCTATCAGTAAATAGTAGAGCAGACTGGGCTGTTTAACAACTGATCTAGGAGAAGGAAAAAAAAGTTGACTTTATGTCACATCCTGATTGTGCAGAGGAGTTAGGTAAATACATATATAGTCACAACATTTGACATTCTCCAGGTGCTTGTTATAGTTGGTAACCTCCTAGGAATTTCAAAACAAATATTTTATTCTCAGAATGTTACTGACTATAACAGACACCTAAAGAAGTACAATGGCCAGAGTGTTGTGACAAAAATAACAACAATGATCTGATTAGATTAGTAAATGATAATGAAAATTCCTCATTTCAGATTCAGACAAAATTTATATTATTTTAGTGTTATTATAGCAAACCAATAGATCGATATAGTTATCTTTTTCAAAATTGAAACAGCAATCAATATTATGATATAAATCACTACTAACATAGTTTATTCTAAGTATAAAATTATGTTTTTAAAATATTAGTTTCTGTTGAGATTTTTCTAAGTCCAGATCATTCCTATAAGAATATAAAAAAAATGGCTAAAAATGACCTTTGCATCTAAAGTTACCTATTATTTCCCTTAAATCAAAGATTTCTACATATGTTTAATATTAAATTTAAACAAAGGCTATTGTTTGGGGCTGATTAGTTAAAACAAATGTGACTTCCAGCCGGGTGGAATGAGGTGGTATAGGACTTTAAGAGTTAATCTAATAATTACTTTATAAAGTAAAAACTAATACAAAAATTACAGTGACAAATATGCATTAAAATTTTACTGAATTTCAATAAACTCAAAAACTATAATTGGATTTTATTAATCAGAATTAATTGTAAAAATTCAAATTTTAGAGAATATTTTTTAATATTTCATGGCAAGTAGATTATTTAGCCTATGGACTTGAATGTTGAAAAATTATACAGATTCTTATAAGTAATGCACAATAAAATAATCAAGTATTTCTATGTCAATAGTCTATTTAACTAAATGCAATAAAAATGATCAACTTACAAGGAAATATTAATAAGTCCATAGCCTGATGAAATAATTAGCTGAATTTTCATTAGAAATTTTCACTGAATAATATTTGATCTATGTAATTTATGGGCATACATTGAGTGAAGTGTATTCACAAATATATAAATTATAAATAGATATAAGATATAAATAATTTTATTGAAAATAATTTTCATCGTTAGGTTGCATGTTTACTCTGGTTTATAAATAATGATCTTTAATTTAAAAACTAGAACCAAATATTCAAAATATTTAAAAATCATTGATACACTCAATATAACAACTATTATGAGACATGTATGTAATCATCTAGTACAGCTGGCCAGGAAAGTTCAACTACTTACAAATATTTAACATTATTGTTTTAGAAGAAATTAAGATACTTCCTTTATTAATAACACACCAATCATGCTATAAACAAAATATCTATTTCAATTTTTTTTTTTTGATAAGCTTGACTACATATAAGATCAAGATTTAAAATTCTAGTGTTTACATTGATTATCAATTCGACTATCAATCAAATCTCACCATTAATCATCAATCATACCCTAACCATTAAAAAGGCCTACTAAATATTTATTTCATATTGCTAAGTTGCTATATATTTTTTCTTTTTATGATTTACTGTAATAAAAAAAACTACATTAGGTTAAAGGGAGATAATAAAATAATTATAGTTATCTCCCTTAGAAAAATTCAATACCATGACAGTATTCTCGTTTTATTAGTCATTTTATAGTCTTCAGTAAACAATGCAGATGAGAAATAAATATTTCCCTAGTGAGACTCGAAATCATTATCACTTATTCTCAGGAGGATGTATTTTTGCAGTAGCTCCGATACTGATGAAACTGAAAATATCTGAAGGATTAAAAGGAAAAGAACATTATACTCATAATAAGAAGTAAGATATTAAGGAGTAGACTCATCATAGATGATAATCTTTGCTATGAGAAATAAGATTAGGAATTAACATACATTTAATGTTTCTACATATAAAAGCATGAATATAAATCTAGGAGTTGCAATAAAAAGCATCCTAAATCAAAATGAAAAGGATACTAGTCAAAAAGTTGATTATAAATCACAATGCTTCATCTAAGAAATTCCCAAAATACTAATAGTAGAAAGCTATATAATTAAAAATATTTATCAAAAGTTTTTAATTGTTAATTTCATTATCATTCTCACTGATAAACAGATATGTTTAATTATTGTTAGCTCATCATAAAAAAAGTAATTGACTGAATTTTTACAAACTGAAAAGCTATAATCAAATTCTAATTTCAATCAAAGTTCATAATTCTAACACAATAAATTGAAATTAATCATAAAAATTGAAATTTTAGAGATGATTTTTTTTATATTTCATGGCAAGTAGATTATTCAGCCTATGGACTAATTTTGAAAAATTATACAAATTCTTATAAGTAATGCACAATAAAATTATCAAGTTAATAGTATTATGGCTAAAATGATATAATTTAACTAAATGCAGTAAAAATTATCAACTTAAAAGGGCAGATCAATAAATCCATAACCTAATGAAATCATTGGCTGAATTTTTATCAGAAATTGTCAGTGGTTAATGCTCGATCTATGTGCTTTGTTGATGAATTTTATTACAATCTAAAAAAAATAAGAATTCATTCCGATATCAATATATAAGATTATATATTGATTCCTTATAGCTTACATGATTTTTATGAAACAAATTTATATAAACTGTTTCTAACATAATTGGTTTAATGTATACACTTTATAGACAAGAATTACATTTTTAGAAATATTATATATATATATATATTGTGTAAAAGTAGAAACAATATATATATATATATATATATATATATATATATATATATATATATATATATATTTTATATATATATATATATATATATATATATATATGCACACACACACACATATATGTATATATAAGTTTAAAAAGCATTAGATAAGTAAATGTAAAAGTGCTCAAATGCTAGATAGCAGAAAAGTATAAAAACTAAAGTAATTAAGATCGTATCTTCTTAAATTACTTTACAGCTGTTACTTTCATATGTCTTCCATAGAATAAAAAACACAGATAAAATTTTTTTTATATATATATATATATATATATATATATATATATATATATATTATATTATTTTACTAGCTATTATTTATAATTAGAATTAAATGATAACAATACAGAAATGAGATTAAGGAATGAATACACGTGGGGAACGTTATATTGTTTTTTCTCAATTTTCATGTGTGGCTGCACGCGAAAATACAGAAAAAAATAACTTAGTATTCAACCGTTATTATCGAAAAATATCTTTAATTTAACTAAGGAGTTATATCGACTTAAACGTAAGGTAGGGTCCTGATGAAATCATTTCAATTTGATTGAAACCATAATTTCCTCTGATATCATTTTTATATATATATATATATATATATATATATATATATATATATAATATGAGAGAGAGAGAGAGAGAGAGAGAGAGAGAGAGAGATTATTGTGAAAATTACAAATTCATTCTATTAACCTATTTAGTTGGCTTTCCAGAAAGAATCTTCAGTACAAATATTTATCTTGTTTTATAAGAATTTGTTGATTCATTAGAATTGATTACTTTAAAAGTACTTTGAGGACTAGCTAAGAATTTGAATTATTCCAAATAATTAATTAAACATTTTGTTCCTTCAAAATAATTTATGACCAGAAGAAAATAGTTATTGGTATAATCACTGTTTTTTTTTTATAAACTAGTATTTATATATTCTAATAAATGTAGATTTTATTTGAACAACAAAAATCAAATAAGTATATCATGAAATAGCTGCACCAATAAGTTCTACAATACAAACAATTGTTTTTAAGTTAAAGTTCATAGATATTGTATAATATTAGACAATTAGTGCTAAACAAGCTTAATGTATTTATATATATGCTTTAATAAAAATAGAATTCTCTATCTTAATAACTATTTTCATTAGATATTGATAATTCTTATAAATATGGTGATATGAAATATTGTTGATCCTTTCTTATCTATAAAGATCTTTTCACTTGACAGTAAAGATTATATAAATTCAATATGTGTTTTTTTTTCTAGAACATAGTAAAACCTATTCTGTATATGGCTTAAAAATAGCTATTTATCATTTAGGAATAATTACTTATTAGTATCTTAAACAATAAAACTATTTGGTGTATAATTGTTTAAGGTTTTACTTTTAATTAATAATCTGATAGTATTGAATATATAAAATAACAAAAAAATACATGTTGGATAGATATCAATTTTCTACTTGGCAGTAGTGTATCTTTGTTAATTATTTTCCTCTTAGTTTTTTTTTTTTTTTTTTTTTTTTTATCTTGAAAAAAAAACATTTCATTTCTATATGCTTTTTCAATGCAGTAGATATCTAAAATTCTAATTCACATATTTATGTCAGTTATTATCATTACTGATGAAAATAAATTTTCAATTTTGTAGTTATGGAGTTATAAAATATTTACACATTTCATATGTTGCAGAGAAGATCAAATTTGTACTTTTGATCTCAGTATAATCCAAAGATTGTATTTCCTTTAGGTAATTGAAGGATCTATTAGTTAAGATAACAAGTTAAACCACATAGGAATGTCAACATTTAAAAATGATAAATAAAAATTTGTAGTAATTCATCATAGTGATAATTTATATGTTATTCTTGATTTTAATTAAGTAAAATGATATGTTATAGAAAACATATGAAGAAGAAACAAATGAAAGGTAGATATTCATTTAGCTAACAAAAATATGATAGTAAGTCAATAATTATCCACACTTTATATTGTTCCTATAATATACCAGAAGTGCAGATAATTATTGATTCACTCTCATATATTTAGTTACAATGAATAGGTAATGATCATATTGAAATAGAATACATATAAAGTTTGCAATGTTTTTATATATATATATATATATATATATATATATATAAATACGGTGAGGAAATTAATCCGACAATATGAGAAGAAAATATTTTTAAAATATAACAAACACAGAATGTTATGATTAGGGGAAACAATTTTATGTGTCAATACTTAAGCATTTTGGTATATTGTACCATCTTCAGGACACTGTTAAGTAATGTTTATGTGAGGGACAAAATGAAAGATGTTAAGTGTATAGTGAATGTGTGAATATTAACATATACACTATACACCTTTCATTTTGTCCCTCACATAAACATTACTTAACAGTGTCCTGAAGATGGTACAATATACCAAAATGCTTAAGTATTGACACATAAAATTGTTTCCCCTAATCATAACATCCTGTGTTTGTTATATTTTTAAAATATTTTCTTTTCATATATATATATATATATATATATATATAAGGCTCATTTCAAGTTTAAAAGAAAATTAATGACTAATTTACTTAAGATTCTAGATACTAGCCTCAAGATGGATTTTTAACCCCTGAATAAAATTGTATTACAATCTGCCATGGTTATCTAATAGTGATCAAAACTTGTCCTTTGCATGCTTTTATATAAGTAATGTTTGGATAAGATTTCTCTGCCAAATTGTGCACCAGTGATTTTAAAATGTTACTTTGCATTTGGTTATTAAAGATTCTATTAAAATGAAAATTGGGGAGTAGATAGTGAAAATAAGATTTAGGTCACTACAATTTCACTGTGTTTAGAAACAACTTAAATAATATATCTGTAACTTAGAATTTTCTTGTACTTACACTCTGCATATAGAAAATAAGATATATTACTAATGATAACATTCCCACAGTTTGTCTTCTCTTGCCAAAATATTTTCTGCATAAGCTTAATTTACTAAAACAGTTCTGATAGTAAAATTTTTTTTTTTTTCTGCTTATGTAAATAGTTGAATAATTTTGCTGCAATGCTGTATATTTTCTTATGTTCTTATAACATTCTTGGACTTTTCAGTATTATAGAGTATATATTAATATATATTAATTAACAACGATAACCAAATTCAAATTTAAGTGAATTTAATTCTGAAAATTTGTATTGTCTCTTGAAACTCATAAAATGCACTGCCCTATTAACAGGGTTTAGAATACACTGACTGTAATCCCCTGCAGAGGGGTGTTCTGGGCATGACCCTAAACTGCATCTGATGGTGCAGATCTAGTTCTGAAAATCTGGGGTTACTCTCAGGGGTCCCAGCTATGGATCAAATAGCTCTGTGTAAAAAGTTGTATTTGATATGACCATGTGAAAAAAAAATTAAAAGAAGAAACAACTACACATTTCTATTTGGCATTTTCCTTTGAACTTTGACTTCTATTCTGACATTTCTGTGGATTTGAAATATAATTTCTATAATACTGAAAAGTCTAAAATGTTACCAAATATATTAAAATTCAAAATCTTAGCCTGAAATGTATATCATTGATAATATGATTTATATATTAGGGGCCGGGTTAGCTCAGTCGGTAGAGCGTTCGGCTAGAAACCACAAGGTTCCTAGTTCGATACCGGTCCCCGCCAACTCAGCGTATGAGTAGCACAGGGATCTGTGCGATAAAGTAAGGAGCTGATGGAAGGTGTAGTGCTCCACCTCAGATGCTAAAAACAATCTCCTTGGTCTAGCGCTATTGAAAAGGGGATAGACTCCCGCTGACTGGCTGAGACTGACTTTAGGCCGCCCCGATGACTTTACTTACTTTTTTTATTCTTTATAAAGATACTCTTTAGTATTTAACAGAATTCATCTGCATAAGTTTTGTTTACATAGAGTGTTTTTTCGGCAACAATTTTTCTTTTATGCCTGTTTTATTAAGAATAACAAACAAATTAGGTCTATTATACTTTTTAATTAATGAGAGTTGATGTTGAATTTTTAAGTATATTTGTTTACATAGGTGGAGGATTTTAAAATTTCTTTGATTTTATTCATTTCAGTTCTGACTAAACCTTTTAAAAAGATAAGTTATGTTTAGCCAGTGACTGAAGTTCTACAGACAAATATACTGAAATTTAACACCAACTCTCTTTGACAAAAAAAGTGTAATAGATTTAAAATACCTGTCATCTTTAATAAAATATGCATAAAACAATAATGTTTGTTTCTACACATTTTCCTACAAATTTTGTAAATAATCATTTTCTTATAAAGCATTAACAGAAATACTGGGGTGAATTAGTATCTCAGTCGTAAAGGAAGGAGACAAGGCAAATTATAGAGTTTATAAATGGGTTAACAGTTTATTTGGGGGTTAGTTATTAATGTGCGTGTATACAATTCTTGTGCAAATGTCTTTAAGAGTTTGCCAGAGAATTTCTACTGGCGGGATATATAAAGATAATACAAGAGATTCAAGTACACTTATCTTGTTGTCTGCTTGTCGGAGTTGACGTCTTTCTCTAGCGTGCCAACTCTGGTCTTCTGCTAGTGCCTGCAGTATTGGTTCTGCCGAGTCAGGGTTCTATCCTCTGCCCCCTATTGTCCGGACTTCCGGGTGGGCAGATAACCCAATTTCCAAAAGCATTGTTTTTTTAACATGTAGTATTTTAGTAAGAATCCTTATTTTTATAACCAAAATAATAATTGATTTTTTTTGTTTATTTTTCAGCTCCATTCTTCGTCAAACATCTACCACATACAATTGATGTCCTTGAAGGCTCTGATCTACGTTTGGATTGTTCAGTTAAAGATAAACCTAAGGTTCAAAAATCTGGTAATGAAGGTGACTACCATGGAGTTGAGGGGGGTGTTACAGGAGAAGAAAAAGAAGGTGAAAATCGGACATTGGAGCCTGCAGGGGATATGACATCAGGTCATGCCTCTGCTTCTGAGATGACCTCCTCTACTTCAGCTGCTGCTGACAGTGAGGACCAAAGTCAAAAAACTGATCCATCTTTTACTGACAAATTTGATGATACAAATGTAACCGAAGGTGAGGATGCTGTGTTGGAATGTAAGACCTCTGGAGATTCAGACATCAGATGGTGAGTTATTACCTCTCTGATTAAGTTAGTCTAATCTTTCCAGGATATGACATCAACAAACACCAATGAAGCGACGATCAAAACAAATAGGTTCTTCCCATAAAACACGGATATGAAGAGACGTCAATCTCACAAAACACAGTGTTGTGAGAGATGTCAAGCTCACTAGGCAGTTAGATTTTTTTTTTGAAGCTGATGACAGATAGCTGACCAGTTTCACTTTTAATTACCCCCCCCCCATCCTTGACAAACATCCCTTATTCTTTTGTAGCATGAGACAACTCTTCTTTTAAGTTAAGCTTTGGTCCCATGCTGTAGTGCCAAATTTATCCACTTTACAATTACTACTAGGTTTCATTTAAAAAAAAATTATTTTGCTAAGTTTTAAAATTATATTTTCTCACCTTCTTTAAATCCGTCCAATTATTCCTTTAAACTGAACTCCAGTACTGTAATGAGCAGATAAATAAAATAACAGACATCTCTTATTTATTACCTGTTAAAAAAATGTTTGTGTGTGCGTTTTGATTTATACCTGTCTATCTGTCTCTCCATTTTTTTTTTGTTTCTTTTTTTTTTTTCTTTTTCTTTTTTTTTTTATTGTTGTTTGACATATAAAATATACAGTGTAGACTCTTGGCAGGAAGCCATGTACATTTGAATAGAAAAAAAAACTCTCAGCAGCCAGGTGGGCAAATTGGAAAACATAAGTTGTATGAAGTTCTGAAAACATCTTTGGCTGTGATCAAATTCTTGTCTTCTCAGTACAGTGGCCATTGCTCCTTGCTGCCATCTTGGGACAAACCTGCAGAAACTGAAATTCTGCACTGAAATTGATCTTGGATGCAATAAAGCAGACTTTTAGTTTGAAATATGTGTTTGCACTTTTACTCAAAAATGAACTTTAGGACATTTAAAAAAAAAAAAAAAAAATTAAAATTAAAAAAAAAAAAAGACTGCTTTCAACCCATTGCTCTCAAATTGATGACAAATTTGTCAGATAAACTGAAATATTTGTTTAGGTGTGTGCATTCTCTTCAGTCCTGACTGAAGCCAACCTGAAAAACTGCAGAAATGCCTCTGAATCAAAACTGCTTACTTTATCCATACCTCTTGTGTGTGTGTGTGTGCAGCCGTGGTTCTTGGACAGAACTTTAAGGGTCTGAAAACATTTCATTCCCAAAAATAAATCAATAAGTGAAAAAGAAAACTTCACTTCTAATCCTGGTCACTTATCATCAAAATAAAATTCTATTCTGGACCGAACGTTTGCATTGTTATCACCTCATGAAAATGTTAGATTAAACTCAGAAAATAATTTCTATCCCTCCTTTCCCTTTATAAAACCCCCTGAACCTTTCCTCCCTAAATGACTGAACTTAAACGACTATAAATATTGGTGATTGTTGCTGAAGTTGCTAATATTTAAATTATTTTGTTTTCATGTTGCCAGAAATTATTCCATGATTTTGTGAATATTTTAATTTAGTTTATTTTTTTGTCTGAATTTTATTTATGAATTTACTGTGAAATATTCAATTTTGCATATCTATTGTATTTTATACATTCCAATATTTCTATAAAGCTCATGTGAAAAATTGTTCATTGCTTAAGCAAGTAAAAACAAATGATAACACTAGTAATGCTAATTATAATCATTTTTTCATGTGAAATATAATCATTTTTGATTCAATGTGCTTTTGGATATAATGTCCATGCTAATTTATCATGTGTAATGTATTCAACATAAAATACAATTAGAATAACTGTTAATTACCTGTTCTCTACTAATAGCTAATGTATAAAATTCATTGTCATTTTTCTCTCTCTCTCTCTCTCTCTATGTGTGTATTATGTGTGTATGTAGCTAAAAGCTAAAGAACTATTAATTATCATTTTTCATGATTTTTTAATATAAACTTATTGAATTATTTTTTCATAAATAGTCTAATTTCTTTCAAAATAGTATATGCTATTTTAAAATTTCTAAGTAATAAGTCAGAAGTTGATTTTATACTTTAGGAATAAAAAATAATTTACATGGTTTGAGATGTTATCTAATTTTATTTGTATCTCATGCTGACAAAGGAATCCTGTGCTCATTAATTGATTTACAGTTTAATTCTGTGATTGACATTATTACTGACATGGGTAACCAATTTTCAGAGATGGCTCAGTAAAATATTGATATAAACATTAACTGTAATAATAATAATAATTAATAAAATTAACATTAATATAAAAAATAGTGTACTTTCTCAATATTTAAAACAGCTGATATAATCCTTCTTTTTGACAAAGGATATAATATAAATCTAATTATGTCATTTCAAATATAATATAATATAATATAATATAATATAAATATATTATAATATAATATTATAATCATACATAATCATTGAGAATATAATATAATATCATAATATAAATATAAATTATGTTATGGTATATTATAATATAAATATAATTATGTTATTTCAAATATTTAATTATGCAGTGGTCAGAGATTTGAATGAATGGAAAATATTTTCATCTTCAGGAGTTTGAAACAAGTGTCACTATAAGGCTTGACTGACTTCATTTTTAATGCATAAATAATGGGTAGATTATATTAGTTTTGTCAAGCTAATATCTCTTCCTTTAACCTGATTTTTACCATTCATATTTCTCCTTTATCTCTTTACTCCTCCCAATATTATACTTTTTGCCTTTTCTCCTTTTTCCTTCTCCCACACTTTTGGCCCAGTCAATTTTTATTCTCTTCACACATATGCAAAAGAGAAACACATGCACATACACACATTTTTCCCTATGATCAAAAATAATCTTATTTACTTTATTTACTATTACTGAATTTCTGACTTCTTACCCAGTCATTTTATATGTATGTATATATATATATATATACATACATACATACAAAATGTGAAATATATATATATATATATATATATATATAGTTGTGGGTTGGTCACTGTTTCAGCTTTTGCTGGAACGGTGTACCAAAGGCAGTATTATTGGTAGAGTGCTCAATATAAAATAGAGCTGTTATATAATAATATGATAAAATAAATATATAAATTTTTTACATATCTATTTATTTGGTGACAAAGGAACATTCACGACCATATTGGTTTCATGCAAGGCAATCGTCAGGTGAAGATGTTACAAATGCAAGGAAAATCAAAAAAATTGCATGAAACCAATATGGTTGTGAATGTTCCTTTGTCACCAAATAAATAGATACGTAAAACCTTTATATATTTATTTTATTATATTATTATTATTATTATATATATATATATATATATATATATATATATATATATATATATATATATGAGAAATACTTACCATAACTGGGTAAGAAGTCGTAACTTGTATTAAAGACATGGTGAGACTAACAAATGTCAAAAATCCCTTCTACTTATTTGATTTTTTTAAACTATGGCTATTTTATAATCTCTGTTATCAGTTAAAGATTTACATTAAACAGTTACAAACAGTAGTTGTTACTATAACAGATAAATATACAGAAGAGATTTAACAATTATATATATTTTTTAATCTTGTGAAATTGATATTGCTTTCTGAAAAATTTCACAGTCTTATTAAAAAATATTTCTCAATTTAAGTGAATCATATTTAAGAGATTTATCAATTTAAATATTCCCCTGGCCGAATAAATATGCATCCCAAATTTAACCACTAAGCCAATAAAGGACCAATTATCCAATTATCAACATATATATATATATATATATATATATATATATAAGTAAAGAAATAACAAAAGACTTAGAGATTTAGCATTATAGTCTATTTCAGCATTTAATCTATTTCAGGGAGACTATAATGCTAAATCTCTAAGTCTTTTATTATTTCTTTACTTATATATTTTCTCTGTGACTCTAACATTAAGAGCACACATTGAGCTCTCAAACTACGACAGATATTTTAAAATAAAACTCTTGTGTCGTAAGGAAGATTTCTTCTCTGGACTTTTGGATTATATATATATATATATATATATATAACATAGAATGATCTGCAAAACTGAGTAAAAGATATAAATGATCATTCTATGCTGTTCTTTTAAACAGACTTGAAATAAGGAGTTTTGTACATTTTGTTAGAAGTATAATATATTACGAAACATATTTTCTCTGCAAATTTGTTTCTCCATTATCCTTTCTCTTTGTTTCATTTTCTAAGTTCAAGAAATGTTATTAATCAATAACTCACGTTCATGATAAAAATATTAAACTGAAAATCATCAAACAAGACGATTTTCTCTACTGAACAGTATACAGTTTAATATCAATGTGACTAGACATTTAATTTTACTCCATGAACAAATCGGGTATCTTATCTCTTGTTAAAGAAATATTGAGTCTCTTTGAGTGATTTTTAAAAATATTTGCTGCTCTTTTCAAAATTTATCATTTAGTTTTCTTAAACTGATTACTTTTTTCATTCTCAAAACTGGAAGAAAGATTAGTTTTAGACATTTTCTAACTTGATTATAAACTGTGAAAGAAAAAGGTCACCCAATTACTCTCTCTTATTTATCAGAAGCTATATTAACCAATATGACTAATCTATCTATTTATTTACTCTATTCATTTTAAGGGCAGGATGTCTGCATGATATAATGCAATTAGTATATTATGAGAAAAAGTTCCTCTAATAAAGATAAAATGCTTTTTAACATCTATTTCAACTTATCAACAAGGAGATATTTCCTATATGTTATAGGTGATACACCCTATAAGACTAATGGAATGCGCCGACGGGTTACTATAAGTAACAGGGACAATTGTGGCTTGAGAGTAAGCCAATGCAAGTCAGCTCACAATTCTATTTGTCGGACGTAATTCCCACTTCTCTGTATTGTATTTGTCTACTTTTTGTTAATACATTTTCCTACATTTGATACCCATCGTTTTGTTCTTATTTGACCCCTTAAAACCTCACACACTATATGAAACTGTGGGAAGAAATTTTTCAGATTTATCTTCAACTTTATTCTCAAAATTATATATTACATTCCTGTCTGCTTTACCATATACTCAAACCAAAATCTTTTAGTTGATTTATTGTAACTCCACCATGAACATGTTAACTTTTCTTTGTACTTACTTCATACTGTCATTTGGAGGTTGAATTCAGTTCACCAATTCTATTCTCTACCCCAGTAACCATTAGGTCAGTCCATTCTTTGCCTGACAATATATTTGATTATAAAACAGTTCCTGTTATAGTACTAAATATGTCAATCTCAATAAATCTTTAGATTTTTAACTTCCAGTTTTTAATCACAAAAAAAGTATAGATTAGTATAATGAAAATAAACTTTCTTGTTATTTCTGTGAAAGTTTGTGTTTGTGTTCATATTTGCTTCTGTTTGCTTGTATGTATGTTTTTCTATGATTCCAGGTATTCATATATATATATATATATATATTTATATATATGAGTTTTTGTTTCTTGTTGTTTTATCTATCTATCTTTCTGCTTTATATGTTTAGCATTACTTTTGTAACTTTTATAGTCAACAGATTTGCTCATTGTTTTAAAAATAATTTATTTAACCTTTGACTGACTTCATCTACAATAAATCCATAAACATTATGAAATGAACTGTTTATTATGTGTAAATTTGTTCAAGACAAGTGAACTATTTCCATAAACTTATAATCTATGATCAATATTTTATCTCACAAATAATGAGGAGTCTGTATGCATGTCTCATTATATAAATTGACATCTTGCTGTCAATACAAGGTGCTACCCAAAGTTCTGAGACTTTGACTATGAAATTTGATCTGTTCAAATTACCCAAACCTTTTGGATAGTACCAACTCTGTCTGATTATTCACCTCTCTCTCTCTTCTCTCTCTCCTCTCTCTCTCTCTCTCTCTCTCTCTCTCTGCTAAAATTATATGCTTCTGTTTTATGTTTCTCAATTGATATCAATGTAATGTATTTTTGTGGTATTTTCCACCCATGTAATCAAATCATGACAATTTCTGGCAACATGTTGCATTCCTTATAAATTCTCTGTTGCTCTTTGTGCTTTCAAATATTTTTAGCTTATATTTTTCGCTTATCTTTTCTGCTTTATTTTATTTTATTTTTTTCAGAGAATTTCACTTCACAAAGTTTTGGCTTTTCTTTATTTGAGTTTTGCCACTGATATGTCAATGTTCTTATCAGTTTCTTGATAAAGCTTTCAGTCTTAAAATGTGAAACATGTTTCTTTTATGTTGTTAACAAAGTAAATACACTTAAAATAGCATTATCATTTGAAACCATTTATATCTATCTGTCAAATTATCAAATTTTTATGACAAAACTGAATATAGAAATATAGAAATCATCTATTTTTCAAGCATTTTATAGATAAATTTTGACCAAATGCCAATTTTAGATAAAACTTCTGATTATTTGTATTATTTTACTCTGCTTAATCAAAAAACTGATTTTGTCAACAGAAAAAAACGAAATGAAACTGTAACTTCTCCTCAAGTGGAATATTTACCGCTAAAAAAACATCTTTGTTTATTACAAATATATTCTGGAATATAACTAGTTTTATCAAAATGGAAAGGTTTTCAAATTACTTTTGCTACTTGTAGTATTCATATGAATTTTATAAATCTTTGGAAGAATAACAAAATGCATTTAATGTAATTTAATCCTTGAACCCCTGTCCCATAATACTTGTTACATGTAGTGTATGAAATATATATGAAAATTATCAACTGAGGCAGAAGTACTATTAAATTTTATAACACCTAAAATCCAATATTTGATTTAAGCATCTTTATCAAAATTAAACTTTTATTCAATATGTAATTGAATATATTTATTTTAGTTTTGAAAAGATTTTTCATAGAATTAAAATACTGGTATTTTTGTTATTATTGAAATATCAATTCTAGCTGGAGAAGGTTACAAGACATTTCCTTTTATTCTGTTGATTGTTGACATTTTAGACTTCAATTTCAGTGGCCAATCTCTGGTCAGAAGGCCATTTATTAGCAACTTCAGCACATAAGAAGCACAATGATATAAAAGATTTTTCTTAAGACTTTTTACATTATAAAAGAAAAATCTCATTTTTTTTAAAGATTAAATGCAATAACTGCCTTTCAAAGCAGATATACTTTTTGCAGTTTTGAAAAAGTTTAAACTTATACAAGTCATTATAATACATTCTATTTTTTTTTTTGAGGAAATTGTACTGTTAATTAGACTAGACTGCTGCATTATTATTTCATTAAATCATATATATATATTACTATTATATTTAATCTGTGAGGATCTATTGAAAAATTAAGATTTGAAAGGCTTATTATATTTCATGAACTTCTTGTGTATAGGAATTTTTATAAGCATTTCATCATTGCAAAAATAACTAAACTATACTCAAAAGTTTACATAGTTAAACCTTAAACTCATGTTTTCTTATTTAAAGTTGTTTTTGACTCTCTAATGATAAAGTACAAAATATGTTCATTTCGAGTTTACAATTGAAGCTTTATATTAATATTATCAATTCTTCAATATTGTGAATTTCTTGTCCAAATAATTCAAGTAAAGAGACATGACAAAATAAATAGAATTGTTTCTCCTACAGAATCCGCTATTTAATAAGCTAAATAATTTAAGGATGTTGTATTTAAAATATGATAGATTTATCATGAGTAAATGTTAGTGTTTACTCTTTTAGGAACCAGATTTATCAGGTCTGATATTTATCTTATAAGATATTTGACCAGTCTTTATTGAAAATGCAAATCAAATCTTTTGCAGAATGTTTTTTTTTTTTTCTTAATTACAAATCAAAATGATATGGCAAGTTCAATAGGACCCATATCAGGATATTGACATGACTTTGATCATCTCTTGAATATTCATAGAAATACTCACTGTAGAATGGATATATTTTTTTCTGATTTGATCTTACCGATGCAATTCAGAAACTATGAACAACCAGTGCTCCAAATTGACTCCATCCCATAACTAAAACTACATCATGTTTAATAGTAGGCTGCCTGTTGTTCAAACAATTATAACCAAGGAAATGTTGCGTGTTCATATCACGTCAGGGTCACCAGTGTAGGAATAGCTGCCTACAGTCTATGAGGAAAAAGATAAGTTCACAGAATGTAAAGACGAAAGGGAAAGCACATGTACTTTTAACCTTATTTATTCACATATAAACTCAACAACAGTCAATATAACAAAGTACTTAGGGGCAGTACTTACAGTTCATATATCTCCCTCGTTGAGGGGGGTGTCAGGTTGGGTCTGAGTTGTTACTCCCTCACTGAGGGGAAAGTTCCTTCAGTCACAAGAGACAGAGACAAGAGCTCGTTTTCTACGAGGCTCACACGTTGGTACCAAAACCATAAAGAGGCTTCTTCCCCCAACCTGACAAGGGACGTTACCTTTTCTACTTCCTGTCCCCGAAGGCACAGGAGAGTTCTAGTCCCTACAGTAGGATGCCTGTTGTTCAAACAATTATAACCAAGGCAATTTCTAGATCAAAATTTGTTTGCTGTTCAAGAATTAAGCAAATGATAATATGAGCATCTATTAAAACTCCAAGAGTTTCTCCTCCATTCCAGTTGCTAACTGCATTTTCTATTGAATGCCGTCTTTCTTCTGGCTGATGAGCCCATTGAAGAAAATATTGTATTCCTATTCTTGAGTTGATTTGTACATATCCTGTTACAGTTGCTTTTTTATACCATAATTGTTTTTTTGTTTTTGTTTTTTCATCTTATCACATACAGACACCATTCTGATAAACCAAATTGAAGTGAAATATGTTTTACTTTCTTTTGCTAGTGAATTGCATAGCCTTTTCATACATGTTTAAATGTGGAATTCTCATTTTCACTATTCAGGTTTATTCCACTTTTGTATTGATGAAAAAATCTGACAATTCTCATGTTTCTTAATGATGAGACAATGTGAAATGATTGTATTATTATTCCTCTTTAATTTCAATTGTCAAATGAATAATTGTTAATAAGTATATCTTTATTAAATGTCAGATTTGAGTAAAATAGCTGTGCTTATTTATTTATTTATGTCATGTCTCTGTATAATGAAAATTAATTCAAACATGTTACTTTAAAACTCTGTTAGGTTAGAAAAACTACTGATAATTATTATGACTCAAAACTCTTTAAATTCATCTAATGTCAGTCTTGAAGCATTCCAACTATTTTTCCTAATATCTATTAGGTTGTATCAAAAGTATTTTTTTTATTTTTTAATCATTTTTTAATCAACTGTATATTTTTAAAAGCTTATATAATGCTTTACATATGGTATATTTCAATGATCTTAGTTCTTCTGGAAGTTTAACAAGTGCTTGTGATAAGGTTCTTTTCAACCTTGCATTTTTAAGCTTTATGATGATTTTCCAATTCTGGGCTTTATTTTAAGGAACACGTCATCACCCTTAAAACACCTAAACCACTTTAGAACTATACAGTCAGATAATGTTTCATTTGCTCTCACTTTCTGAATTTTTTATGTAGCAGAATCTTCTGTCATTATAACATCTGAAATAGTATTGATAATGATGTATATGATAGTGTTATTACGTGCTTAGCGAATAATAAGACATGTAGCCCAGTTGATGTTAACTGCGAGAAGACCTCACTTCCGCCTTTTATTTGCAACAACACAAGATGGCTGAAACAGTACTTCAGTTTCATACAAACAATGGTATAACCAGTGCTTCCGGTTCTTAGTATATCACAGATAGTCATTAGATGTGCTATATGAAATAAGTTTTTTAATAAAGGTCTGTAAAAAAAAAGAAAATACTTTTGATATACTCTAATATTATTAGTTCAAAAATTATATTCCATGTTATATAAATATTAAACTAATTAATGTATAAAAGTTAATCTATTAGTATATTTATGTTAACAACACATGCTTGAACTAAACATCTTCATATTAATAAATAATCTTGTCATGTTTTTATATCTTTTATTGATTTGTAACATAAATCTGATTAGTCATCAATTTTTCTTTTCTTGTTCTCATGTATTTCCAAATTAAAACTATATTTTCTGTAGAAAATTTGCAATAAAGTAAAATAAAGTTCATATTATTTAATTGAAACAATTATGTTATTTTTTGATAACTGCTTATCTCAAAACTATAGAATAAAACCTGATGCAATGCTTATGCTTATTGCACTTTATTCACCATCAAGCAATAACCTTAATGCATTTAGACTGCACTTATATATATATACACATATATATAAAATTCACAATTTAGCACTTTTTTTCTGTATTCCAAAACTAAAATTATTTTATAGCATAAAATTATTCTAATTCTTTTTTTTTTTAAATTTCCACAATTATGTTGATATTTACTAACCATCTGTGTTTTCAAACAGTACACTATATAAACATGTTTAAACTAACAATCAAACTATGACTTGTCTTTGTGAAAAAAACTTTGTTCAACAACTGCAATAATTGAGTGCTTTCTTTTCAGCATTATAATTAATTATATTTTTAAATCATTACTATAGGAATTAGTCAAATACTGTCTTTATCTCACCAATATTTAAGGTTCAGTTTTCCCATATCCTATTGAGTGAAAATCATTTTTACTCTTCAATGTAGGGTTCTTCACAATGCAGATCTTCAATCTAGAAAAGATTGGATTTGTATAATTTTTCAATGCACAAAACCTTGCAACGAAAGATGAAAAAAAAAATGAAAAAATGATTCTGTAACTACCCAAATGGAAAGTTTTATAAAATCACCAACTTAATAAGCAACAAAAGGAAATCAATCAAGATCTTCACATATACATTATATTTAAAAAATAAATAGTGTTTTGAATTTTCATCTTTGAAAAAAAAAAAGGGGATATGATAATGGTGGAATATGATATAGTGAGAAAGAACTGGAATATTGATATGAATGTGTCTATATATCCATATATATATATATATATATGTATATATATATATATATGTATATATATATATATATATATATATATGTATGTATGTATATATATATATATATATATATCTGTATGCACATATATATATATATCTTTGTGCATGCTGTGTGTATGTATATGTATATATAGAGAGAAGAGAAAGGTGTATGCCCTTTTTATGTATTTTAACAAAACAAAAAAAAACAAGAAAAAAACCCAGAGATAATGTACTTCCAAGCATTATTCTTGTATTTAATCAAGAATTGAGTAAACAAGAATTTTAGTAGAATTATGATATCTTATTAAAAGTTTCTTTTATCATAGACAATGTAATATATGCATATACATACATATACATAAAAACATTACATATACATATGAGGGTGAATCTTTTAAGTCTGTAGCCTGACATGTGAATTAGATTAATTTTGATGTGAAATTTTTGCAGTATTTTGTTTTATTAGTTCATTCACTATTGAACTAAGGGAATTCACAAAGAAGATGATTATATTCTAATATAAATATTCTGTGTATAATGTAAATGCCGTTTTCATGATTAGGCTACAGAATTATTGGTTACCTATATATATCATTATACGTATCTATATATTACAAATATTCTCTGTGTATATAATGGTTGTTATTCCATCTATATAAGTTGATGAATGCAATTGTTTCTGTGAATATTTATATGTATGCATTTGTGTGTGTCTGTGTATTTATTTAGCTTTCTCTGTATATGAATATATGTATATAGTTATATATTCAAAAATATATATGTATATATATATATATATTCATAAACATTTAGAATTACAAAGTTGAATATATGTATATATTCATATGTATAAAAGTTCATTTAAGTATATACCTAACCATATAATAAATGTGTATATCTGCAAATGCAGATAAAGTGGTAAGAGTGAAATATTTCAGATGTTACACTTAATGGATACTTGATCACCATATGCAAAAATTTCCGTTGTTCATTCTTGATTTGATCTTCTGTGTTGCGTTACCAAGAACCAAAGTCCAACTGAAACAAGAAATTCCATGGCTGAACCATTCTTCTGAGTAACAGAAACATCACTTCTCAATTTACAAGCCGAAAAAAAAGGTCACTTGGTGCTAGCTAGCACAATTTTATTTAATGATCATGTTTATAGTAGAAAAAAACAAAAAACATCCAAAATAATTCTGTGGATCTTTGGACCATTATTGGATCATACCTTTAATAACAATGGATGAAGATAGAAATGAAGACACAATGAAACTGAAGATGTGAAGCAGGAGGTAATATATGTATATTTATACCATCTAGTGTGGAGCATTTTCCTGAATGAAGACATCTCTAAAGATTTACTCTATAATAAAACAAAGCATCGTCCAACCCAATATCTATCCTGCTATTGCATCTCTTCTTGAAAAATACTAGAGTTACCTCTTCTATAAAACAAAACATGTCAACCTTACCATTTCTCTCTTGGTACCATTACAAGATGGTTGCCAGTGGATGCCTTATCTCTTTTTAGAAAAAACTTACCTACTGACAAAGTTTCATCTACTCCCAAACAATACTTTGTTTGACAGAATATCACAAAACATTTCTTGTCTGCATGGCATAATATCTCCCACTGTTATCTTTATCAGTAAACTTAATAGCTATCTACTACAATCTATAAATGTATAACAATATGCCCAGCATTCTATACTGACTGTAACCCATTCATCAATGTATGATATCCCTTCTTCTCAGTGTATATATATATCTTTCACTGACCAAGATTAATTTCCATTTTACTACTTTTAATCAAACTCTGGTTCATATGCAAAAACATCTTTAAATAAAGATATGTAAATATATGTACATTGAATATTTTATAAAAGGATTAAAATTTTTATTAACACTCTTTGTTATAAGGATATTATTAACATGTTAGTCAAAATAATAACCAAGCAGGACTAAAAAGATGTTTATATTAGATAATTTTATTTCTAGTTGACTCATCTCTAAACTAGAAAAAGAATTTAACAAAATTAGATCATCCACCTTTTACTGGTTATCTACAATATATACAATTTAATGCTAAATTGTATATATATATATATATATATATATATATATATATATATATAATAAAGTAATCCACAGACATGTGTTTCGGAGTATCACTCTTCATCAGTGTGGTTATACTGTTTACCAGCTACCTCTGGCCGGGTTCGAGACCCGAATGAACTTTCGTTCGCCAATCCTCTTACCCGTACGGCCATAGGCAGCTGTCAAGTATAGGAGAATATTTAATTGCTACATTTATAAGCAGAAATGAATTCACTAGAGGCCTCAAACTTATGTAAACAAAGCGAGGCTTAGCTGTGCGCCAAATACGGTGAATTTTGCAATTAAATCCCTTCTAATTAAAGTGCTCGACCAAATTGGGAGTATATATAATAAAGTAATCCACAGACACGTGTTTCGGAGTATCACTCTTCATCAGTGTGGTTATACCGTTTAACAGCTACCTCTGGCCGGGTTCGAGACCCGAATGAACTTTCGTTCGCCAATCCTCTTACCCGTTTTTATAATCATCTTGAATTTAGTACTTTTGTTCTGCAAGAATTAGTCTATTGGAGCAGTTTAAGTTTTGTAACATTGAGATTCACTGCTATATTTCTATATCAAAGCCATTGTGAATACCTTGTTCATTTTGTTATTGTAAATTTATGTTATACTGTTTCAATGAAAATATGGATGAATGGACATAGATCAATGTTTGGGGAATAGGAATAAATTACTCTGGCTAAAAATTCCACTTTACAGTTTTGTCATGTGATAAATATGTGATTATAAATATATAATCACATAAAATTTCATAAAAATAAATGATCTTAGAAAATTTAGTCATGTTAAGGTAATGGTAAAGTGTATTTCCCTATCATTGTCATAGATGAAATACTCACACTGTAGTTTTTTATGTTAAATAATGCAAACAGTTAATTGTAATCTAAATTATTTTTTTTAAAAACAACATTTTGCTAAAATAGAATAAAAACATTATAAAATAAATAAAATATGATAGTATCTTTTTCTTTTTACTTCAGAGGTTTGCAGGGAAAATATCCTGTCAACAGAAAAAAATCCCTGATAAAAATATTTCAGTTCAGCTTATTATAGTTGTTAATTTTTAATCATCTACCTTTGTTAGCAAAGCCATCCATTCTGTTGATATTGCTGCTTTGAAGCTAAAAGTTCATAAATATAGACAAAAACTAGTCATTTAATATAGAAGTAAACTATTTAAAATAAATTTTCTCTTTTTTCATATAGTTTTTCAAAAATAAAACTTTTAAACTAACTTGATAAAATATTACTGCAAGATGCATACATATATCAAAATTAACTTTTGACATCAGATTGTTTGATTATTTAATATTTTCTTCTTCGAAACACCCTTGGAATGATATTGCTTATGGATGTTTTACTAAATATATTATTTTCAGAATGTCATCATAATACTGATGATGAAAATGGGATGTAAAATCATGAATTATATGTGAAATGGTCATTGTTGGCAGAAATATTTTAACCTTTTTTTAGTGTGTTGAATTCAATAATTCTCTACTTGTAACTTCCTGTAAGACACAACCAAGTAAAAAAAAAAAGAAAAAAAGAAGAAGAAGAATATGGTTGTTGATACATGTGTAATATTGATATTCAGTTTAGAAAATGTTTACTTACTTGAATAGATTATATGTCCCATTGTAGCTGTTACATTTAGTATATAAAACCTTCTATATGCATTCATGTATAGATCAAATCATTATACCTAATTTTTATTGTTACATTTAGTATATGAAATTTACTATATGTATTCATGTATAGGTCAAATTTTGAAAAAAATGGTGTTGATCTGTACATGGATGATAATTTTCTAAGATTAGAATTCAAATATAATGAGAAGAACTAGGAGAAGACTTTAAAAAATATTTCTCTAAATAATGATTTTGTGACCATAAAATCAAGCATCAACATGCAAAGATTTGACATACCTGAATTTATATGGAATATACAAATGTAACAAGTATTATGGGACAGAGGTAGTACAATTTAGGCAAATAATGTTTGGTATTTTCTGATATATATATAACAAGAAGAGAATTGTAAAAGAAGAAATTATCAAATTTTCTGTTATCATCACAAATCATGAAAAATGTTATGCCTCTGCTGTTATTTTGTTTGATTAGAGTTCATTTTCAAAGAATTTTTTGTATAATCTTTCTTGTTTTTGTTGTTTACCCAATGTTTTGACCAGTACCTTCTCCAGCCTTGATGTAATGTGCACCTCTGTAAGGAAGGAGACTCTTGTTCTAGTTTCTGCAGAGCAAATATAGTATCAAGCCATTTTTTTAAAACGTGGATTTGTTCTTGAATCTTTTCACACAAATTCATTTTGCATTTCTTATTTTGTTGAGCAGCAGAAACAACAAATGGATTTGAAATGGAGTTTTATGAAAAGACATGAGAACAACACTATATTAAAAAAAAACAAAAACATTTGATATCATTTTTACTTTTCAATATGAATGAAGGGATTAGAACAAGGTTCCCTTTCTTTACAGTGCTTTATATCATACCTGAAGATAAATGTACTGGTGAAAACAAGTGAACAACAAAAACAAAATGGAGTTTGTCTAAAAAATATTCTTTGAATAATGACCCTTTTCAAAACTATAGACAGCACAGTTGATTTTGTTTCAGTGTCATTTTGTTGCTTAGAGAATACTCAATAATAATCATCAGAGTTGCAGAAATTCCATCTGGTATTGCATATAAATTACATGAAATAAAAACACACATAGATTTGTTGTATACCTATATTTATTTTAATTAAGTTTATCTTAGACAGACTCAAAAGATAGGTGAACTTATGCCAACAAATCTGTAATTAAAATAGTTATATGTAACTATTTTTAAACAAGGCAAAGGAATAAAAAAAAATTGTAAATACAATGAAGAAGAACAAGACAAGCTTTTTTATGAAGGACATTGCAAAAACAGTTGTCTATATTCCTCATGGTTAAAAAATATGAACACAGTTGTCATTTCCAAACATAATGAATTTTATACAAAAATGTTCATCTATATATTGCTTTTGTGCACTGTATGGGGTAACATGGAAATAGAATTATTTCATAAGAATATGACTTTTTAAAAAATAAATTCTTACTTAAATACACAAAAGCTTTTAATACAAAGAATAAAGTAATCAATAGTAGGATCTACAACCAGAACAAATAATTTGATATTGACCACTCAACACACACAGCAGACTTGACTGGTTGTGAATATCATTCTACTATTGACTGCTTTAAGTATTTTCTTTACACATTTTCTACCATTAAATAAGAATGTGTATCCATTTTTTTAAAAAAGAACAAACAAAAAAAAACATGTATCAAAGTAATTTTATTTCCAGGATTTTATGATATTTCTTTATCAAAATTGATAGTAAAAGTGAAAAAACATTAAGGACCAGATAATTTGTTTCTCAGGACAGTGTTCAATCATTATACTGCTGTTTTAAGCAGAAAACAGAAAAAAATATTTATCTTTGTTAAGAAATCTGATTTTACTGAGTACCTGTACATAATGTACAACACAACAAAAAACAAAAGCAAATAACAGTCATTGTAATCACTCCTTAAGAATCCTAAGACACAAACTTCACATACTTGACTTTACCCTTTGATAAGTGTTGCTAACTGTTATTGGATTCTGCATGTGAGCAAGCATTGAACAGATTTTGACAAAATGCTTTTCAACCTGAGCTTCCACTTTTTAACTGCATAACCTACCACTTTTTGTTTTTCTTGAGCCTTGAAGGGTGTCATTTTTTCCTTCTGATAATCTAAACATTGTTCCTTAATTGTTTCTAATAATTTTGTGTTACTCCTACATTCAATTTGGTTTATTACACAATTTGAAGACTTCTGTTTACAAAAAGTTTACAAAGCCAAGTAAGAAGCAGATTTGTTTCTTTTAGGGAAATATATAGTAATAAAACAAAGTAGGATATATAAGATGGGAATATTATAATAGGTTTGATACATAAAACTTCAAAGTCCATGTATAATAACTTGTACTTTAAAAAAGAAATAATTGTATGCAGAGTTATTATCTATTTAGCAGAATAGGTGCCATCATCCCATTTATTGGATGTTTATAAAAATTACTAAATTTATATTTTAGATTCTATCAATGGGACAGAACTTTTTACACCAAATAGATATTCATACGACTCTTGAGTTGTGTATACATTGTTTTTAGTAGGCTAATTATAAAAGAAAAATTAGAAATGGTCTTCTTAAATAATTCCAGTGTTTATTGAGTTTTGTCATTTGGATTTTATACTTAGAATAAATTTCTATTTGTATTTGTATTTCCTTACCTTTAATTTTTATATTTGTTTTTATATAAAGCTTTAACTATAACCTGTGAAGCTATGGATGTATTAAGTAACAGATCTTTAAAACAATCTTAGACGTACCAAGAAACTGTCAGTAAACAAGCACTCTTTACTTCATGTCCACTCTACCCTAACTTAGATATACATGCTCTATCCATGATATTGAGCACTATTTACTTATAGATATAGCACTCTATATTATCAATATATATATATATATATATATATATATAAGTATTAACTTATCGGTGGAAGCGCACAATATCCAGAGGCTAAGGTTGAGAAAAAACAAATACAAAGTGCTCAATACAATGTAGAGCATAAATTTATTTTAACAATGGAAAGGAGTAACCTACTCGAGTTTCATCGATTGATTCTTCAGGGTTACTTTAAATTAATCGAGTTTTCGATTAATCTTAGGTGTTATAAACATGCCCGTTGGAATGGGACTTAACTTTAGTCATTCCAACAGGCATGTTTATAACACCTAAGATTAATCAAAAACTCGATTAATTTAAAGTAACCCTGAAGAATCAATCGATGAAACTCGAGTAGGTTACTCCTTTCCATTGTTAAAATATATATATATATATATATATATATATATATATATATATGTGCTGAGTTACCATTTATTTAACTTACATTGAATTTTCCAAACCTATCTTTAGTTTATTATTCTATATACTTATTTTCAGATCTTTTGCAATATAAATCTGATTCTGTTTTATAATCCATGCTTTCTATGTACTAACCTCTTGTAACACATCTAAGAATATTTACAATGTAGTAATAATAGTATAACACAGAAATCAAAATCTCTTGTTTCCACAGTCATCAAGCAATACTACATTCTAAAGAATCTTAGATGTGGTACAAGAGGGTGGTACATAGAAATTATGTAATATAAAACAGAATTGGGTTTACATTACAGAAGATCTAGAAAGAAGTCTATAGAACAAGAGACCTAATAAAAATAGCTCTGGAAAAGTTTGATATACGTTGGAATTTACTAAATATGCTCTATCTCAGATATTGAGCACTCTCACTATAGATACCACAACACAGTAATAACATATTTATGCATTGATGTTGACAACTATCATTTTACTTTCTTATGTAAGAACATTACTTAATAATGAATTAAGAGTGTGAATGGTTACAACTAATGAAGCTTGATAACCTAGTTATTCAACCTCTTTAGTTGTCACCACTTTTAATGTCAATTGGCATTCATGATGAGAATGAGCAACAGGTTGTCAACAGCTGTGATTTATACAGGGAATGGATAACACTTATATTTGATATCTTTATATTGTTTTTATAATTAGATATGTGTATTTACATCTATCTACTTATATATACATATGTATATAGGTATATTTATAATTCTTTCTTTGGGTATGTATACCTGAGGTATGACATAAAAGTTCAGAGAATCTGAACGGCATCCATGAAACAAATGTAGTATGGACTTTTGCTGCTACTCTTTGTGCATCAGAGTGTTGGCTTATAAAGTTGCTCATTCTGAAGGAGTTAGTGTAATCTAGATGTTTGGATAAGTAAATTCTTTCATGGACAAATTCTTAAACTTTTGGAAAGAATCTACATGTGCGTGTATTAAGTGACAAATTATTGTATTCTCTGAAATGATAAAGAAATTCAAAAGAAATTAGATAAAATTTAAAGAAGGTAATCGTACACATTGGAAAAGTATAAAAGCAGGTTATTGTTGTTATTAAATTTTAGAGTTTTATGCCAAGATCACAGATTTGAAATAGAACTAGTATTTGGCAATTGCCTTTGTGTATATTTGAAGCATTCATGCCAAAAGGTCACTACATGATAAACCTCTTTTTAAAAATATATTCATCTTCACCGGCGGATAGTAGTAAAGCTACTTCTGGCAGTTAGAAAGTATCAAGGTTCCATTAATATCTATTATACTCAGATTTCTTTTACTTGAGAATCCAAGTATGTCTGATGTATAGTGTCTTATCTCAGTATTTTTTTTTATTGTTACCCAGTATCTTAGCTAAGAGGTAGCCAAATGTGTACATATTTTTTTTTAAATAGTTGAGATACCAGCTGTATTACTGATACCTGGGTTGCTCCTCTTTTCCTTCATATGTTAAGAAAAGAAGTAATGGTGGACTGTTGAGTGTGTACTTCCCTATAGTAATTTTTATTAGTTTTATTTTTGTATAAGAACTATGGCTTAATTATATTTTATTTCATATCAATGTCGTGCAATAATCACAAATCTTTATAAGAGAGTCTTTTTGCCCTTATTTGAAATAAAATGTTCCCTTTTTTAGGTGATTTTGTAATAATACACAGATTTTCAGTTACTTATCTACTTTTTCTGACCATTGAAGCAATCCTACAATTGCTAGAGATATATTTTACCAATTAGTATTTTATTAGCAGGAATTTGACATCTGAGATGAGAGATGTTATGGTTCTGATTTGGTATCAGTTTTCCTTCTTTTGAAGATATAAAACAAGACTTAACTAGTGGAATTAATATTTTAACCTAGTTGTAGTAGTTAATCCAATTAATTTTAAGTATATCATATTTGAATATTATGAAAATTAACTCTTTTCTTGATGAAAAAATACAACAAAATCAGTTTTCAGCTTTCATCTCATTCCCTAAAATCAGCCTTCAAGAATTAAGTGTAAATTTTAATAGTTTCATGCTTATGTAAAACTTACTCTTTCCCATATCTTCAAAAGGGTTTTGTCATTTTTATGGCCTATGTCCTTATTCTTTTGGTTTTTACATGGTAAAAGTAATTATAATCATCTTTTGATATTTAAAATATATCTGTTATGATGGTTAGCAGTTTAGTTTTTACAAACCAATTTATTTAATATAATTTTAATATTATATTGTGCCAGATGAGATAATGTTTAGTAAAAATCTATATTGAATCTTCTATAATTTGTGTTTTTTCATGTACAACTATATGTGTCATGTTTAGATCTTCAAATATTGATATATATATATATATATATATATATATATATATATATATATATATTTATCAACCCTTCCATACAAGCAGGGTTGATACAAAATCAATTTCTTGTGAAATTTAACAGGTTTGAATTCAGAGTTTTCCTTTTCCTAGACTGGTTATTTGTTCAAGGTTAAAGAGCCCAGTCTGACCTACTATTTACCCATAGTTGGAGAGAATGCAATTGGATGCATTTTTTTCCCAAGGGTATTAGTGCTATGTGAAATGCAAACAGCCTCATCCAGTATTTGAACTTAGGTTGACAAGTCCATTTCCTACCACTATATATATATATATATATATATATATATGTACCAGTTCCTATACAAAAATTTTTCTTTAAATTGTCACCTAAATCAAAACAGTTTTCCTTTATCAAAATGAGCTCAGGACAACAAATCATATTTTCTCAGCACTCAGGATAGAAATTCTAACTTCAAGTAGCATTCAGCTGTTTTCCCTTCTAAGAAAAATCTATAAGTAATACCCATTTTCTTAGTTGTTCAACCAGTGTCAGAACTTTTAGATTAGATTAATCGAGATCCAGTGCTAATGAACAAATATTTTAATGATTGCTAAATTGTTCATGTAATTTTTTTTTTCTAAATAAAAATAACTCACTTGCATTCATAGCATTTATTTCAGTTTTTATCTAATTTTTTTTTTAGATATGATATAAAGAATAGTCAGGTTTTGAAAAAAAAACTCTTTTTTTAATTTTGAATTAATTCTTCATTTTCAGTTTGTATATAATATCAAAATACAAGAAGATATTGTTTAAAAGGAAGTACATAATTACAACATGTTACAAATTTTGAGAATTTTTATCAGCATTTTCAAAAGTACATGAAGGTGTCTAAATTTTATGTTACTTAATACATCCTTAGCAGCTGTTCCAGGTGTTGTTGTCTTTTTAAAGATATGATAGGATATAAAGAATAGTTTCGATAAGTTTAAAGTTGATGGTAGTTAACCAAATCATAATGATTTTTACAGAAACAATTACAAAGATTATTTTAGGACCTTAAGAAAGGGCTTCGTTTTCTCTAAATTAAAAGACAGGGTAAAACTTGGCTGATAAGGGAACAAATACTATTAATTCAAGCTGATCTTCAGCTCAGTAAAGACAGCTGATCAGTTGTGATTGTTTTATTCTTCTGTTGATCTCTTGCACTTTGTGGCACTTTGCAAACACTGAATTCTGTTTGAATTCTTCACTCTGGCACCGTTTTTTAGTACCCCAGGACTTCATATCGAAATGCTTACTTTGGTTCTACTTTTGCTGATGGTTTATAATCAAGCCATTTGAATGTTGATATCATTTTCTGTTGATACAGACACGGCTAGTTGACTAGCCACTATGGGTTCCATACAATTATTGATATATCATATCAGGTGCTCATTCTGGCTGATATCAAGTTGCTCTTCCAATATTACAGTGACACCCCTCTATGTGTGCTGCTGGTTACTCTTTACAAAAAAACTTGTTGGTACTGCTTTGCCAGCTTCACCCTGACAACTATCATATATCATCCAACTCATCTTCATCCTCTACAGCATCAGCATCACCTTTATCATTCAAAGAGAAGTCTTACCACTCCCCTAGGGCTGTTTTGCCCTCAAAGAAGCTGATTCACCATGGTGCTGCTACCCTGACTGCTATCAACACCACCATCATCATCATCGTCATCATCATCATTATCATCATCCCATCACTCGATTGTAAGGCTGCCTCTCTTATGCCTGTTACTACTACTACTACCACTACTACCACTATCATTACTACTACTACTACTATTACTATCACTACTGCTGTGGCTGCTACAAATGGTATAGCTGCAAGCTAGTGTGCTTATGGTAAGTAACAAATTTGAAAGTTGTTTTATTTGTTTTTTTTGTTTTGTTTTTTTAAATTATCTTGTCTTACCTTCATTTTATCCTTTTATTTTTATTTGGTTTTGTTATTGGTGAAATTAAAAAAACAATATAACAGACCCACCCCTACCTGTTTCATTTTGTTTTTTTTTATCTTGTCCTTTAGTATAGAAAAACTTTATTTTAATTATGATATACTCCATCTCACCAAATATAGATCTTTTTAAAAATAAAAAATAATATATATTTGTTTGTGTAGTCTTTTGTTTGTTAAGTTTTTTTCAAAATTTAACAATGTTTTCTAAAAAAATTTTTTTTGTTGTTATTGTTATTGTTCCTGTGTATGTGTATGTGTGTGTGCGTGTGTTTATGTGCGTTTTCGCTCTTACAGGCTTTTTTTTTTTTGCTTCCTTGCTGTGATTCATTCGTACCTACCTTTAGTTTTCATCTTGGCATTTGGGGCTGAGAAGTTATGTAGACAGACATTCCTCACTTTAGATTTTGTATAGTCTGACTTTATCCAAATTTTAGAGGATTCTGACTTGACCTCATTCATAAGCTCACTTATCAAAAATTAGGCTCACTTTTTAGTTTCTACCTATAGCTTGTTTTTTTTATGTATTTCTAAATTACCTTTATTTCAATATTTACTATTCTCTCTCTCTCTCTCTCTCTCTCTATATATATATATTATATATATATATATATATATATATATAATTTTTTTATTTTTTTAAATTACAGTTATCATTCCTAGATAAATAAATAATTATTAATTGTTATATTATTATCATTATTCATCTTAGAACTATATCTAATAATAATTTTGCTGTTTTGTACAAAAAATTATTTTATGATTAAGTGTATAAACTATTCTAAGAAAGTTAATTATCCTATTTTAAATTAAATTATTTTTTAAGAAAATATACCTAGGAAATTGATAAAATAATTGATTACCTTCTCTTGTTTTTTTGGTTTTTTTTTAATATTTGTTTTTAATATACAAACTGTTTTCTACCCCCAAATTAGAATATTAAACATTTTCTATTTTGCTCCAGCATTTCTCATCAGATTATTAAAATTTGTTATAAAAATCAGAAGGTCTTTGAAGATTATTTTTTATTTAACTCTAAACCATGATTAGTTATAACTAGAATTTTACTACAGCTTTTATTTTTAATGATAGCCAATAAACTCTTTTGTAAAAGAAATTAATATTTCTATAAAGTATTTACATATTTGTTTTATATATTTTATATTTACATCATTTATATATTTATGCCACACATTTATGTTATGTTTTTGAAACACTTATTTAGTTACTTTTACTCTACATTATAAACATGCTCTTTTCAATTTTTTTAAGTATAAAACTTTTTATAAATGTTATACAAAATTATTGTCATCAAATCTCTCTCTCTATATATATATATTACATGAAAGCTGAAAATATTTAGCAGACATAGATAAATGGAATATCAAGCTACTGTTAGTTTTTGTGACAGTAGATTTGTCACAAGATTGTAAACATATGTGATTGATAAGTGGTACTATCATATAGATATTAAAATAGTTTGAACTGTAAGAATAACAAAGGTTTTTAAGCAGAATTTTCCATATTTTCAATTCTTGTAAAGAAAATTTATTATTACGTTTTCTTTCTACAAAATTGTTAAAACTCTCAAAACTTTAAAAGAATATCTTTGTTGCTCTGTTTATAGAAAGTTGTTTGATTTTATAATATCATGTTATGTTATAAGATATATTTACTGACATAATAAAAATATTCATTTGATAGTGTGCAAGGTTTTTACCACAAAGAACAATATTCTTTGAAATAAGTTCATTAATAAATTTGTAATCTAATGATTAAAATAAAGTTTATTTTACACAGCAAATATTTGTTCTTTAACATCATTGCTTTTCTTGACAATGCACTTCTCGATGCTTCTCTATAGATCACATAAATCAAAGTTTATACAATAACAATTTCAGATAAAATTTCTGCTAATAACTGTGTCAAGTTACAGACTTATTGATCTATCATCATAAGATTTCTCAAATTCTAAGCTTATCAAAATATAATTAATCAAAGACATCATATTCTCCAAATCTTACTATCATACACAGTTCTTTATATATATTTATAAAATAAAGTGAAATTATCGCAAAATTTAATAGATTGTCAAAGCCCTTCAGGGCAATGAGGTTTACTTGGTAGTATCCATCTTTTGGTCTTCTTGTCAAATAACATGTGACAAGTTGTATTGATTTGATTTGATTTGTTCTTGTTTTATGGCATATCAACCTCAATGGGTCATTTAATGCCGACTACGTTTTTAAATGAATTGGTGATAATGTTTAATTTTCTAAAGGTTTTTTTTTTTTTTTTACATATTTTTTGTGAATGAAACTTTTAGATGATTTTTTTAACAAGTTGTATTGGGTAATATGTTACTAGCACTAGAGAGTAATCAATGACCTGACTTGTTAAGAGATGTGGATTTATCCATTTTCCAAGAGTATTAGTATAGAATAAATACAAACTTAACTCAGCCCAAATTTGAACTTAGTTTGCCAATTCCATTTTTTGCGTTCATAAGCATTAGACCAACTCTTCATTCCCATATATATGTATAATATGCATAATTCAATGTTAGGATGAAAATGATGAAAACTAAAAGTAAGTATATGGTTTTTGCATGTATAATGTTTTGTTTTCTGTTTGTGTGTTTTTTTTTTTTTTGTTTTTTTTTAAGTATTTTAGTTGCTTGAAAAAATGTTACATGTTTCAATACAATTACCAAGTAAGTGTTCAACTGCATGATTCCATATTTGAATTGCTTTGATTTTTGTGTTATGCTAAGTTGACTGAAAACTGTTTTAAATTATTCAGTTTTATCATCATTATATATTCTGTATTATATACAATGTAGTAAATATAAAAATTATTTTGTATCCTACATTGTAATTGTAATAGTTAAGAAGTATTTCCACAAGTGTTCAATCATAGGTAAAATCAGAATCTTGAATGCTGGTTTACAAAGCAAGCAAGTCCTACAAAATTGTCAAATTGATGCAATGCAGGGAAAACCCCTTGTTTTTCTCCACCTGACCTAAGCAAAGCTTAGTAAATATCAATATTAACTTTGTAACTCAAAATTGTTAATTTATAATTTTTTAGTATCTAACATACATATCATAATTGTAATAAATCAAAGTTTTCTTTTGATTTTTACATTGATTTTAAATATTTACAAATGATTCTAAAGTTATTTACAGTTTTCAATCAACTTTTGTTTTTGTATTTCATCCTTCCATATTTTTTTTACTATTGTATTTCAAATTTATTTATCATCTCATATTTGCTTCAATCAAAATTTCTAAATTAGAAAACTCATCTGTATCTTACGTTTTTTGTACTTCCATTTCATAATATAACATGGTTAACACAAATTTGAGTTGCGATATATTCACTATTATCTAAATGGGATGGCTTATAAGAATATTTTATTCATACAAGGAATATGTTTATAAAATGCATAACAAGATATAACAAAGCAGTGATAAATATATTACCTTTTTATTTATTTATTTTTAAAAATTTATTCCCAATTTGGCAATACATTTTCACAGCTCTGGAATTAAATTAGATATTTCCATTAATTCATTTATGAAATGAAAATTTGGAAAAATAGTTTATCACCTATTCTCTCTTGTGGATATATACTATGAAGTAGTCAAACGGTGTGTTTGAAAATGGCAAAGGCTGACAATTTGTGGGAGATTATGTGCTTAATTAAAGTCATACCTAATTTTGTTAATTAATTAATTATAACTAAATGAATTAGGCGTGCATATTGGTTTAAATGTAAAGCGTACTCGATTTTTTACACTTTACATTTAAACCGATATGCACGCCTAATTCATTTAGTTATAATTAATTAACAAAATTAGGTATGACTTTAATTAAGCAAATAATCTCCCACATATATACTATATATATTTTCATGAAATTTTCTAATATTTCAAAATCATCCTTTAGCTTACTTTTATCTTCCAAATCATAGATGATTAGAAATATTTTAACAACAGATAAATATTTTTTGTACTTTTTAATGTACCACTGCCATAAAAAGTGACAGTGTAAATTATTTTGCATTATTATTTTAACTTTATTTTAGTAATTTAAAATCATTTTTAGCAGTCAAAGAGTTTATTAACTGAAAATATTGTGATAAAAATAATAAGACAGAGTAAATAATAGTAAGAATGAAGGTTTTATTAACCATGTTGTGATAATAAGCAACAATACCAATATGGAGTGGAAAAAAACAATTACTAAAATAACAGTAATAAGGAAGAGGGTATCAACCCAGTATTGCAAAAAAGCAATAATAATAAGATGGAAAAAAATGAGTAATAAAATAAAGAGTGTGTCAACCCAATATTATGATAAAAAGCAACAATAACAAGATGAAAAAAATAATAATAAAAAAAAGAAACTAGATTTTTAGTAATATCCTTTATAAACAGTAATTGCTGCAAATATCTAAATTGAGAAAGAAACAAACCAAAAGATACATTCACTAAAATATATTCTGGTTATTTTTAATAATTTCAAAGTTAATATTTTATAATTAACCTATGTAATAAATTTCTTCTGCTTGAATCTGTATTGTAATTTTCTAAGAAGAAAATAACTTAAAATAATTGAAGATTTTAGCCAATTTTTTATGAGTGCAGGTGTCACTACATCAGAATCAACTTTCACAGTTGATACATATCATGAATAATATATATATATATATATATATATATATATATATATATATATATAGTCAAGGATAGAATTATCAAAATGATGATAAAAAGTTAGGTCCTAAGACATTTTTTTCTTTCTAATTTCCATCTGTTTTATTCACTATTTTCTTCATTAATCTTCCACTCCCTCAAGCATTTTTGAATGCTTGAATAGCAGAAGATATCTTTATGCCTATTTGGTTTTAGTTATTTTCTTCCATCTGTATGTATTTTTATCCATATACATTAATTCATTCCCTCTCTCTTTCTTCCAGTTATAAGTTTGTATGAGGTCTGTCTAAGAAGCATCTAGCCATTTAATATTAACAAAAACTAGCCTAGCTAGATCTATAGTGCTTTAGCCCCAAAAGATTCTGCTTGAGACACTTATCCCAGAATATTTTCCACTTTTAAAAGCAGTCTACCAAGTCCTTTTTTGGGGATTGCCATTACCTATCTCATCACATTCTCCTTAATCTTATCCACAGTTTGAAATCTCTCTTTCAGCAATGATTTTAGCTTTGGGAAAAGCTACAAGTTACAGGGAGCCAAATCTGTGCTGTGCAGATAGGAGGGGCTGTCATACTTAGGTGTGTTTACAATGTTTTGTTTAAAAAAAAAGGAGAAGAAGCTTCATGAGATATGAAGAATGAGCAGGTGCATTATTATGATGACTGCAATGCTTACACGATATGCAACCTCCCTTAATAGCATCTCTCTGTTGAATGAGTAACCCCACAAGGGAGTACACTATGGCTTTTTCTGATTGGTTGCCATGTTATATCAAGGCTACACAACCAATTCTTGAGACATTCAAAATGGCTAGGTACTTTTTGAACATACCTCATACATAAATCCATTCATAAAGAAAATATTTGTTAAACTTGATTTCCAAATTTCTACTTTCTGTTGATATATCTTTTAAATATGAAAAGACTAAGATATTAGTCAGCAGTCCATCCCAAAAATGTGTAAAACTATACTTTGATTTGACACTCCATAAGTTATTATTAAATTCACAATTGTTTGTTTTTTTCTTTTTTAAAAATAGCTCTAGCATATAATCAGATGTGCATTTAGTTACATCTGAGTTTGTATATTTATTTATCTCATGAGATATATATATATATATATATATATATATATATATATATATATATATATATATATATATATATATATATATATATATATATATATATATATATATATATATATATATATATATATATATATATATATGTATATATATATATATATATATATATATATATATATATATATATATATATATATATATATATATATATATATATATATATATATATATATATATATATATATATATACTCCCAAGTACTCAAGAGAAAATACTTTGGACCTAATCCAGTATAATTTTTTTAACCTAACCTTAAATAAAATACAAGTCACATGCACTTTTATGTTAAGTAACTGTTGTCTCTAAGCTGTCCCAGATGCCTGAATTCAGTAGAAAAGGATTCTTTTGTGATGTACATAATCATACTTCCAGAATGTTTAGATATGAAAATACAATCTTATTAAATTATGAAAACAGACAAACAAGCATTTAATTGATGTGCTACTCTTTAAACAGATGACAGAAAGCTGCTTTCTCAAGGTGAAATAATTCAATCTACTCTCCATCCTCTGTCTATTAATATTATTCCAAACATTTTTATCAGTTTAAATTTTTTTTAATTTTTTAGCAAAAGCTTTTTTCTTGGTTAAAATTCACTTGAAAACCATCTTAGTTTCAGCTAAGTTATTCTATGGAATAAAGAAAGTTTTGGTTTTATTCTTAAAATAAATGAATGAAATATATCTATCAGATTACTCTCTTATGTTTGTCTATACTGATGGTACTTAACCTGCATATCTTTGTTATATTTGGCTCAGTACGATTCCAATAGTGTCTACCATTCCTTGTGATCATTTGTTTTTTCAAAGACTCCCTGACTTGTGCTGTAACCAATAGTTTGTCCAATTGAGCATATTTGTTATTTCAAGCGCCCCATACATCTACCGGCAGCCTAACAGTTTCTTTTGGCAAAAATATACTTCAAACATTTTGGAATGTCTGAAAGCCAACCAAATCAGCTAAACTATTGGTTTTCAATCTGGGTTTATTTTTATTTTGGTTACTTGTCCTGCAGTTATTCTTTGATGATTCTGTCAATATTATTTGTACAAACTCAACTAATGAAGGAATTTGATTTAAAAAAAATGATTATAGTCTGTTCCTCGCTCTACTGAAATCATTCGGGCTTAACACGCAAATAGAAAAACTGAAATACTAATAATTTTGGATATCATTGTCATTGAAAATTCCCTGGTTTTAATTAAATCAAAATTCATGTTACTTTTTTTTTATCACATTTAAGTATTTCTTCTTCCTTTTATGATAATTTATTTTAGCCATATCATTTAAAAATTCAACTCTTTATAGCTAAACAGTATGCCTTAAGGTTCTAATTAGATGAAACCATTATATTCACCTTCCCAGAATCTATATTTGAAATTATCTATATTAGGATTAGATAAACCTTTTTTTGTTTTAATATTTTCCAGCATAGTGGCTTAATACAAAAACTTGCAAGATATATAGAATGAGAACATGTTGCTAATCAATATCAAATGTTTCTATTCTTGAAAACTTCATTTGTACCGCTTGGTATATACAATTTAAACATTCATCTTTCTTCAAGTTTTTTTTTCCTTTCAATTAACTTTTTAAAAGTTAATTAAAAGAAAAAAAAACTTGAAGATAGATGAATGTTTCAATTGTATATGCATTTATCTAACCCCTACATACAAGCAGGATGTGACATCAATTTTTTGAGATAGCAATACAGAGAGTTACAGCTTGTATGGGCTGGGTATTTGCCTCATACCCCACTTGTATGGGCTGGGCACAAGGCCTCATTTTAACATGGGCCCTTAAAGCTTGTATATATGAGGAGACACGGAAAAGTTATTGGTCCAATTATTTTCTTACTGAATTTTCTTTTCGGAAGGATTAAAGAAATTTGAGAAATAATATGCCAAGTGTATCAAACTTCAGAATGAATTTATGGAATAAGCATTTACTTTAGCTTATCCCCTTCTTGGTCAAGCTGAGAACTTTTCAGTATCTGCTCAGATATCCCATAAATCTGAATTATAATCTAATTGAGATATTACAAGTTTCAACTTCACAAGTTTTTAAAATTCTTATAAGAGGAAATACAAAAGTTTTATTTTCATTATCTTTTGAATGTTGAATTGCTTAGTGCTTTCTGTAATGGTTAGAGAAGCTGTTTACTCTCAAAATATATGTCAACAATTCATTCATTTATAACTCTCTATGATAACTTGTTGCAAATAGATCTTATTATTTATGTTAATTATATAGGCCAAAAACTAATCTCCAAATTATGTCTTTTCCATGTCTAGAGATATGTTTGATTCTATTATCTATTATTATTTCAATGATGTGATGCGTCAATTCACTTTTAGTTTGAAAATTTCAGTTTTCAACATTTTTTCAATAAGATACAATTTATCAGATAATAAGAATGATATAAGATGAAACTAACTATAAAATATTCCTTGTATTTGATATTTAATCAGTATTAGACATTTTTTATTTATTTTGTTCAGCAATTATATAACTTAGCTTTGTCCTTTATATTCTAAAATTGTCTAATTTTTGGTTGTTCTCTTCAAATCAAAGTTATAATATTTATGTAACTAATACAATATATTGATTGTATCTATGATTTGACTTCAATATAGCCATTGAACTTTCCAAAGTAAGAAAACAGCTTTTGCCAAATGTCACATGAAATAATATTGATGTATACTAGTCATCAAAATGTATGCATTCTAATATTCTATAGTAAAACTCATGTTAGTTGCATCCAATAGTTTTAAACTAAAGTTGTTCTTTTTTTTTAAATAAAACAATGAGTGCATTATGGAATCTCATGTGGAATGACAGCATGCTGAAAATTTAGCAATTCTGTTGCTAGTCCAACATTAAAATGTAGATATAACCTTTTTTTTTTTAATTTTATACTAATTTTCTATATCACCACAGTGACACTATTTTCAAAGAGTAAACTATTTTACCATTCTTTCTCTTTTTATCATTTCTCTTGGATTTCTCTTCATCTTGAAGAATAATGATCAGCATTGTTTCTCACAATTCCAGCTCTCTTCTTTTGACATACAATTCCTTCCTTGTACATCAAATATGTTATCTTCTGTTCTTGTTTGAATTTTGTTAGACAAAGTGGTTTTAATCATTGTATATAGTTGGTTTACTTTTCTTTCACAGTTTGTTTTCTTCACAACATTTTTTTATGCATAACCTTTGGCTTTCTTCATGTATTTCTAGAATGTTATTGAATCTTGTTGTGAGTTCAGTGCAAAGGTCAGGAAGGAATAATTCCAAGAACACAGGCATCAGGCATGATATACATAAGAGGAAGTGTTGCATGTTTTCTCAGAACAAGATTCAATGACATTATATAACACTACAGATAGACAAGGAACATTACATTGCTGAAGGATTGTATTACAATGCAACAACAAAGATGATGAAATTAGTTTAAACCAACCATTTACAGTGATATTATCTTCTCTCCTGTCAAAGCTTAATTCTTATTTGTGTTTAAGATGATAAATGATTTTTTCATCAATTCTTATGGAATATCTATTTTCTGAGAACTTTCACCATACTATTTTTTTCTTTTAAATTACTCATTCTTTATTTGAAATGTCATCTGTCTGTGTTTTATTGTCTGTCTTATATCATTTTTATACAAGATCATTTTTAATAGAAAATATATTCCAACTGTATCAATTTTTAAATGTTTTTGAACATTTATAATTAATCATATACAGACACCTATACACACACACACACACACACACACACACACATACACACACACACACACTGGAGTGCTGAAAGGTTCTTAGTATAACCAAGATGGGAATAATCTTTAATATTGAATTTTTTGGAAGTATTAAAGAAACTTGAGAAACAATGGTACCAAGTGTATTGAACTGCAGGATGAATATAATGGAATTGCATGTATGGTCATTCACCTTTTAGTTTGGTTGAGAACTTTTCAGCATCCCTCCATATATATGATAAAGCTAACCAGTTTATTAATTAATGTAATCATCAAGTTATTGTTTTTAAATTTTGAATATGATTGGTATATTAGACTTTCCAATCAAATATTAGGAATAGCTCTTTTCAGGCAATTTCAAAGTTTATTTTTATTATTATGAAAATTCTAATTTTTTTACTTTATGATTTCAAAAAGAATTATTAGGGTTATTGAATTTTATTTTTATGTATCAAGAAGTATGTGGAAAAAATAATAACAGATATCGATTTTTAGATGTTTTTATAATTACTTTATGGTTATGTTCTGTAAAGTGTTAATTAGTTACTTAAAACTTAGATAAATATGTTGCTTTTAATAATTCTATTATAATTTGTCAAAACATAAATACCATATTTGTCAACATAAGATATACATTAAAATTTATATATATATATATATATATATATATATATATATATATATATATAGTATCTAAATTCAAAATGAACAGCCATGGGTTTAGAATGAATTACAGTAAGTTTTTACTATTGTTCTCTTTATTTCTTATTTTATCTAAGCATGTTTTCATATCTCTTAAGTTTAACACTAATAATATTACACATATTCAGATCTAATGATTTAAAAGGACATCTGGGATTTGAACAAAGTTATCTCTATGATTCATTTCTATTTTGAATTATATTATTTATATATATATATTTTTTTTTTACTTTTGCCATTTTCAGCCTGATTTTTTTTTTTTTAAACTGTTCTTAATGTTTGTCTTGTTTGTTTCTTATGAAGTGCATTTAAATCACCTACTATATCTTTTCTGCACCTAGAAATCTTGCATTGTGTTTTTTTTTTTTTTTTTTTTTTTTTTTACACTATAGTTCTACATTTTTTGAAGGCCCAACTTGTTTTGTTCATAAGTTAGTCAAACATTTTACATTCATAAATGTTTACTGAAGTTTTATTATTAGAATTAATATGGGATTTCTAAAAATATCTAATCTTTCTAATCTTTATTTTCCATTATCAATTTGAAAATCAGAGTAAGTGCCTCTCTGTTTAATAAAAACTCTTTTTACTGTTTTAGAGTTACTAAATTTTCTTTTAGTATTTCATTTTTATAAACTTTATTTTATTTTATAATTAAAATCATAGTCAGTTCAGTTTTTAGCAAGAGCTATGAAATCATTGTGATTTTAATTTATAGCATTCTTTTCTCCAGAGATAAATTTTGATTGAAGCAAAAAAAAAAAAAGTCATTTCAACCCATTCATTCTACAACCATCATTTGTTTGTTTTTGATTTTAAAATTTTGGATTTACTCATTTCAGCTTTTGCTTTAAACAAATGCCAATGGTATATCTTGTTTTGTTGTATGTGTCAAATATACATCTATGACACCCGGTGAGCAGCAACATTGTTGCTGAAAATAATATTTATAGATTTATAATTCTTCATCTACTATGGATCGTTATTAACTATGAAATATTCTCATTTTCTCATTTAACTCCATTACAGAAAATGCTATACTAGTTTTAATATGGTATAAATATACCCCTATAGAGTTGCCATAATGTTAAAAATTGTTGTATATTGATCATATATACGTAGTTACTGAAATACCATTGAATGAATTCATTTGAACTCAAATCCATGTATATCATTGGTGACATCATTTATATATATAAAAAGATATTATGTAATAGAATTAACAAATTCTTAGTTTTTTTCTAGTGATGTTTGAGTGGAAAGATCTATTATAATGTATCTAAAATTAATAATATCTTTACAAATTTAGATCACTTAATCCAATATCGGTTCCAGTTAGTATTATTATATAATGATTTTTTCTGGCTTATTATCCTCATATTTATTATTTTTGGTACAATGATTTTGAATATCTGATTATTACTTATATAATCTCTCTATATATAATATATATTTACATAAAGTTCTGAATATTATCAGCTTCAGTAAAATACTCAATTATTACTGATATATATATATATATATATATATATATATATATATATATATATATAAATATGGGTGGGTGGGAGGTGGTTCAATTTTTGAGAAGGAACCACTATTATATATAATTGGATAAAATTCTGAGTATTATCTCCTCCAGAAAAATATTTTACCTATAATATATCTTATTGTAATAGTAGTTTGTTATTTTAAATGAGAGCAGAATCTCTACTGACTGTACAATACTAAACTTTATCATAAAATTGTCATTTGGTTTTTATATATGAAGATATAAGTTAAAGTTTCAAACAAGTATTCTTAATTTATAGATAGATAAAATTGCCTAAGAAATTGTCTCTGTCAATCTAAACAGATTAATCTCTGCTGCTGATGAGAAAGCTTTCAAGCATAAATATAAGAGATGAACAGGAAAATTATTCAATTTGAAGAAGAAATTCATTATATTATATGAGTATAATTGTATTTATTTATGTATGATTAAGTGTTATCAAAATAGCCTCTGAAAACATTGATATATATATATATATATATATATATATATATAATATATATATATATATATATATATATATATTATAAGAAAATATTTAATTGATAAAGTAAAAAATTTGTTGAAATTTCAAAACTAATGATATTGCTACAGTACACACTCCACTTTGATTTTTTGTGGAAATTTGCCTATTTTTCAACTATACACAAAATATGAAAAGAAGCAAGTACAAATTTCTGCTGTCTAATTATTGGTAATTAAATAATATTATTGCTTAAAATGAAGAAGAAATAACAGTCACCAGAGTAGCTTATTTATTTTACAAAACATTGTATCAAAATGAAACAAAATGGGAATAAAATGCTGAAAAGATCAATATATAATAAAATTATTATAGGTTCTTATGAATAACTATAGCATTAAACCAAAAGATCTAATAGATTTTTTATTAACCATAGAAAATCTTCAAACTAACTAATCACTTAGATATGCAAAAATGGAAGTTATATAGTTTTAAGCTTATCAATAAACATATATAGATAGTTTATAAAAAATTGGAAAAACTAAACTATATAAAACTAGATCTAGAAATGTAAGATCCCTATAAAATAAAATAAAAACATAAAAAAGCTAGTTTGCTAAAGCCCTGAAATAAAATATGTTTTCAATTTTGAGTTTATGTATTTAAACAAAAGAACTCTTTCACCAGAAAAATCACTTGAAACACATTCTTTGTGGTTCATGTTATCTGTTATAATTCTAGAAATTAAAAGAGGAAATCAGTGCCAAGTGCCTGTATTAACAGTTGACAAAAGCCTTGATTTGGTCTTCTCTTTATATTATCCAGTTAGTATATTCATTTATCCAACAATCGCTTCTAACGTTAACCTTTCTGCTTTTATCTACAAAAATATTTTTCCTTCCTTTTTTTTCCATCATGTCACAGACAATGTTACTTTGTATCATTCTATAGTCTGTTCTTTTTTCATTCTGCTTAAATCCAGTCTGAACGGTTTCTTTCATACTAGTGAAAAAGAAATATGAAGAAAAATAAAAGATCCCAGAATTCTGTGCAATGGGTTTAGTATCTCACAAGGACTGGACATTTCTTTAAAAAAGTTTAGTTTTCATAAAACTAGACTCTTTAACTATGTAACAAGTGTGAGATTTTTAACAGAATCTTCCATCTTTGAGATAAATCAGATTTTCAACTTTAGATATTCAAATGTGATTCTATGAATAATCATAGAGAAAACTTTGATATTTAAGCAACTCAGTAATTTATGAGGAAGTGCTTCCCGGTCTCCCACCTCAAAAACCGCTACCCGGTGACTATCAAAATAACAACCCCAGCTCATCGTAATTCTTGTTTATTTATTGTAATTTGTCATAATTCTTGTTTAGATATGAAGATGGATATATAGTTTTGAATAGACTAAGATAGATAGATAGATAGATAAACAAACAAAATAATATAGATAGATACTAACAAATGGAGATAGATAGATATTTTCGACAAGTAAATGTATTTGGGGAGGGGATCGCTTCTTTTTTTGTCATAATTTTTGTTTATTTAAACTAAAAACAAGACATTAAACAAACATGAATAAAAAAAAATCTTCGTATTTAAAGTAATATACATAAATATGAACAAATAGAGATCGATAGATTGATAGTTTTGAATAGACTGAGCTGGGTCGCTTTTTTAATAGTCACCGGGCAACAACTCTTGAGGCAGGAGACCGGGACGCACTTCCTCATAAATTACCAGCAACTCATAAAAAGTAAAACAGAATATCTATCAATTCTTATTCTAATAGAAAAAGATTTTTTTTTATCTGGCTTCATATAATCAATGCATTTTTTAAGGGTAGACTGAGCAGTTAGATAATTGGGCAATGTCTGAGGGCTAAAAATATCAAGAAGCCCAAGTAGCAAAAGTCCAATTTCTAAAAATGAATCAATGTGTTATAACTAAAATGTTTTAACACTATAAATCCCTGCTATTCTATTGTTAGATATTATAGAATACTAAGTCCAATTACTGTCGATTCTGAGATGCAGTAAAGACCACTGAAAAGTGGCAGGATTTATGGAGCCTCAGATGGCCCTACAAACCAAGCAGCCAATCAGGACTCAGGGAATGGACTCACCCAAATGCATGGGTGGACTGTTCTGAATTCCCATAAATTCCAGTTGTCTTGACCAGTCACATTGCTCAAACCAATTGTTGACTGTCTAACTGACTTACTTCAATAGATATGTTCATAGCTACTCCAATATTATGTAGCACTGGAAATAAACACTCGTATTTATCTATATATTCTTAGATGAAAAGCTTTAAAAACAAATGTCTAGTTAAGATTATATGTATCTTTATGAAATTAATAGTAGGGTTAAGAACATGTAATACTTTTTTCCCAGTGTTACCACCAGTCTGCACTTGTTTTTGAGGTTATAAAAAAATCCTATCATTTCGAGAAAAGTGTAAAATAATTTTTTTTTTATAAAAATATGATTTATTACTGAGACTTACATTTTGTACTATTATTATGAATTTAGAGAAATAACATTATAAGAAAAAGTTATTTTCCTAAACTTTAAAATTTTATTGAATGTTATCCCAAAAGGTATATTTGCAATATGAAGCCTTGTAAAGAAAAAAGCTACTAGAATAAAGAACCTAGTAAGACTGTAACTGTTAGTTTTTAGTATAATGCTTTATTATTAAATAAAGATAATACAAATGAGATAATTATTCTATAGATCCAACACTTCTCATGAAATTCCATGAAGTCAGAACAAGAAATGTTATCTTGAATATACTTGTTATTAAAATTCATAATATAATTTCTTGAATAAAAGAGTTTTTTTAATATTTTTATTAGAATATATATATATATTATATATATATAATATATATATATATATATATATATATATTTAATAAATCTCAAAATAACCAAATAAGTTTTAGAAAATATATTCAGCTCTAGAAATGTAAGTTTCTGAATTCATTATTTTTCTTGATAAAACAGTCATTTTAATGTTGAAACATCCTACAAACTGCTAAACAATATTCTTTATACTAGAAGTAAAATTTTAACTTTTTCTTATACAAAGAATTGCTGTAAGTTACCTAAAAATTGTTTTACTTACTAAATAAACTTAGAGAATACCTTACATAATTAAATTTGGTTCAGCAAATGTTATTGAATTTGATAGTATTAGGAGTTAATTGCTTCTGGAGAAGTAGAAGAAATAAGGAATTAGTAAAAGATATACACATATAATCTTTCTATGAATGCTATAAAACATTGGATCTAGAATTTGAATAATGGATTTTTTTATTTATAATCTGATTAACTTATATGAGAATTGACTTTGTTATGGCAAAATCTACAAGAAAAATAATTAGATAATATAAAGAAATTTATCCTCCCAAATTCAACAGAAAATGAATGAATCATTTGACTGATATAAATAAGTTATTATAGTAAAATCAAAATGAAATCAAAATAAAAGTAGATTTGCCCCATGCAAACAAAACAACTTTGATAAAATTTTTTGAATGCAATTGGCTTAATTTCCTGTGAGATACTTGCCCATGGTGTGCACAATGTGTTTTGGGTTGTTAAGCTTCTGGTCCTCACCTATACATGTTTCCCTTCTACCCCTGACTCTGAGAACATCTAAGTATGTGAAAACCCACCTCCTTGCTATTCTATCCTTTCATCCAAATATATTAATATTCATTTGCATTCATCTTACAAAACCAAGAATGTACTACACATGTATAAACAATGATATACAATGACATGCATCTTTTCCTAAATTAAGATATGGTAACATGATATTATTATTATTATTATTATTAATAATAATAATAATAACAACAACTCTGTAATATAATTATACTATATCTATTCATTGAGACTACCTTTGGCATTTATTAAGCTCAACCTCATATCTCATCCTATTTATTTAGAATTTATATCATAATCAATTACAAATTAAATAGATCATAATCATTTAATAGTTATCTACTTTGTGAAATTATAATGACTAGCAAAATAAAAAGATACCCTCCGGGCGATGTAAAAATAATTTTTTGAAAGATATTGCCTGAAGGGATGGGAGCTGAAAATTCAATGTCATAGAGTGTGTACCATAAGTATGTAAAATCGTCAAATTTATTAAAGGAGTAAAAAAAAAAAGAAAAAGTAAGACAATTTGAAATGGAAACAGTTCCGATAACTTTAAATATTATATTAGAATAAAACAGTCTATATATAAATATATAACGTCGGGCATCTATTTATTGAAACAATGAGGATTGTCTAACGTTGCATGCTCACATTTTGAGTATATTTATTCTATTTTATGACATTGGATTATGTGTTGGGTAATGTGACATAAGCAGTGGCGTAGTTTTTGTTACAGACAAAAACCCGGAAGCGAATCTCCATTATTAATAGATAGATTTGCATGAGCGAGGACTTAGAACCGACAATATTATAATTAAGTTGCAAATTGGATTGGAAGTTGCTTTCTAAGTTAGGGCATTTTAACATAATTGCTCTAACAAAAATAAAATCATCATGATCTGAAATTTTTCTTGTGTTATAGTAACATACATATTGGAAGCGCGTGGTGTAATGGTTAAAGTCATAGGAAATGGACTCGTCGACCCGAGTTCAAATCCTGGACGTGGTAATTGCATTTCACTTAGCGCTAATACCCTTGGGAAAGGTATGAATCCTACTCTCCCTCCAGCTATGGATAAATAGTAGGGTAGACTGGGCTCTTTAACCTTGGTTAGGCAACCGGTCTAGGAGAAGGAAAACTCTGAATTCAAACCTGTTAAACTCCGCTTAAGAAATTGACCTTGTGTCACATACTGCTCATGCGGAGGGGTTGGTAAATATATATATAGTAACATACATACAAAAATTAGATCTGTAATAAAATAGTATATTACCATATAATAATATAATTATAATAACTCTAAAATAATAATAAAAACTCTGGTGCATTATCATAGATTAAATCTATGAATTTATCAATTATACTATTTGGTCCTCAATATTTTTAGTTATAATTATTAAGACAAGCACCTGCTTGAAATACCAAAATACCAAGTGTGACATTTACCACATATCCCATGTATATGGGTCAGACACAAGGCCCTATTAATGTGAGACCACCCATGAACCAAAGCTCATGGGAGGCAGTTGCAAAAAAATATGTTAATCCCATTGGCAAGGGGGACACCTCAGGCACCGGGCAATAAACCCAGCCCTACCCCTTTAAATAATTGTGGCCTGGAGGTATGGCCCCCTGGGATCAACACTGTTAATTTTATCGACGGTCCAGAGCCAAAGCCACAGAGTTGAAAACGGACCAGGTGTTATGAGTTTAAAATCATAATCTCTTAAAGATTAGGTTGTATTGTAAATTCCTTGCAACTGAAATTCTCTGTTTCTTTCAATTAAAGAATTTTTATTTATCTTTTTAACCACACAGGAAGAAAATGGTCTGAGTGACTTTCTGTTAAGAATTCTTAATCATATTTAATCAACTGATTTTCAAAAGAAAGTTTCAAGATATCAGTGTGAATGAAACATTAAAAATTATTAATGACTTTAAAATTATTTTTTGAGTCGTATATATGATTTATAACAAAACAAATTTGACACAGCATGAGTACATTCAATGCAGTTTATAAATATTTCATTTAAACATTTGTTTTTTATTACTTACAATATTTATTATTATAAATACAAATAGGATGAATAATTAAATGATTTTTACAACATTTTTGATTTTGATTATACTTTATCAAGTTTTGTACTGAACAGATTGATTAGCCAAATGGGAATTGGTAATATGATAGGTGTAAGAGGAAACTTGTTTTGAGAGAAGAGCCAAAGAAAAAAAGGAATAAATTAAAACCAACCTTTATTTCCAAATTGATCTTCTTACAGACAATTATAGAATAACAGTCTGGGAGTTTCAATAAAAAGAAACTAAAAAGAAACATGAAAGTTATATTATTCATTAGAATCGCTCTTACAGAACTTTACTGATTAAAGTACAAAGACTTCACCGGCAGATATGATTTGAATAAACTATATTGCTAGATTCGTTTTCTCTCTGATCTCTGCTATATGGCAAAGTGATTCTATTTATTACAGTAGTAGTATTAAATGTAATAGTCTTCAAATTTCTTAGTTGAAATATTGTTAAATATTCTTAATTGTTTATTAGTATTTCTTTTGTCTTCTGTTGTGAGTCAAAAATTAATAACAATTGACAATGCTTTGATTAAGAAATTTTAAGACTGTTACAAAAATAATTCATAACTGTTACAAGAAGTTATATCAACTATATTCAAAGGAAAAAAAAAAATTTTATAACCGTTTATTACTTCATGTTTGCATGTGGATCATGATGATGCTATCAGAAATTCAGAGTTGACACCACCAATGTCTTTAATTTTTGTGATGAAAAATTATAGTTTATAGAAGAACTAGCATAGTATCCATCAAAAAGATGGGATTATTCACATATGGACCAGCACTTCTACTCAAAGTAGCTGCATAGTTTGCCTAGGATCAAAGTGCCACTCTCTGACACTTCAGCCCGGGATTATTTGGGTGAACACATTATATATATCTTTTATGGTATATCAACTATTAAAAAACACTTTTCTCCTGACAATGGCCTATGGTTGAAACTAGTTGAGAACAATTAAAAAGTAAATAACTACAAAAAACATTTCTTTTGGTCTTATCCCTTTTGTACATTTTATATATATGCAGCTACACATTGTGTTTTATATGTGTGAATTTGACTGCAATGTTTTTATGTAAATATATAAAGAAAATTAACATTTTGCCTCAGCACAGGATGGATGGATGATTGTTTCATATAGTCTATTAGGTCATCTTGGTGGCATGTTGAGTAATTCTTCTTCATAGAATATTTCAAGGCAATGAAGGTTATTTGGCAGCACCCATCTCCACTCTAGGTAACAGGCAACAGGTTGTATTGAATAACATGGTACCAGCAGCAAGAAACTGATACATGACCTGATCTATTATTGAATGCCTAAGATGGATTGACTTTTACAAGACTAAAGGTTTCTGACTGCTTTGATGGCTTTATGGGTAAATTACCCATAATTGGCAGGAGAAGTTGATTTATGCCTTTCACAAAATGAATACAAATTGTCCCAATCAGAGTTTGAACTCAGTTCACTAATTACATTCTCCTGCTAACCATGAAGCAACCTGCACCTTCATACCTCAGAATAGAAAAAGAAACAAAAGGAAAACATTAAAAATTATTAATGACTTTAAAATTATTTTTTGAGTCGTATATATGATTTATAACAAAACAAATTTTACACAGCATGAGTACTTTGTATGTTTGTGCATGTAGAGTGTAATGTCTCAGTAATTTAAAATTTAAAAAAAAAAAACTTGCTATGTTTGATATTTTGGACTTCAATATTTCTATTTATTAGGAAGAAGATAAATTCAGTATAAGATTTGCAGGCGAATATTTATTGAGTAAGGATATGATCAAGTATAAAACTTTTAAGGGAAATTTTATGAAACTGGAAGAAAACAAACAACAAATCTAAGTATATTGAAAGTTGATAAAAGAATATTTGTTATGAGTGATGCTAAATAATCAAGAATATAAAGAATCAACAAAAATCACTGTTACAGATAAACTAAAAAGAAAATCACTATTGTTTTTATCAAATAACAAAACACATTTTACACTACATTAGTACTTTGTATATTTGTGTATGTCAATTGTAATGTCTTTGTAATTGAAAATTAAAAAAAACAAAAACAAAAACCTTACCATGTTTTATATTTCCTTTCCTTTTCATTTCTCTAACTGTCCACCTTCTATACTTGGAATAAAATCATTAATCATTGTGTCATGTACTCAGACATCATTATGTGTACACAATTTATGTACTTTACTTCTGACTAAAACCTGAGCTTTTTGGTCAAAGGCTTCAACTGTTTGACTGTTAGTAAATAGAGCTGATTTCTCTCATATGAAAAGGAAACTTGAATAAAGAAAAATTACTTTTTAATGACATGATTCACCAAAATATTCTTCTAAATATTGGATTTCAACTAAATATAGCAATAGAATTTTAGAGATTTTTCAGTAGGTAATTCTTCATTAATAAAGATAAAATACATTTTTATTTCAGATATCATTGGCTCTATCAAACATATATTCCAGCATTTTTTTCTTTTTTAATCTTTCATTTTTATTTTAGTATAGATTTTATCATGAAACCACAGTAGAAAACTTTAGATATGAAATAGATAAAGTAAAGAAGGACTGACACATCTGATACCATTCATCATCATTTACACTATTTATGGAGGTTGTTGCTCAATTTTAACTTTAGCCTATAAAAGGATACCATTTCCCCACCTAAAACATTTAATTAACTAAAAATAGTATTTTTCTACTTTATATCCTACAGGTAAATTTGCCTTTATATTTGTATAATTCATATAATCCTTTTTTTCTAACTGCTATTAGTTATTCTAACTAGTGATTTCTTTTCATTTTATATTAGTTATATATCTAAACATTATATATTAATAATAATATATCTAATTTAAAAAATTCTATAGAGTATTTTAAATACCTGATTTTTAAAATTCTATAGAGTATTTAAGAAACATTATGGAACATTCTATAGCGTATATTCTGGAAATATAAGTATGTATTTATATTATGTTCAATGAAATATCTAATAAAATATATTATTTTACAAATTGATTTTACCTGTATTATTTAAGTTATTTACCTCACTCCTACTGTATTTATTCAACTAATACTGAAACAAAGACTACTATAATATGTATTTTGGATATTGACTCTTAAAGCATAAGTTTTATATGTAAAGATTACATATAGCTATATTTAATGACCATCTTTACAACTGAATAGTATCTATATTTATAAAGTGATTTTTTTTTTCAGACTAATCTACTTTGTCAGCACTCTTTCAGCACAATATTTTGATTGGTAATATATTATCTTTTTCAAGCTGTTCTGTTATTTTTATGAGCATATAAACACAAAGAAGAGAAAGTATCTTATAGATCACAACAGACATAAAATTTACCTGTACCAAAAGATAACACATATACACAAACACAAACACAAACACAACACAGAAGCACACATATAACCTACTTTTGTAGGTTATATGTGTGCGCGTGGTGTAATGGTTAAAGTCTTGGGAAATGGACTTGTTACCCCAAGTTCAAATCCTGGATGTGGTAATTGCATTTTACTTAGTGCTAATACCCTTGGGAAAGGTATGAATCCTACTCTCCCTCCATCTATGGGTAAATAGTAGGGCAGACTGGGCTCTTTAACTTTGGTTAGGCAACCGGTCTAGGAGAAGGATAACTCTGAATTCAAACCTGTTGAACTCCGCTTAAGAAATTGACCTTGTGTCACATCCTGCTCGTGCAGAGGGGTTGGTAAATATGTATAACCTACTTTTGTTTTTGGGCATTTATGAACATTCAAATGATTCCAGTAGAAGCTGTTAACATATCTGATCTAATCTAATGCTAAAATTGGTAATTATGTTAAAAGTTAAACCCTGAGAGTGACTTTGTATTATTTGAATTATTCGGATTATTGTCCTCATCTTTATTGTTATCTGCACAATGTTTCGGCCAATGTGGAACCCCCTCCTCAAACTTTGGAATCTACTCTTCGAACTCTGGAATCTTCTTGTCATAATTGTGAGCCTTCACGTAACTTCAAATATAACCGTTTATTCAATCCACAGGGATAGACTGTTCTCTTTCTGTTAACCATAACCGGGTAGAAGCATTAAGCTGTGTTAATTATTCTATGTTACTGTTACTTGACCAAGATGTATTTATATATATATCAATCTGAACTGTTTACAGCAAGACACCTATTCATTTGGATGCAAAATCAATTTTCTTTCTCTAAGCTGAATATTTCATCTTATATCTGCTATTCTGATTGATCAATCCAAACAACACACCCTTGAACCATGACATGTATTTATGTCCAATATTGTCTCATATATAATGAGGTTCTCTATTTTATACACACCAAAAAAAATCATGAATATATTCTATTCTTATGTATAATTTTACTATACATGTAAGATGTAAAATGATTAGTTTTCAGTTTGTCTTAAGACATTGTAAACCCTAAATTTGGATATCTTTGTTCATTTAAGAAAGGCAAAGATTAGAGTTGTTGCTATGAAAAAACATCCACCAGCTGCATATGCAAAATGGCTAACAATAATATTTTTTTCATCTTATATATATAATGCAACCCTCATCTATGATGATTTTAGAAACCAGTATAAACACAAGCCAAATGGTTCTGTCTCAAGAAAAATATCTTTATATATATATATATATATAAAGATAAATCTAATGAGTCAGACGAACCTACTATTAGTTTCGCTTAATGCTCTTCAGGGCTAAGATCTTATTATTTGCTCTACTTAGGTATTGAGCACTTTTTACTTATTAGCTTATTTTCCTAGCGGTTGTATGAATATATATATATATATCTTATATACATATATATACATATAAATTGTTTTTTCTTTTGGCCAAATACTGTACCAATAGATTACTTATTGTTGGTACGACTATCTTGGTCTTTTCTTTTTTCCAAAGATTTTTTTCTCCACGGTTGATGTTTGGTAGTATATTTTTACAATCAAACTATTTGCTGGTTTTTTTATCACCGCGAGGATTTACCAACACGCTTGGTATATTAAATATTATATATATATATATATATATATATATATATATATATATATATGGTATTCATGTTGTATTTTTTTATTTATATTTTATAATTTTATATATATTTTATATTTATTTTATATTTAAAAATATATATATATGGTAGTTATTCATGAGAATTAAATTAATATCACAAATCACTCCATCGAAGAAAAAGAAATCAGAAATACAGGTTAGATGTTAATAAGAAAATCTTTAAAAACAGTGTACACTTTATTGATACATGTAAATAAATTTGCCAAAATATTGCAGTGCAAGCCCCAATTTTGGCTTTCAATTTTTTAACAAAATTTCCCACATTATACAAAATATTTCTAATCTTTGTAGTTATGCACAAGGTGTATACCAAGTGAATGAAAATTATATATTACCAAACGAAATGCTATGCTGGAATATAAGTGCAGAAAAGATGAGATTTGTCTGAAAGAAATAAAATGATTACCTAAAGGTACTATTTATAATCCTGACAGCAAGTTTGATAGGTTTCAAGATGAATATGTTATTCTTTCTCTGTGGTTTCACCTTTGGGCTTTACTTGATATGAAAAGGCACAACATAATTGTGCTCTTTTCTCTTTTTTCTGCTTGATTGCCATGTTTTGTTTTCTTTATACAGAAAGTATCCACAGGTGTTTATGGAATGTATGCGGTAAAAGGTAGGAAATAAAAATGGTACAAAAAAAAAACAGTTTGAATGCTTTATAACGTTTACAAAAACTAATACTGGGCAAAGAGATACCAGCTCGTTTTATTGATAGGAGGATAATGCTGTGGCAAGTGAAGAAAATTTATTTCTAGAAGTCATGGAAAATATTCAAATTATTTTACCTCACAAGACAATAATAAATAGATCATCTTTTTAGATTAACATTTCCTTCTTTTTCTTTGCCCTCCAAAAAATCTTTAATTTCTGTAGATATAAAGACATATAATGTGCTAAAAAGGTTTAAAAATTTGAACAAGGTTTAATTTCGAAAAAACAAACATAACTCTAAAGAACTCAAACATAACTCTCAAAGAAATGTCATTTTCAAATTTCTCTTAAACCAAGAATATTGCTAAAGTAACCTTATTAACTTGTTATTGTTTAATGAGATGACTATTTAAAAAATAGTCTTTGTATGATTACTCCCCAATTGTGTAAGCAGTAAATATTTTTGATCTTAAAAAAATAGATGATGTAGTAGAAATCTAAAACTAAAAAAGTACCCGAAAATAGCACCAAAATTAAAAACGATGTACATTTTCTCTTCCTTATATCATGATATTGCATTGATAAAATAATTTTAAAATGATAACAATAATTACATAACGTAGATAGTGAAAGTATTTTGAATGTTTTGAGTAACTCCTAAGCCAGAAATGTATTTCTGATTTCTGATACATCTAAAAAAAACAAAAAAAAATAACACACACACACAGACAAATAATTAGATTATTAATATCTTTCTTTGATATAAAAAAAAAGAATGTTGGTATTTTAAAAACAAAAATTAAAGTCATATAGCATTTTTTAAAAAAAGGATTCAAACTGCTTTTTTTTGTACCTTCTTTAAACTATACCCAATGTTGCATTAACAGTTAAAACATTTTAATCTGATCAATGTGTAAATCAATTTTTTTGACCTGATTAAAAAGACAAGTGCTTTTCACTCTTTGTACCAAGTTCAAGGCATTTAGTAATTGAAAATAGTTCTTAATGTTTTCATGACATCTACATCTTTATTTTGTATATAACAAGATTGATCATAGAATTACAGGGATTAATGCATTTGACTAAGTAGCAGAGCTTCTCATTCTCATCTGGCATTATAATTTTAAATGTATTTGTATATTTATTTTTTTGTCTGTAAAGGTAAAGTAAAGTAAAGTCGACGGGGCGGCCTAAAGTCGGTATCAGCCAGTCAGCGAGGGAGTCTATCCCCTTTTCAATAGCGCTAGACCAAGGAGATTGTTTTTTAGCATCTGAGGTGGAGCACCACACCTACCATCAGCATCAGCTCCTTACTTTACCGCACAGATCCCTGTGCTACTCATACGCTGAGTTGGCGGGGACCGGTATCGAACTAGGAACCTTGTGGTTTCTAGCGAACGCTCTACCGACTGAGCTAACCCGGCCCCTAAAATGCACCCAAATCAACCAAAATTTTAAGTTAAGTAATAAATATTGAGTTAATTCATTTAACACACTATTTACAAGAGTAAATACAGGTTAATGGGTTGCATAGTTCTAAGTTCTTATCACATATATACAACAACTCAAGGGAGCAAATGTTCTTATCACAAATCAAGTATAAAATCTCTATGATGATTCTATTAATTACTGTTTTTACTTTAAAATTGCTTCACTGTATTGTTTATACTGTAAAACAGACAACATCTTTTGCTTTAGAACTATATACTATACATAATACTCAAATAACTTGATCACCAGACCAAGAATAGACATTAATAGCTTATGGGTGCCATTAAGCATGAAACACATTTCCAACCCATCCTTTGGTACGGGGGTCCAGTTTGCTTCGACCACTGGACTGGTGTGTTCAATTAATAGCATCGGGCCAAGGGGGCTATCCCCCCCAGGCAATACCTGCCCCCTTGGGGACAGGGCTGGTTTTATTGCCCAGCGACTGAGGCGCCCCCCCTTGAGGGGGAATGCCAAAGGGATTGACGCAATTTTTGTTCTTTCCCACCCATGAGCTTCGGCTTGTGGGTGGGCCCATGTTAAAACGAGGCCTTGTGCCCAGCCCATACAAGTGGGGTATGAGGCAAATACCCATTAAGCAAGAAACAATGAGCATTGAACTTACAGAGGCCCTGGACCAAGAGATAGGAATTCAATAAGTACATTGGGAGATTATTAGTTTTGCATGGAGATTAGAAGAAAACAAATCCCCAAAACACTAAACAACAGGCATTATATAAAAAAAAAATGAAATAGTATCTCTGCACTATTTCATTTTTTTTTAATACCCTGTCCGGTGGTGAAAGCTGGTTGGTAGCGCTAGGAAGTGGCAGTCCTGCCTTAGCTACTGAAACTGTGTTATCACTCCTAGTTGGCAGCTGATGAGGGCAGGGTATCGCACATGCTATCACATGTTGTATGACGAAAATTGTTGGTGTGTATAAAAGGGGTAAGTGTATGATTTTTAAGAACAAAATCTGAGAATATTCCAGAATATAACAAACAGAACAATCTCCCAATCTAGAGCTAATCAAGGCTCCTTTCAGTTGCCAGAACTTCTCTTTTTTTTTCAATATAAATCAGGCATTTGCATATGTCTATTTTAGTTTTATGAAAACTATGTAATATGAAAAATGTTGTTATTCATATACAAATCCAATGAGCAATATATTACAAACTTAAAACAGTAATTATGAGTGAACAAGTAAATTCTTCTTTTTCTTAGTACATTTTTGTACACAATCAAGTTCTTCCATAATACTTATACATATCAAGTAAATATCTAATAACTTTTCCTTTATAGTATCAATAATCTGTCAGTGTATACAATGTCTTGTACTTGGTACTATCCTGAGTGACAGCCTCAAAAAAAAAAAAAAAAAAAATACAATCAGATCAAAATTTAGGACATTTTGTGCAGCATTGTGTATGAGTTTAATTTGGAAACATTTGTGTTTCAATGTGACTAAAACTAAGAATTTCCTGTAATTAATTTCAGGTTGAAAGATGGAGAAGTAATCTATTCCACAGACCATATAAGTCTCATCCGTAAAGGCTGTTTACATCAACTCTATATCCACGGATGTACCAAGGCTGACCAGGCCCTGTACACCTGCCTCTCATCAACTTCAACTCAGTCAGAAGCATGTGTGGCCATGTTGAGTGTTAAAAGTAAGTAATTAATCTTTCTTTTTTTTTTTTTCTTGGCCAATTAGTTTTACATGTGCTTCCTTTTCTACTCTCTCTCTCTCTCTCTCTCTCTACTCTCTCTCTCCCTCTCCTCTCTCTCTCTCTCTCTATCTCTCATATATATATATATATATATATATATATATATATACACACACAAGATTTCATTTTTCATCACTTTAAGAATGGGTTAATTTACTGTAAACTACCTATTCAAAATTTGGTCATTAGCATTACTGATAAGAATTGTACTTATCACACCCCAGCTGCTGTTCCTTAAATTACCAACTATATCAGAAGAATTTAAAGAATAAATTCTTAAAAGAATGAGTCGTAAACCAAAAAAAGAAAAAACATCATTTATATATTTTGAGTATTGACTCTTGAAAATTAAGTTTTTGTAAAGATTATATGTAGATATAAATCATGTCAGTCTTTACAACTGAACATTGTTTGTCACTGGCATGTATTCTTAAGAAGCAAGTTAGACATTGCTTACCCTATAAAAATTATTCAGAACAAAATTTAAAATATCTTCATTTATTTCAATTGTTTTATACAGAACTTTTTTAAAATTTATACCTATTGTAATGAATACTTGAAACTTGTAAACAAATATTCATCTTGGAAAATCTATACTTTTGATATGCAAAATTTGGACTAATCTCATTTCACATTAAAATGACTAGCAAATATATGCACCCTCCGGGTGCAAGTATTTAACTTTTAATGTAATGAAATATCGCATTAAATTAGAAAGGCTAATGAAACTAAATAAGAATGCAGATAAAAAGATTTGAAACAGAGGGGGATATAATCGAAAAATAGAACAACTGAAACTTACTCTTCTATCACTCTCGTCTTTCATTGTTATTTTTTCTGATTTAACTATTTAGTTAAAAGAGGAAGTAAAGAATAAAATGACAGTTATCTTTTCTTGTTAATGGATTTCATTTAAGATTCATTGAAGAGATTTTTGCTAATATTCATTAAAATAAAACCAAACAGTTAGAAACCAATAATACTAAGCATATATTTATTAAAATTACATTTTTAATATCAATATGCAAATTAGCCTTCCTGTTCACACTGTAAACCACTATTTTGTTGTATATATAAATACAATTGCATGTTATTAGTATGTAGATATGGTTAAAAGTATAAATAATGAAAAACAATTTTATTAAGAATTGAGGTTAAGATAAGGATAAATTCATGGTGAATGTGGTGTCAATTACTAAGGGAATTGTGACTTGAGTAGTGATTTAATTTCGGTTACAGACAGAAAAACACACAATCTCCATTATAATAAGATAAGATATGACACTTTCGAATGAAATATGGAGTAAATTTGGATAAAGACTACTGTAAGCCAAGTTTATTTTCCAGGCCTTCAACCAGGCCAGATTAACATAAAGACTACAGAAAATATTTTTCAAATTTATCTATTTATTGTTTCAGTTGAATTCATTGCTTTTCTTATAATTCTTCAATGATGACATTAACCTGAATTTGACAATTTATATAGAAATTATTATAATTCAATGGTATAGGTTTTTTTGAATCTGTCAATTTTTTTTTTTTTTTTTTTTTTTTTTGCTTGGAGATTATTAATTATAAACACAAATATTTCTTATTTATATGTTAAACAGATAAAAATCATTAATTTTTGTCTAAGATTATGAAAGTATTATTTGCTAATCCCAACATATTTTCCAGAATACATCACTGATATCTATATTAATTAAATGGGCTCTTATGATCCAGGGATTTTTTCAGGCTTAACTTTCTTTGTAATTATCATTCCAGAACAATATTTTGATTGTCAATATTCAAAATAAAAAGGTGAAAAAAAAATATATATATATATATATATATATATATATATGTGAAAATAAAATGGAAATTAATCCGACAGTGTGAATATGATATAATGAAAAAACAAAGGATGTTTACAACTGCATGGGCTCATCAGGAGAGAATGTGCAAACCGTTTCGGGGCCTTCCTCTCGACGGTTTAAAAAGCAACACCTGCCCTTCCTCACTGATATGAGGACCCTCGCAATATCATGCATCGACCGCACATGGGTCGGTCATCAACAAAAAACCATCGAGAGGAAGGCCCCGAAACGGTTTTCACATTCTCTCCTGATGAGCCCATGCAGTTGTAAACATCCTTTGTTTTTTCATTATATCATATTCATATATATATATATATATATATTGTAAATGATTGTTCTTTTAAATTTGTTTTGAGTATTCCTTTTCATTTCTATTATATTTCCAGTAGAAGGAGTAGGTAATTCTGAAATTCTAATTATCTGTTGTTAATTGTTAAATTGACATTATTTTTCTTATGAAGGAACAATAATAGAAATTAAGCAAAATATTTTTTTACAAATATTAATTAATAATAACACTATGTAGCACAAATTTTGTTCCTGATTATTATTTGTTATTTCTTATTTGATTATGTAAAAGTATAGAAATTGGTCATTATTCCTTTCAAAATTTGTTTTTGGACTCTAGATAATAAAATTTGGAAATTAACCTATTTTCTTGTAAAAACAAAATTTGCATATTTTCATTTACATGGGGTCTGAATAAAAGAGCATATGAATCAAAATTTACATCTCATACAAACATGAACAAAAATGTTTAGTAAGTTCTAGAAAATTCTCTATTAGTTAATTAGCAGTGAATCTACTTGGAATATTCTGTTAATTTGAAAAATTCATTACTCAAGTCACAAAAGTAAAATTTGAACAGAAAAATTGTTTTGTTTTTCCATTTACTTTAGGCCTAAAGAAAGACCTTGAGAAATAATACTTTCTGCCAGAAACAAAAAAGAGTAAAAAAGTTGTTACATAGTATAATTGAATTACTTGCTTTAAAAGTGAATAAAATATTAAAAATTTATTATCTTTTCATATCCCTCCCACCATTAATCATGGCTGCTGAAAAAAAGTATATCTGTAAGAGTATTTTGTCTTATTGATTTGTTGAAACTCCATTTGATCAAAGATGGCCGATGAATGTTATATGTAAACAGCTCATTTTCAAATGAAGCTCTGAAGCCATTAAGATTTTTAGAGCATTTAAAAAAAGAAATGTCCAGATGATAATGGACAAAATCATTGGCTCCAATTATGAAATAACTGATATATACTTGCAAGAACACAAGAACTCAAATATTAACCTAAATATTGAAAATCAAGCAGCAAAACAACAAGTATAAAGGTCACATTGAATATAGTGCATGCATAGACCCCAAACACCTCATAAAACTGACAAATATTACAATGAGGGGGGTAGTTGAATAACACTGAATAAACAATATAAGTAGAATGTTATTTTAGTTTCATTAAGAATTAAGAATTTTTGAAGGAATGATTATTTAAGAAAACAACTGTGAATGATAAGTGAAAAAAAAAATGTGAAAATAGAAAACCCTGTCATGGGCCAACACACTCTCTAATGGATAAATTATACAATCAGCTTAGAAGTAATTAAATTGCACAAAACATTATCGAAAAAGAAAGCAGCAATTAATTATCCTTCTTTAAGAATTGCATGTTTTTTCTGTATAATATGTTTGTATACAAATGAATCTTACAAACAAATTAGAGAAACTGGCAGGCAATTTGAACAGTAAATAAGTAAAAAGTAAGTAAAGTAGTCGGGGCGGCCTAAAGTCGATATCAGCCAATCAGCGAGGGAGTCTATCCCCTTTTCACTAGCGCTAGACCAAGGAGATTGTTTTTTGGCGTCTGAGGTGGAGCGCCACACCTACCATCAGCTCCTTATTTTACCGCACAAATCCCTGTGCTACTCATACACTGAGTAGCACAGATCCCTGTGCTACTCATACGCTGAGTTGGCGAGGACCGGTATCGAACTAGGAACCTTGTGGTTTCTAGCCGAACGTTCTACTGACTGAGCTATCTAACTCATCTGATATTTTTCAATGAATCTTTCAAAGATTTTGTAAGTAAAATATTATACATAATACTTTATAAATATTATTTCTTAAACTAAATTGTAAAGAATGTTAAGAGTTTGTAATGGATTATTGTTTATATATATTTATGAGTGTGTGTGTGTGTGGGGGGGTATTTGTCTCATACCCCACTTGTATGGACTGGGCACCAGGCCTCGTTTTAATATGGGCCCACCCACAAGCCGAAGCTCATGGGTGGGAAAGAACAAAAATTACGTTGTTGCCTGGGGGTAATCAACGCTATTATCAAACTCTCGGCAAGTCCAGCGAAGCTCGCTGGACCCCCGGCGCTAACCGGAAAACCGAATGTGCAATGAGTTTATATATATATATGTGTGTGTGTGTGTGTGTGTGTGTGTGTGTGCCTAGAGCCAAATTTAGGCTGTGTTTGTTATATATATATAGAGAGAGAGTAGCTGAAATACCTATTTATACCAGGTAAGAAGTGAAGATATAGATTACTGCTGGTTATTTTACAATTGTTTTTGCCTATTAAAAATTCACATTGAACAGTTACAAATGATAATTGATACTATAAAAGATAATTCCATATAACAGAAAAGAGATTTACAAATTATACTTTTTATATTATCTTAGCAAGTTTCAAATCTTCCTTGGATAAATATAATACACTTATATAACTACAGAATCCTCAGGGATTTAATAGTGTCATTTTGATGGGAACTACACAAGGATGGTGTATGCTGTTTTGAACAAATTATTGAAGCAGCACTCCACTAAACAGCAGCTATATGACCACTTACCCTCTATTTCACAAACTATGCAAGTAAGGCAAAGAAAACATGCTAGGCACTGATGGAGAAGTAAGGATGACCTCATAAGTAACTTACATTCACTAGCTCTGTGCAGACACTGGATGTTATGTAGAAGATTTGCCAAAATTGATGACTGATAGAGATAGATGGTCAGAGAAAGAACCAAGGGAATCCATGTTATCAGCATGACTTCTTCTTCTTCTTCTTCTTCTTCTTCTTCTTCTTCTTCTTCTTCTTCTCCTCCTCCTCCTCGTTGATGATGATGATGATATATGCATCTATGTATATTTACTAAACTATAGTCAAACAAAGGGCTACAGTCATGATTAAATTTATTACTCTATCAATTGTCTTCTTGATCAGCCTTTAGTTTTGGAATAGTTTTTATTGAAAATTAAGCAAAGAAAACCATTAATTAATTCCTTTTTTTATTATGTTAGTTCAGATATCAGTGTATTAAGTAAAGCCAACAGAATTTATAGACTGAGAACACATGAAACATCAAACACCTGTAGATTATTTGATTCAGACTAGAACAAACTAAAGACAAGAATTTTATAAGGCAAACTAGAACAAGGGTTTGAATTAGAAAAAATCCAAAGTAAATAAAAAAAATTTAATTTTATAAAACAAGCTATAATACTACTTTTAAAATCATAATCTTTTGACCTTAGTTATCATCATTATTATTTTTTTAGTATTTATAAGGGTCAGTAGAGCAATACAAAGGTAAAGATAAAGAAATAGGCTAAGTACTGAAATGTTTATATAAATAGAACACAGGAATTGTTTAAGGAGAGGAAATTGCACAAGTGTTATTAATATGAAAAGAAAAAATGGTTAAGCTTTGAGGAGGCATGCAGATAAATCCCAAAAGAGATGCAACATGATACCTGATGATTATGTACATAATACTGAAATAGTTTCAGACATTTTTTCCCTCGTGCTTAGGTAGCATTTTAGGACAGGTGCTGAATGTTTATAGTGATTCTTCCTTGCTGTTCCCCTCTATGAGTTCAGGTTTCTTGAACTAGTGTCAGCTTACATTACTTGGTGAATTTCTCTTTCCTTTTTCAGTCTAACTGAACTCCATAGATTACCGCAACAAGTATGCCTGAACTCCAGGTTACACTCAGGCATAGAACAAAATATTTGAGCTAAGTTTAATAGTTCATGTAAACACCAGTATGAAATACATATGAAAACTATTCTTATGTTAATAGGAATATTTAATTAAATAAAAAAGTAAACAATTTAAAGGTATTTTTAGAATTGCCGAAAAATGTAAAACATATATACTTATAACTACTGTTTTATTTTGGTAAATTTTTCATCAAAATTGTCCTTTTTCTCTGAATGTTTGAGATGAGGCTTGAAGATTAGTATTATCTGCGTTATTCGGACTATTGTCTCCATCTTCATTGTTATTTGTACAACGTTTCGGCCGATATACCCTCCAGCCTTCTTCAGGTATTTCTTGTCAGACTCGGACAGTTATCTCTGGAACCCGAGTTCAATCCTGAGTGAAAGCAGTTAGAAAAATAATTAATTAACACAACTCCTACTCCAGCTATGGTTAGCAGAATGAGAACAGGATACCCCCGTGGGATAAATAAAGGGTTAGGTTCAAAGTTCCGTGATGGCTCCCGAATACGACAAGAAAGTTCCCGAGTCTGAGAAGAAATACCTGAAGAAGGCCAGAGGGTATATCGGCCGAAACGTTGCACAAATAACAATGAAGATGGGGACAATAGTCCGAATAACAGATAATATTAAAATTTTCCTTCGCTTTAACCTGGAAATTATTAGATTTCTCTTCAATTGGAATGGGAAAATACTGAATTATTACAAACCAACAGAAGTTTCTCTCATTGCCTGAGTTTATAGTCCAAAAAGGTAGCAATAACTGTTGTGTAATGATAATGTACACACAAACTAACCTGATGTTTCCTCATAGCCACTCAATATCTATATTAGATCTGTGTCAGAATAGTGATATTTTACGTAATTTTTTTTTTTTAAACAAGAAGGGGTGTAGGAGTTTTCTTAATTATTTTATTTTGATGAGAACAAAAAAAAAATTAAGATTGTAAATTTGATATGAGATTATAAACTTAGAAAGGTCAAAGTCATTACCAGTTTGAGAGCAAAAAGAAAAAAAAATTGTTTTTATTTGAGTAACTAATTACTTTAATTATAAAAAGCTATCAACAAAATAATCACTCAAAATCATGAAATACCAGCTTAGAAAGGAATAACAAAACACATTTATTTGTCAAAATTTAAAATTTTAAAAAAGCTGATTATGTGAATAATTTATCCCCTTTAAGAAATAACTACTAAATTGGCTAAGACATCCGGTTAGACATAACAGATACGTAATGTCAAAACAATTCATGGACATGTAGTTATTTTGATAATACAATTTTACATATATATATATTTACCAACTCCTCCGCACGAGCAGGATACGACACAAGGTCAATTTCTTAAGCAGAGTTTAACAGGTTTGAATTCAGAGTGTTCCTTCTCCTAGACTGGTTACCTAGCCATGGTTAAAGAACCCAGTCTGCCCTGCTATTTATCCATAGCTGGAGGGAGAGTAGGATTCATACCTTTCCCAAGGGTATTAGCGCTAAGTGAAATGCAATTACCACGTCCAGGATTTGAACTCGGGTCGACAAGTCCATTTCCCATGACTTTAACCATTACACAATGCGCTTCCATCAATTTTACATATAGCTCTCCACCCTTCAAACTGGGATTTGAGAGTTAGATTTATTTCTCCTCCTCATCCTGATAAATGTAAAATTAAAAAAATGTAAACAATTACAAAAGTTTTTAAAAATATATAACATTTAAAAATCATGAAATTATATTTATTTTAATACAAAAATTTCAAATTGATAAAATTTCAACCAAAGATTAATACAAAAAATGCTAAAACCAAAAATATATTGAAATAAAATTTTTCTTTTTTCTTTTCTTTTTTTTCTTTTCTTTTCTTTTCTTTTCTTTTCTTTTTTTTCTTTTTTTTTTTTTTTCTTTTTTCTGACTTCTGATCAAGTCCTCTAAAGACATTGGTTCCTACTAGATTCCTAAAGTTAAGCAACAACAAATTTGTTCAGTACTTAAGTGGATGACCACATCAAGTACTGTAAGCAACTAGAGGCCTGCGTGCTAGACTTAGTAAAACTTAGTAAATAACATGTATCTGGGTTTTTTGTATTTGTTATATTGATATTTAGTCTAAATTCTGACACTTTTAAAGCTGTATACAATTTTTTTCAAATGCACTTAAAACCTGGTCTCACTATTGAGTAATGAGAAATTTATTGTTAAAATAATTGTAAGTAAAATATTTCTTAACTTTGATGAACAAAGATATTTGAACTACCAAAACTGTATTCATATGTTTATGAGGATTTGTTTGGCTTTTCTCTTATAGTTTTGTATACTACCATTGACACAATTAGCACTTACGTATACATTAGACCTAATTTGCAGGTGAACTTACCTGGGGCACAATAACTTTCTTGATAAAGAGACATACAATTGAGATTCATAGCAGATTTATGAACATTAATGCACTTAATGTTTATCTTGCAAGCTCATCTTATTGAAGAACACGAAATTTTAGATATCTTATCTTGCCAAAAGATAGAGAACAAGACAAAGATAAAAGCAGTGATGATAAGAATAGAATGCAGTAATTGTTTAAGGAAATGAAACTTTACAAGTGTTATTTCTATGAAGGAAACAGATAAGTTTTGAGGAGATATATAGATAAATCCCAAAGAGATGCAATTTGATAACTAGTGATATATATAAATTCATAATACTGAAATAGTTTCAGACATTTTTTCCCTCATGCTTAGGTAGCATTTTAGGACAGGTGCTGAATGTTTATAGTGATTCTTCCTTGCTGTTCCCCTCTATGAGTTCAGGTTTCTTAAACTAGTGTCAGCTTACATTACTTGGTGAATTTCTCTTTCCTAAATACAGATTTACATCATTACAGCATCCATGGGGAATTAAGAGTGTCATTATAAGAAATTTGCCATTGTAACTGATGGAATTTGATCAGTCTATTATTAATTAATTCATGGTTATCCTTTATTGATGAGATTATTTTGACCTTCTTTTAAGATTTTAGTGTTATTTTAGGTATTTACTAATTTTGATTTTTAACATAACTAGCAAATATATGCACCCTCCGGGTGCAAGTATTTAATGTAATAAAATATTATATTAAATCAGAAAGGCAAATGAAACTAAAAAAAGAATGCAGATAAAAAGATTTTGAACAGAGGGGGTGTAATCGAAAAATAGAACAACTTTGAAACCAGCTCTTCCATCATTTTCCATTACTCCCGTCTTTCATTGGTAAATTTTCCTAATTTAACTCTTTAGTTAAAATAGGAAGTAAAGAATAAATTTAGTTATTTTTTCTTGTTAATGGATTTCTTTTAAGATTTATCCCTGAGATTTTACTCATATTCAATAAGATAAAATCAAAAAATTAGAAATCATAATACTAAGCATATATTTATTAAAATCAAATTTTTAAGATCAGTATGTAAATTAGCCTTCCGATCACACTGTAAACCGCTATTTTGTTGTATATATAAATAAAATTGCATGTTATTAGTATGTAGATATGGTCAACAGTATTAATGATGTATAACAATTTTATTAATAATTGAAGTTTAAATTAAAAATAAAATCATGGAGAATGTGATGTAAATAACTAAAGGGAATTGTGACTTGTATAGTAATATAGTTTCGGTTACAGACAGACAAACCCACAATCTCCATTATAATAAGATGTGTTCAGATCTTTTGCTGTTGCTGCCAATTAATCTCCAACAATAGTTTTTAAGAATATAAAAACAAACATGCTATTGCTAAACTTTATACTAAGCTGTTTACATGAAATGAAAGCTTTTATTTTTCATCAATTGATTTTGAGTAAAAAATCTGTGGCCACTCGATCCTATATTAATGTCTTGGATATGTATGTAGGTCCCTATTTCTTAATTTGAAAGAATTTTCAGTTTTATCTGCTAATGGAAACATTAACCTAGCAGAGATAGTGGATTATAATTTTTGTTATTTTCAATTCTCTTTCTATCATTTGTCTTTAAAAAGGTTACAATAAAAAATCTTATCCCTAAGTGATCATGTGATTAAATATATCTTTATGGAAAAGGACAGACATTGTATTCACACATAAAGAAACAATGTGCTAAATGATACTGTATCTGCCATATGTATCTACAAGGCAGGTAATAAATAGCAGTTATTCCCCTTTATAAGAAGTTAAACTTTACTACCATTGTTCCATAATATTTGTTATTTTTGCATATACATTATACATTAATTGAGATAATCTTTATGAGACAGTATTTTTTCAACTTAAACCATAAAACAACTAAGACAGTTTAATGCTTATCATTGAATTTATTATGATATTGTCGAGAGTGTACTTGAAATATCTACTTTCTTGTGACATCTATTGAAGCTTAAAGTACATTTATATATCTTATTTTTCTGCTTTAGGAGTTAAATTTTGTTTGCACTCACAGTCTTAGAATGATTATTATTAATATATTGTGTTTTATAATGCCCTGCTTCTCAATTACATATAACCAGACAAATTTTATTTCAATATTCTGTTGTATTATTATTAATCATTAGTCCAAATTTTGTCATTAGGGCTATCAGTGTTTGTAAATAACCCACATACATAAAAGGTATTGTGTGTATATACATACACACACACACACACACACACACACACACACACACACACACATATATATATATATATATATATATATATATATATATACAGTAATGAGGTATAAATGAAAACTAAGATTGATAAAGTTCATCCTCTTATAATGAAGGATAAAATTGTTTAATGTAAAAACAGAGCAACTAAAAAGCTTTTTTTCTTTCCAATATCTAAATATTACAACATAAAAAAACACCAAAGTTAATATATTATATATATATATATATATATATATATTTATTTAAAATAAGTGTATTTTGGCAGCATTTTTTCTTTTATACAAGTTTTGTTTAACTGTACAGACAATTCTTGTCGGACAAGTTTTTGGTTGATCCTTTCTAATTTTCGGGCCATCTTTTTAGTGTCGGTGTGTAACTGGTGTAACAGTCCACCAAAGATTTCAAAACAAGCGCTTTATACAGTTTGCCCTTCTCACATCTTGTGCCCCCCTCCCACAAAAAAAATCACTACAGCATCGCTCACTCAAACACTACCATTCCTACAACCTCCCACTACCAATTGTTATTACCTCCCACTTCTAATTCCTTGCTACTACTTGTGCTCATTAAAAACGAGACACAAAACCATACCATCGTTTCCTACCTGATAATGGCAAACTGTATTGCCGAAAGCGCTTGTTTTGAAACCTTTGGTGGACTGTTACACCAGTTATACCCCGACACTAAAAAGATGGCCCGAAAATTAGAAAGGATCAACCAAAAACTTGTCCAACAAGAATTGTCTGTACAGTTCAACAAAACTAGTATATATATATATATATATATATATATATATATATTAAAATAGTCATAATGTCAAATAGATAAGCAATCTTTCTCTCTCTCTCTCTCTCTCTCTATATATATATATATATATATATATATGTGTGTGTGTGTGTGTGTGTGTGTGTGTGTGTGTGTATTGCTTGTAACACTTTTCTATATCATCAAAAGAATCTACTATAGAGTGAGTGCTCTTTTGGCGATATAAAAATATAAGAACAATATAGGAATTTTTTTTTTTTTTTTTTTTTTTTAGTGTCAAAATGCAATTTGCTTACATTTATATATTAATAATGTACAAAAAAATGGTGTTTCTGGGTTTTTAACAATCTGACAATTGTATAATGATTAATTATCTGTCTCTCACCCTCTATGTCTAACTGCTCACCTCACTATAAAAAGGTGTCCATCTCACTGTGCTTACCCACACTCTTGGTGCTTGTTATTCCACTGAGAAGGAATCCATTTTTTCTTCATGATTGCCTGGCCTAAAAACGGCTTAGACACCCAATTTTTAAAAATTAGGTTAATAATCCCCCACCAAAAAAAAAAAAATACCTGGAAGATAATGAAATCAAATATCTATTCAAAATATTCATGAATTTTTTTAATTTTTTTTTTAGGATATCTGACATCTCCAAACAAATTTGAAGCCATCTTCCATACTTTATTCTCAGTATAATCAACACAGTAGCCTATAGTAAATAACAATAAAAAACAAATAAAATATCCTTTAAATATAAATAATTTTCTTTTAAATTTTAATAACAATTACTCTACATCATAATATTTTTTATAATGACAATCTTACAACCCATATGTAATATGGGTAAATGCCTATATGTGTATATGTGATGAGTGCAGCTTTTCCCATTTTGTAAATAGGTTACAACCTTTGTGTGTGTGTGAAGTGTAAACAGTTCTTATTATATCTGGCTTTTGACAAGGGAGGCAACTTCAACTACTTTTTAAAAAATGTAAATGCCAGCTTGAATCAACCACTATTCAATGACACTAGTTCTAACATCATTTTTGTTTTTTTGTATTCTTGCCAAACTATTTTCCATGATTAGTCTGCAGCTACAACACGTAAATATTTCAGTAAATTATCTTAAAAACTAAAATTCGTAAACCCTAAAAATATTTCCACCTAAAGAAGCACAGGAATTTGAAAAAAAATTCAAAAGAAAAATGTTATATAATAATAATGAAATTTATTGTGTACAGTGCTCAGGTGCACCACAACTCATCAAAGTCTCATGTCAAGTACACAGAATAATGTAGTGTCAGGAACATGAACAGTTTACAGTAGTAATATGCATGTATGTGTGCGTGTGTGTGCATATGTATGTGGAGAGCGGCATCAGGTATAGTGTCGGCGGACCACAGGAAGCATGGAGGCTTTGAAAGACTCAGTGCTTCGGCAGCCTACAACAGAAGCAGGGAGTTTATTCCATGTCTCCGCAATTCTTAATATGGATTAATAAGCTTGAAATTAATCCACTTTGTGTAAAATCTATGCATTATAATAGAAGATTTGTTATAATGGTACTCTTGGATATCTGAGGATGCTGTAAAAACAAAAGTCTACAGTACTTTCTTTTGATAATTGTGTTATATATTGTACAAACGGAAATATGAATTTCCAGTTTTATTAAACAAAGAAGTTTAACAACTGCCCGTTATCAGATCAAGAGATAAAAATACGTGGGAGTAGCTATGAATATAAAAGAACCGAGGGCTCGAGACAGGTCAGTCGTCAGTTAGCCCCGGAGGCAGTCACCCGGAGAGAGAGTGAGGTGATCGGGGTCAGTAGTCGGCCAAGCGGGACCTCGTGTAGTTGGTGTCGGAAAAGCTAGCCTTAATATTTACCAACTGAAAAAGCTTGTCACCCAGAAATTTAATCGAAGTACCAAAAGTCTAAAGACTGAATATATTAATTAAACTGACCCTCTCTCTTGAAGTTAAGAAGCTTGAATTTATTTCAATAAACTTCTGGAAGATAACTTTGGTGTTATTGTCATCCCTTACAACGAAGATAAAACTATTGTAATTTAGTACCGTGACGACGCGCTATGCAACAATTGAAGCAGTTGATATTACCAAAATAAAAATGGTGTTCAGAATCAGTATCAACCTTTCTTGGATATTTCATTAAATTCACTTTAACATAACTGATAATGAGCATATAAAAATGATATGAATTTTTTTTTTAAAAGCAAGAGAAAAATTAACAATTTTTTTTGGTTTAATTGTTACAGCAATGCAGCTTTTAAAATTTGTTTCCCAGACTTTTATCCAAGATCAAAATATAGTATTGTTACATACTGATGTTTTCACGCTACCCAATTGATATAATGTTGTATACCCTTTCTTTACGTCGTCTTCTCTTCTGGCCGGCTTTGGTTCTTCTTCTATCATCTTGGTCTGGTCTAGCGTCTGGGGACTTTGGTCTGGTTTTCCATGCTAGGGATTCTCCTTATCAGAAGCCCTGTGTCATTGTTAGTTTTTAGGTAATAAACACAAGACTTCGATTTACGTTGATGTTACTTTATTTATAAATTCCCAAACCAGACGTCTGCGCAGATCCTTACATCTTGCTAACTCGGCTTCTAACTCCTAACTGACTTAAACTTACTATATCCTTAAACCGGAAGACAGGGTTTTCTATGCCTTCCGGTTCTCACGATTTATCCCTGGAAGGCAAGGTGAGATTGAGGTCAAGCGTTGTCGCTCATCTCAAGGCCATCAGCTGCACTAATCGCCATTATGATTTCTATAATACCTTATATAAGTATTAGGGATCCAATAATTATGTAACAGTATCTGTTCTTGTTTCATGAAGGTCAATGACATGAATTTATGCTCTGACTTAAAATGTTTTCTGAGTTAATATATTTCCTTATATCTAATCCTGATGTCTCCATGCAAAATTTCATTAAAAACAAAACCATTATACATTCAGAATTTTTTTTTTTTTTATTTCATTCACATAAAAATAATGAATTCTTTTCTTTTTTTTTTTTAAATTTTAGGAAAAACACCAACAGAAGATTGGGATACATCTTACGCTGATGATCTCTTGAAAAGGTGGGAAACCAAAAAGTTTGGAAGCAGCTATGTTCCAAGAACAAGGGACAAGTCATATAGTCCCCACCGAAGATCTTATGATCCTTCGCCTGAGAGAGACAGGAGGTATAGGTCTTCCAGCCGAGATTCTGATATCTACTCATCATATGGAAAGTATTCCGGAACATCCTATGATAAATATTCTGACTACAGCAAGACAAGTGATAGATATTCAAGCTATGACAAACCTACTGAGAGATATTCTCGTTATGATAATTACAGTCGGAGAAATGATAAATATTCTAGCTATGATACGCCTACTGATAGATATTCAACAGACCGATATTCTAAAGATCGATATTCAACCGACAGATATTCAGCAGACAGATATTCAGCTGATAGATATTCAACAGACAGATATTCAGCCGATAAATATACAGCAAACAGATATTCAACTGATAGATACACACCAGACAGATATTCAGCCGATAAATATACAGCAAACAGATATTCAACTGATAGATACACACCAGACAGATATTCAGCCGATAAATATACAGCAGACAGATATTCAACTGATAGATACACAGCAGATAAATATTCATCCAATAGATATTCAACTGACAGATATACAGCAGATAAATATTCAACTGATAAATATTCAACTGATAAATATTCAACCGATAAATATTCAACCGATAAGTATTCAACCGATAGATATACAAAAGACAGATATTCAACCGATAGATATTCAAACAATCGATATTCAGCTGAACGATATTCAACTGATAGATACTCAACTGACAAGCCATCAACTGATAGATATTCAAGAGACAGATATTCATCAGAAAGATACTTAAGTCCTACACCTCGACCAAGGTTTTCTAGTCATGAAAGAGACTATTACTCAGGCAGTAGCCGATATGAAGACAAGAAAATATCAAGGTCGCGCCGTTCCTCAATAGATGACAAGGAAAAAACATCTCATCTTTTGTCAGAAATTAAAGACATGAAGGCCGATATTGAAATACGGATTGAACAAGCAGATGATCTGATGAAAGATGAAACGGCTGAAAATGAAAGAATTAAAAAGGAGAAAAGCAAATCAGATGTAGATTACAAGAGAGAACAAAGGTCATCTGGAGTTGAAAAGAAAGAAGATGTACATGAGGCACTTGTTTATAGATGTGTAGATAGTTCTAGCAAAGAGGAAGAGAAGAAAAAAGAAACCTCTGAGAAATTGGATCATAAAACCATAAGAAGGCCATCACCAGTTGAAGCAAAGAAAGAAGAAACCTTTGAACAACTAGATCATAAAACTGTAGTGATGCCCACAAAAGTAGAAGAGAAGAAAGTAGAAGAAACCTCAGAAAAATTGGATCAAAAAACAATAAAAAGACCCCCAGTAGTTGAAGCAAAGAAAGAAGAAACCTTTGAACAACTTGATCAAAAAACTCTAGTAATGCCTACAAAAGTAGAAGAAAGAAAGTAGAAGAAACCTCTGAAAAACTTGATCAAAAAACAATAGAAAGACCCCCAGTAGTAGAAACAAAGAAAGAAGAAACCTTTGAACAACTTGATCAAAAAACTCTAGTAATGCCTACAAAAGTAGAAGAGAAGAAAGTAGAAGAAACCTCTGAAAAACTTGATCAAAAAACAATAAAAAGACCCCAGTAGTAGAAACAAAGAAAGAAGAAACCTTTGAACAACTAGATCAAAAAACTTTAGTGATGCCCACAAAAGTAGAAGAAAAGAAAAGTAGAAGAACCTCTGAAAAACTGGATCAAAAAACAATAGAAAGACCTCCAGTTGTTGAAACAAAGAAAGAAGAAACCTTTGAACAACTAGATCAAAAACAGTAGTGATGCCCGCAAAAGTAGAAGAGAAGAAAGTAGAAGAAACCTCTGAAAAACTGGATCAAAAAACAATAGAAAGACCTCCAGTAGTTGAAACAAAGAAAGAAGAAACCTTTGAACAACTAGATCAAAAAACTTTAGTGATGCCTACAAAAGTAGAAGAGAAGAAAGTAGAAGAAACCTCTGAAAAATTGGATCATAAGACCATAGAAAGGCCCACAAAAGATGAAGAGAAAAAGAAAGATTCTGAGAGCCTTGATTACAAAAGTGTAGAAGATAAAGAAGATGCACATCAAAAGCTAGAATATAAAGCAATAGATATACCTATACAAATTGAAGATAAAGTACAATTAGATGAGAAGAAAATGAAAGCACCTACTTCTATGGCTATGGACACAGAATCTAAATTTGTGGAAAAGAAGGCTGATGATAAATCTATAGATAAGAAATCAGAAGATGTAGGTAAAGTAGCTGACCAGGTACCTCTATCCACTGTCCAACTGGAACCTTCCGGTCAAATTCATGAAGAAAAACCTAAAGAATTAATTCAAGAATCAAAAACTGTAGATGAGCAAATTTCAAGTGATCTGTCCAAGCAATTCTCTGAAAGGATGATAAAAAATGAAAATAATGAATATGAAATTATCAAGTGCCCAGAAAAAGAAGTAATTATTGAAGAATTCCCTACATTTTCTATGCCTCCTCAGGGTTCTGTAGAAGATGTTAGACGAGAGTCTTCAAAACAGATGGGCACATCTGAGTTAGCAGACACCGCAATTATTACAAAAGATAAGACAGATGGAATTAAAGCTATGTCTGAACAAAAACTTGACACCAAAACAAAAGACGTAGAAATGGGAGAAGTAATAACAATGGAGAATGAAAAGATCCAGTCAACCTCAATTATTAAAGAGGGTGTTGATGAAAAATCTGAAGGCAGTGAAGCTAAGGAGGTATCATTGTTTACAGATGTAGAGGGATCTGGGTCTCTTTATCAGAGTAAAAAAGATTCTGCTGAAGAAGAAGAAAAAATGAAATCCATTGACAAAAAAGATACATCGGTGAGCTTGGAATCATCTCAGATTGATGGCCATTCATTTATCACAGCTGATGATGCAGTTTTCAAAGAGAAAGATATGGATACCACCGAAGAAAAGGTCCAGAAAAAAGAGGATATCCAAGCTGGTGATTTTGGCACAGGGACAGAGAATGAGAGAGATCTGACTACACAGTATGCACGTGAGCTTTCTTCAGAAGAAAAGAAGCCAAAGAGTTCTGTGGAAGATGAAGATGATAAAATTGGACACGTTAGTCCTGAGTTGGAGAATTTTGCTCATACAATTGTGAAGAAGATCATTGAAGATGAAATTAAACATCAATTTAAAACTGAGAGCAAAGAAACAGTGGAAAGCACGTGCACTGAAGATGAGGAAATCTCTGAAGAGAAGGCCAATGAAAATCAGACTGTAATTATTGTGGATATGGGTTCTGAGGATGATGAAAAAGACACAGGTCAACAGAAAAAAGACTACATAGTAGAATTACCACCATCACCTGCTGACCGAAAACCTTCTATTAATGAGATAGCAGATAATGGACAATATTTTACTCATGATGGTGATTCTCCACAAACTCCAATGATTGAAGAATTACTGTCCCCATTTCGCACAAGTGAAGATGGACAACAAGGCATTGTTGAAGAGCCTTCAGAAGAAGCATTTGGACAACAAATTCTGACATCCAGCGACAGAGAAGATGAAGCAGATGAAAGATTGACTTTCGGCAAAAGGTTCAATTTCGAACCAAACAACATTGATCAAGATGTCCTTGAGGGTAGACTTCTTGACAAAGAGACACATCAAACGTCACAGAAAGAAGAAGCAGACAGAGACATCAAAGAAGATATAGAAAGTTTGGGAAAAGCTAGAAAGGGATATGTAGATGATATGGAGAAGGAATCTGGTTTGAATATGTCAAGTGGATTAGATGCAGAGGGTGAAAAGAAATTTGGTGATTATTCTGAGCGTAAGGTTACTGAAAGCTACGAAACAGATACTAGTGCTGTTGTGAAAGAAACACAAGTTTCTGCATCCAATGAGGGCAAACAACTTTCTGACAGAAGTAGTGAAATGGTAGAAGTCAGTGATTATGAAGACAAGGCAGAAATTAGCAGTGAAAAAAGTTCTGCAAGTGAAATACAGCAGCAGTCAGAAATAAGCCAGAAACAGCATTCCTCACGTCAGAGTTCATTCACCAACCAGACACCTGAATCCAGGAGCTCCACTTCATCGGAACAGGTTAGCACAGCAACAGGTAACTACAGAGTTGGGAGGAATCTTACCTCTGAAGATTTACCAGCAGAAGATGATGGAGTGTGGACAAGGAAACCAATATTTTCTGAGGATTCGTTGTCCTACGTATCTGAACAGGCCAGTCTTTCAGGTGATTCTCACCGAGGCATAGAGACTGAGTCAAATCGAACCAATTCCTTAGAAAGGCAGTTGTCGGATGATGAAACTTTCTTACTAAGGCAAACCTCTGATGAATCTGACAACCTCCAGCAGCAACCTTCAGATGAAGTGAGTGTTCTTCAAACTCAGACATCAGAATACGACGATTCCTTCAACAGGCAGAAACCAGATGAGGAAACTTCAAAAGATGCAGGCATCTTTGATACAGAAACAACAAAAGATGATAGTATTTTCCAACGGGAGTTAAAAGAACGCTTAGCCCAGCATCTAAAACGTACTGGTTCTGTCCAGCAAGAAACAGAAGAATTAAAAAGAAAAGAATATGATTATGAAGAAGAAGAAAATGTTCTGTCAGATTCTAAGGAGGAATGTCATTCAGAATATGCCACATCGGAAGAGGAATCAGAAGACAGCGATGTGACTACACAAACTGCAATTACCAAAGAAGTTGACAGACTCAGTGTAGACACTGGAGACTTTTCCACAACTGCCACTGAGAGCATGGACGATGATGCCTCAGATGAACGATCAGATAGGCGGAATGTAAAAAGCATGTCTCCTATGTCCCAAGATGGAGTGTCACGACCACCTCGCTTTAGATCACCAGGAATTGAGGAGATGCTCAAAGACAGGTTAGTAGATCTTTGACTCTATTTGATATTATATATATATATATATTATATATATATATATATGTGTGTGTGTGTGTGTGTGTTTGTGTGTCCACAGAAATGTACTTATATATGATTATTACTCAAATTTTCAATGTTTCATTTTTTTTATCTATTAGATTAATATTCAAGACTGAATTAAATGCATTGACAAGGGAGTAGATTACAGAATGAACTAAGCTTTGCTTAGTCTGGCTTATAGACCTCATATAGAGTAATTGCTGTTTTTAACTGGTCACCTATTTAAGTATTAAGCAAAATTATGGTTGCTTAACTTTAGTGATTTAGTAGGAACCTGTGCTTTAAATGTAACTTGACCATAAGTCATAAGATTATGTTGAAAATAAATATTTCTTATGTTAACTAAATGCTTTTTCATATTGATGTGCCTATATGGGTGTTTGTATGGATGGCAATCTGTAATGATAATTGTTAATATTAAAGATTTAATTAGCTACTCTAGTCTCAGGGATAAAGAACTTCTTGGACACACACACACAAAAAAACAGATAAAAATCAATGATAAAATATTAGTATTGTTATTGTACACACATATACATATATCAAACACATATTAAACTATAGAATCCCGCCTTTTTCTTCTGGGTTAATTTTTTTTTTCAATTGTTGTTAATCTACATTTTTTTTAATTTATTATTTATTAAAAAAAATTTTTTAACATGTTCTTAGATATAAATTTAAGATAGATAAAATAAAACATTCTGGATGATTTTTCAATTCATTTCAAAGAAATTTAATTCTCTCAAATAATTTTTTTCTTATCAATGAATATTTTTTTATTAGATTATTTTCATGGCAAAATTATTCTGTTACAAAACTTTGGGTTTTTTTGTTTTTGTTTTTGTTTTGTTTTTTAAATTCTTAGTATTTAAAGTAATATAGATAAATATGAACAAATTGAGATAGATAGATAGATGGATAGTTTTGAATAGACTGAGCTGGGTTGTCATTTTAATAGTCACCGGGCAGCAACTCTTGAGGCAGGAGACCGGGACGCACTTCCTCATAAATTACCCATGTGTGGTATACACAGCAGTCTACATTAATTATTAAATTTTATTTATTAAATTCAACTTAACAGAAAATTTTATTTCTGTGTTAAGAGTTCATAACATGATGTCACATTACTCCGTAGTGAGCCTGATTATAAAATCAATAAAGCTATATAGATTTATATTCTATATATAAGTAGATTTTATTTTATATTTTTAAGAAATGACCATTTACTTAAAAACATAACTTTTCTTCTCTGTAAACTTTCTTCGTACATTAATAAGTAAAAAAAAGCTTCACCTTTTTTTAGACCAGTAACAAAAACATGATATTCTTGTGAGAAAAAAAACAGAACTTGTTTGTATAAGAAAACAAGTTGTTTTTGACAAGCAAGTCATCAAGAGAGCAGATAAACAAGAGAAAAATGTATACATTTTCTTTAATTAACTTGAGGCTTTGCCAAACTGTTTCTAAATCCTTATCTTTTGTGAATCTGACCCTCAAAATCATTCTCCTATTCCTAAATAGAAAAAAAAATAATTGAAACTAGTCATTTTGCTTTTGTTCTATTATAGATTTGAACATTTTCCATTTACTTATATGTTAGTATGCGCGTGGTGTAATGGTTAAAGTCATAGGAAATGGACTCGTCACCCCGAGTTCAAATCCTGGATGTGGTAATTGCATTTCACTTAACGCTAATACCCTTGGGAAAGGTATGAATCCTACTCTCCCTCCAGCTATGGATAAATAGTAGGGCAGACTGGGCTATTTAACCTTGGTTAGGCAACCGGTCTAGGAGAAGGAAAACTCTGAATTGAAACCTGTTAAACTCCGCTTAAGAAATTGACCTTGTGTCACATCCTGCTCTTGTGGAGGGGTTGGTAAATATATATATGTTAGTACAAAAGTTTTGGTTTTACTTTGGAATACCATAGCAACAGATTATGGGTCATATTATAAAAAAAAGATTTTAACTAATATTTAAGCAATGAAATTAAGAATAAAAAATCTACATTTGCTGGGGGAAATTGTAGCATATATATATTTTCCAACCCCTCCGCATGAGCAGGATGTGACACAAGGTCAATTTCTTAAGCAGAGTTTAACAGGTTTGAATTCAGAGTTTTCCTTCTCCTAGACTGGTTACCTAGGCATGGTTAAATAGCTCAGTCTACCCTGCTATTTGCCCATAGCTGGAGAGAGAATTGGATTCATACCTTTCCCAAGGTATTAGCGCCATGTGAAATGCAAACAGCTTCATCCAGGAATTGAACTCAAGTCGACGAGTCCATTTCCTACGACTCTAACCATTTGACCACGCACCTCCATAAAGAAATTGTAGCATATAGTTCACTTTTCACATGTTGAAAAATAGATGATGTCACATCTTTGCTAAAGACTTTTTCTTTTTTTTTTAATTAGTGAATAAGTTTCACTATGTTTATTGGTTCTTGAGATAAATGTGCAAGTAAATTCAGTCCAAACCGAGAAATATTAATTTGTAAAATAGACCAGCTGATGCAGCAAAACCTACCTCTCCTAATATGGACCTCATTGGTCATCAGGGGACATGCAACAGATGTGTAAATCTATATTAAATCTATGTTCACAAAGCCAAGACAGAACCAATAAATTAATTATAAATATATATCATGTAATATATATATATATATATATATATATATATATATACATCTGTATATGCATACACAGTATACATAAAGAAATAGATAGATATGTATAAATATATATATATATATATATATATATATAGAAACATATATATATGTGCATACACAGTATACATAAAGAAATAGATAGATATGTATAATATATATATATATATATATATATATGAACATATATATATGTGCATACACAGTATACATAAAGAAATAGATAGATATGTATAAAAATATATATATATATATATATATATATATGTGTACTGGTCATGCAACCTGGTCCCACTGGATTAATGAGAAACCTTTATATTAATGAGGCATTATTTGATTAAACAGTAGAAAAGAGAAAGAATTAATAGAAGAAAAAATGAGAAGAGAATAAGTTTGAAGGAAAGAATAATTTAAAAATTGATGAGAACATGAAGTCACATTGAGAAGGGAGAATACTGAAGTATAGAAAGTTAGTGAGAGTGATTAAATGCCAATATATGCATAAATAGTCTCATCATCTACCATGGGATCTATGCTAGTATTCCACATAAAGTTTCAGTCTGAAAATAGACACGGATAAATAGACTTTTGAAAGTCTTTCAAAATCCCCAGACATGGTTATTTTTTTACAACTTTTTATTCCTAGTTTTTCTCCAAATTATTGTTTTTATTTTCTATATTTTGGTTAGTCTGGCACACAGACCTCACATTGCTTACAGTAGCTGCTGTTACTAAGTGGTCCCAATCTAAGTTTTGAACAGACTCATTGCTGCTTAACTTTGATAATCTATCAGGAACTGGTGGTTTCAGCATTTCTTGACTATAAGTTGTTTCTTATATAAGTCAGTTATTTCTTTTCCACTACTTGAATAAATAATACAAACTCAGAAATAATGACCTTTATGGCAAGCCCCAACCCTTTTTATCATAGGGGTGCTAGAAGGCGTTGGCTGTGGGTCTACATGTCCTGGGAATGATGTTAAACTCTATCTGATCGTGAGGTTCCAGTTTTGGAGGTTTGGGGAATGTGGAGCACCCCTTCATCACCATTGTTCCCTGGTCCACTCTGACCTGGAGTGGTAGTACCTGTTAGGGTCCCATCTATGGGTTAAATAGAAAAATGTATTTATAAAAAAATTGTATTATCCATTAAGAATTGATTTATTTCAAAACTTTATTGGCATTAAATGACCCACTGAGGTTGATATGCCGTAAAACAAACCAAACCTGATGCTAAACCTGATCAGAAATAATGAAGTAGCTTTTAATAGTTGTATCTTTTATCTCCGTAGCTTGTCTTTCATAAACATTACTTTAAACCAAAATGGCTCCATTTATAAGACATTTACAAAAATTGCTTTATTTATATTTTAAATGCTGCCAATGTCTCATCACCTTTTTACATATAATAAATATTTATACCAATTTTAAATTGTGTATATATTATTTTTGGAAGCCCTCATGCTACCTATTAAAGAAAAGTGCCTCATTTAAAAAGAAAATGAATAACCATATCTCCTGTGTCCAGTATTATAAGGAAGAAATGTTCCTTAATCATGGACAAGGATATAATTACTAAACTTAGGTTAGGTACAAAGTTTCCATTTGGAAATACCCAGTGAGATCGAACTCACTCAAGTAATTATGGGCTGTAACTCTAAGATTTTGGATTCATGAATGCTTTTGTCATTAAGAAAATACATAGGAATTATGATCATCTGAATAGTTTTAAACTGTTTATATTGTTATTATGGAATATTAACCTTTTTCCAATGTTTTCTCAAACCTAAAAAATTGTCAAAAAATGAAACTTGATAAAATAATGATACATTTATGTTGCTATGAAGAAAGTTAAACATAGATAGAGAAAATAAAATAAAAAATAGGTGAAATGAATTTGAAGTAAATGAAACAGGAAGAATGAATTAAACTAGATAATCAGAGCAGAATGATAAAATAGTGACAGAAATGAGACATGTTTTGAAACTAATTAGATTTAAGCATTTAACAAATGCTAAGTGCCTTTTTCATTGCTTGTCAAAACCAGTTGACGCCTTAGCTTTTCTCAGTTTTATCCTAATTTTTATTTAGAAATATTATCATAAACAGAGATTTTGGGTACATCAACAATTGTGTGGGTCATATAGTACTCAATAACATTTCCTTTATTTGAAAGTGGCATAGTTTTCTTAAAAAGAAGAAAAAAATGTGCTATTTAAAGAGGAGTAATTTGTTAGGGTTGATGAATGTTTTTTTGTTCAAAAGTATGATGTCTGTTCTCTTTGAAAACTGAGGCATGAGGCATAGAACTATAAATGAAGGAATCTTATACAGCATCAGCCTTACACTTCTTTATTATCATCCTTTTGGGGCTTAAAATCAAGATTATCTATAATGGAAGAAAATAAGAAAAAAAATTGGATTCATGCCTTTCCTGAAATATGAAATTACTACTTGGTGACTGCTATTTAAAACTAGTATTATCTATTCCACTTTGAATGACCGCATGTGCAGAAAATGTCTAAATATGGGTCTATTCCTTTTCTGAAGTATGAAATGACATTACTATATTGGGACTAGTATTTGAAACTAGTATTTATTGGTATTATCTGCGTTATTCGGACTATTGTCCCTATCTTCATTGTTATTTGTACAATGTTTCGGCCGATATACCCTCCGGCCTTCTTCAGGTATTTCTTGTCGGACTCGGGAACCTTCTCAGACAAATGGGGACAATAGTCCGAATAACGCAGATAATACTAATCTTCAAGCCTCATCTCAAACATTCAGAGAAATAGTATTTATTGTATTTATTTTCCCCCTTCAAATAACCATATGTGATAGAAAATGTCTAAATCTGGGTTTATTTCTTTCCTGGAGTAGGAAATAACATAACTACACCGTGACCAAAATTTGAAACTAGTAATCATTATTCCACTTTGAATGACCATGTGTGATAGAAAATGTCTAAATCTGGGTTTTATTTCTTTCCTGGAGTAGGAAATAACATAACTACACCGTGACCAAATTTGAAACTAGTAATCATTATTCCACTTTGAATGACCATGTGTGATAGAAATGTCTAAATCTGGGTTTATTTCTTTCCTGGAGTAGGAAATAACATAACTACACCGTGACCAAAATTTGAAACTAGTAATCATTATTGCACTTTGAATGACCATGTGTGGTTGAGAATGTCTAAATCTGTGTATATTCCTTTTCTGAAGTATGAAATAACATAACTACACCGTGACCAAAATTTGAAACTAGTAATCATTATTGCACTTTGAATGACCATGTGTGATAGAAAATGTCTAAATCTGGGTTTTATTTCTTTCCTGGAGTATGAAATAACATAACTACACCGTGACCAGAATTTGAAACTAGTAATCATTATTGCACTTTGAATGACCATGTGTGGTAGAGAATGTTTAAATCTGGGTTTATTTCTTTCCTGGAGTAGGAAATAACATAACTACACCGTGACCAAAATTTGAAACTAGTAATCATTATTGCACTTTGAATGACCATGTGTGGTTGAGAATGTCTAAATCTGGGTATATTTCTTTTCTGAAGTATGAAATAACATAACTACACCGTGACCAAAATTTGAAACTAGTAATCATTATTCCACTTTGAATGACCATGTGTGGTTGAGAATGTCTAAATCTGGGTATATTCCTTTCTGAAGTATGAAATAACATAACTACACCGTGACCAAAATTTGAAACTAGTAATCATTATTCCACTTTGAATGACCATGTGTGGTTGAGAATGTCTAAATCTGTGTATATTCCTTTTCTGAAGTATGAAATAACATAACTACACTGTGACCAGAATTTGAAACTAGTATTTATTTGGCCACTTTGAATGACCATGTGTGGTAGAGAATGTCCAAATCTGGGTATATTCCTTTTCTGAAGTATGAAATAACATAACTACACTGTGACCAAAATTTGAAACTAGTAATCATTATTCCACTTTGAATGACCATGTGTGGTTGAGAATGTCTAAATCTGGGTATATTCCTTTTCTGAAGTATGAAATAACATAACTACACTGTGACCAAAATTTGAAACTAGTATTTATTTGGCCACTTTGAATGACCATGTGTGGTAGAGAATGTCCAAATCTGGGTATGTTCCTTTTCTGAAGTATGAAATAACATAACCACACTGTGACCAAAATTTGAAACTAGTATTTATTTGGCCACTTTGAATGACCATGTGTGGTAGAGAATGTCCAAATCTGGGTATGTTCCTTTCTGAAGTATGAAATAACATAACCACACTGTGACCAAAATTTGAAACTAGTATTTATTTGGCCACTTTGAATGACCATGTGTGGTAGAGAATGTCCAAATCTGGGTATGTTCCTTTTCTGAAGTATGAAATAACATAACCACACTGTGACCAAAATTTGAAACTAGTATTTATTTGGCCACTTTGAATGACCATGTGTGGTAGAGAATGTCCAAATCTGGGTATGTTCCTTTTCTGAAGTATGAAATAACATAACCACACTGTGACCAAAATTTGAAACTAGTATTTATTTGGCCACTTTGTATGACCATGTGTGATAGAGAATGTCCAAATCTGGGTATATTCCTTTTCTGAAGTATGAAATAACATAACCACACTGTGACCAGAATTTGAAACTAGTATTTATTTGGCCGCTTTGAATGACCATGTGTGGTAGAGAATGTCCAAATCTGGGTATATTCCTTTTCTGAAGTATGAAATAACATAACCACACTGTGACCAGAATTTGAAACTAGTATTTATTTGGCCACTTTGAATGGCCATGTGTGGTAGAGAATGTCCAAATCTGGGTATGTTCCTTTTCTGAAGTATGAAATAACATAACCACACTGTGACCAGAATTTGAAACTAGTATTTATTTGGCCACTTTGAATGGCCATGTGTGGTAGAGAATGTCCAAATCTGGGTATATTCCTTTTCTGAAGTATGAAATAACATAACCACACTGTGACCAGAATTTGAAACTAGTATTTATTTGGCCACTTTGAATGACCATGTGTGGTAGAGAATGTCCAAATCTGGGTATGTTCCTTTTCTGAAGTATGAAATAACATAACCACACTGTGACCAGAATTTGAAACTAGTATTTATTTGGCCACTTTGAATGGCCATGTGTGGTAGAGAATGTCCAAATCTGGGTATGTTCCTTTTCTGAAGTATGAAATAACATAACCACACTGTGACCAGAATTTGAAACTAGTATTTATTTGGCCGCTTTGAATGACCATGTGTGGTAGAGAATGTCCAAATCTGGGTATATTCCTTTTCTGAAGTATGAAATAACATAACCACACTGTGACCAGAATTTGAAACTAGTATTTATTTGGCCACTTTGAATGGCCATGTGTGGTAGAGAATGTCCAAATCTGGGTATGTTCCTTTTCTGAAGTATGAAATAACATAACCACACTGTGACCAGAATTTGAAACTAGTATTTATTTGGCCTTTGAATGGCCATGTGTGGTAGAGAATGTCCAAATCTGGGTATGTTCCTTTTCTGAAGTATGAAATAACATAACCACACTGTGACCAGAATTTGAAACTAGTATTTATTTGGCCGCTTTGAATGAACACTGAATCTAGACTCTATCCAATTCTTTTTCTTCTGATCAGCTACCTACAATTGTAATTCTCTTGATTTCAGTAAACAAAAGAAAGAATAACAATAGTGCAACCACTGAGTATTTAATGAACAAATTAATCCTTTTTTTAGATTCTTACAAATCTGAAAATAAAAATGGCAGGTTAAACTAATTAGTGTATTATCTTTGGAATAATATAAATTTATACATAAATAGATATATGTAAAAATATGCACGCGGATGTACATATCTATATATAAAGCAAAAATTAGTGTTCTGTTTTGTCTATAATTTTGAGAAAAGTCATTATCATTCCAACAGTTAACTGAACAATTGAACTCATTCTTTATATTGTTTGTTGTTCTCACAAGATTTTTTTCCGAACAATTGTTGAATAGCCTTTTATTTTTCTGTCTGTCTGTGAATATATATATATATAAGTTAAAAGAAAGAAAATGAATCTGATGGTATGAGTATATATAAAAAGATATGAAAACACCACAAAATGCTGTTAAAGTGAAAACCTTTTATAACTTAGCTGATATTGAACAATATTTTGATTTTATGAAAATCGTCATCAGAGCTTGTTTATATTGTATAACTTTTTTCTTTTAATATATATATATATATATATATATATATATATATATATGCTTGAAACTGGAATTAATTTCATTGTTCAAAATTCTTTGATCATTTAAGTTTCCTTTCAATCTTGTTCAAGCTACCATCTTGCCTCTATGAAATATGCTAGAAAGATAATCTTGGCGAATCTCTTAAAAAACATCTGGCATCAATTTCTGTGAATGTTTAGACCTGATGGAACTGAAATTGAATTGTCTTTCAACTATAAAAACAGGACCATTTTGTAAATTATAATCTATTTAAAATAAAAATACAAACTCTATAAGGGAAAATGGTAGTAAAAAAAATGTATATAAATAACAACAATTCCTATGCTGTTTAATCTTAAGAAAAAAGTGGTAATTTATGAGGAAGTGCATCCCGGTCTGCCTCAAAAATTGCTATCCGGTGACTAATAAGAAATAACAACCCAGCTCAGTCTACTCAAAACTATCCATCTTCATATCTATCTATCTATCTCAATTTGTTCATATTTATCTATATTACTTTAAATACTAAGATTTTCTTTTATTCATGTTTGTTTAATGTCTTGTTTTTAGTTTAAATAAACAAGAATTACGACAAAAAAGAAGCGACCCCCCCCAAATACATTTACTTGTCGAAAATATCTATCTCCATTTGATCGTATCTATCTATATTATTTTGTTTGTTTATCTATTTATCTATCTCAGTCTATTCAAAACTATATATTCATCTTCATATCTAAACAAGAATTACGACGATAAATAAACAAGAATTACGACGAGTTGGGGTTGTTATTTTGATAGTCACCGGGCAGCAGTTTTTGAGGTAGGAGACTGGGACGCACTTCCTCATAAATTACCAAAAAAGTTAATAGCCATAAACATGAAAAAGTTGGGGAAAAAAAGTATGTTAAAAAATTATCAAGACTGAAGCTGTATTTGCCAAGATAGAAATGAACAATGAATGCAATGCTAATTTTCTTCAAAATAGTCCCCTTGCCATTCAACACACCTATTCCAGTGAGTTTTCCATTGGTCAAAGCACCTCTAAAATTCCTCTTTTGATATAGTTTTAAGCTGTGCTATTTTATTTCTTTTAACATCCTCAAATCCTACCTTTGAAAATAATTTTTTTGTTTAGGAAACAAGAAAGATTTGTGCATTCTAGATCTGGTGGATATGAATGGTGCTGCACTTGCACAATTCTGTATTTCACCAAAAACCTTTGGACAAGTCATGGGGAATTACCACTGACCCATGGATTATACGTATGGCTGTTTATGGTGGTGCAGAGATGTTGCAGAGCTTCTAAATAATACTGTTTGCTGACAGTTTGACTTTCAGTAGCATTTTCCTTGTGGAATACACCTTCTTTGTCAAAAGAAAATACCATAAGCAACACTTTCGTCTTGCTTTGAGCTTAGTGAGCCTTTGAATTATTTGGATTATTCAGACTATTGTCCTCATAGTGAGCCTTCTTTGGCTTTAGTTATGATGGAAACTTTTACACAGGTAAGTGAGGCTTAGTTTCAGGGTCGTAGCTATATACCCTTGTATCATCACCTGTTACAACGTTTTCAAAAAGTCTGCGTTGGTCTCTCTACACTGAAGCAAATCACCAAGTTTAAAGCCCGATCAAGGTGCAGCTTATTGTCACAACTTCACACCTTATCAAAAGATGGTTGGTTTATTAATTTTAACGGCATATCAACCCGTCCAGGGTTATATCATGCCTAGCGGTTGGGTTGTTATACATATTGTGTATTCATATATATACATTTAGTAATTGGTCTCAACAATGTGTTAGCATTATTGGGAATCATACTCTATGACATTGATTTGTTTCATGTCTATATTCTATGGTATAATTTTATTTCCCTCAAAAAGGAGAACATATCCTCTATGTTAACATTTTCAAATAGGTCCTTCATATTGTTTGCTTTAAAATAATGTTTTCTGATGTGAGCAAAAAATCTGCATTCCATCAATAAGTGTTTGACTGTCAGGGGTGTTTGACATGTTTCACATTGTGGTTGTTGTTCTTGTTTGAGTATATAAGAGTGTGTTAGTTTTGTATGACCAATGCATAATCGGGACATAATGACTTGTTCCTTTCTAGACTTCCTTAAAGTTGGTCTGCAGCCTTATCAAAAGAGTAGCTTCAGAGATGCTTCAATCAAAATTATTGGAATAAATGTAATGAATGCTCAGGAAACTGTTTTGAAGAAAATTAATGTTTCATTTATTGTTAATTTCTGTCTTGGTAAATACAGTTTCAGACTTGATACTACTTAGGCACAGGTCATATATATCCCAGTTTTTTATCAGTCCACTATAAAACTTGGGGAGTAATAACTTGTTGGTAAAGGTTTTTGTTTTTTTTCCTTTTTCTTGACTGGTCGCTCTGCCAAGTCTAGAAAGCTCTACTATTTACTTATACATAGATTCAGCTCCCCCCCCCATATATATATATATATATATATATATATAGAGAGAGAGAGAGAGAGAGAGAGAGAGAGAGAGTAAACTACAGACACGTGTTTCGAGGTATCACCTCTCATCAGTGCAGTTATACCATTTTAGCAGCTACCTCTGGCCGGGTTCGAGACCCGAACAAACTTACGCTCGCCAAACCTCTTACCCATACGGCCACAGTCAGCTGCCAAGTATAGCAGGCTATTTAATTGCTACATTTCTAAGCGGAAATGAATTAACCTAGAGGTCTCAAACTTTGTAAACAAAGTGAGTCTTAGCTGAACGCCGAATACGGTGAATTTTGCAATTAAATCCCTTCTAAATAAAGTGCTCAACCAAAATTGGGAGCGTATAATAGAGTAAACTACAGACACGTGTTTCGATGTATCACCTCTCATGAGTGCAGTTATATCAGAGAGAGAGAGAGAGAGAGAGAGAGAGAGAGAGATAGGTATAAATTTCAGTATATGTTGATGTATGTATCTGCAACACTTCAAACTCCCTGAACATTATACATTAAATTTTTTTCAACATTCTACCAAAAATGAATTTATTTTTCTTTAGACATTTTTATTAATTGAATTAAGAATTTTAAAATTCTATCCACATTTATTTAACTATTTAATTATATTGTATGATGAGTGAAATATTAAAGGTTGATCAAAATTAATCACTCCAGCTCCACTGAGAATTTTAGAAACTATTTCAAGTAAAGCAATATGTATTTTATCATTTTTTTTTCTCTCTTTGCAAACACATACACACACACAGATATATTTATATTAGACATCATCTCTCTTTTTCTGTCTTGCAAATTGTCCACTGGGTGAAGTCACCTGGTTCTTCTGAGGGTGCTTGTGCAGCAAAGTCATTTTGGAAAAGGCCTTGAAATTACATATAGGTTTTAGTTGATATGTATAGAGAACAGACAGATTACTTACATTACCTCTTGTTACATACTAGGGTTTTCACAGTACCATATCAGCATATAACGTATACCCTTTCTTACTTCTTACTCTGGTCATCTTTTCTCTGGCCGGCTTTGCTATTCTGATCGTCTATCTTCTATCTTGGTCTGGTCTATCTTCTAAGGTCTGGTGTTGACTTTCTTGGGGACGTCGGGTCTGGTTTCTGTTAGGGATCACTCCTTATCAGAAGCCCTGTGTTATTGTTAGTTTTTAGGTAATAAACACAAGACTTCGATTTACGTTGATGTTACTTTATTCCAAATCCCCAACCCAGACAATCTGCGCAGATGAGGCTTACATGTTGCTAGCTCGGCTTCTAAGTTCTAACTGACTTAAACTGATTATATCCTTAAACCGGAAGAGGGCCTTCTATGGGGTTCCGGTTCTCACGATCCATCCCCGCAAGGCAAGGTCAGAATGAAGTCAAACGTTGTCACTCACTCTCAAGGCCATCAGCTGTACTAATCGCCATTATGATTTCTACAATACCTTTAAAAAGTATTAGGGTCTAATAACTATGTAACACTCTATTTAAGAATCAACATAAGCTGTACTGTGAGGAATAAATTACTTTAATCAGTCTTAATGCATAAATTAGTATTAAAAAACTTTATATTTTCCTCCCAGACAAATTTTACCTGTTGCTGATTATATTATTCATAGGCAGGTAAGCATCTGTCTCTGTCTCTCTATATATCTGTCTCTATGAAAAATATATGGAAATTAATCCGACAGTATGAAATATAACATTTTGAAAAAACATATGATGTTTTTTATGTGATTGCTGACAAGCTTGTTTCGACCAAAACGATAAGTTGGTCTTCATCAAAGAGCGACATAGACGAGAAGAAAATATCCGTTAAAAAGACTGTTTACAAAACGAACGCTGATATCAACTGCTGAAAATTTTTTGAAAATGCATGTTCTGTTTTAAAAATAAAAATAAAATAAATTTTATTTTATTTTATTTTATTTTATTTTTTTTAATTAAAAATCAGAAGCATTATAGTTCAAGGTAAAACTCAAAAGAGTTTATTGTAAAAATTGTAAAAATATATAAAAATGTAAAGTGGGTATCAAAATAGTATAGTATATATATTTCAGCTGTTAACAATATACAAGTCCACATGGTAATTTGAAGAAAGATGTTAGGTTTCCAAAATTTACTAGTGGTGTTGAAGTCCGTAGATTTATAAAATAAAATAAAATAAAATTTATTTTATTTTTATTTTTAAAACAGAACATGCATTTTCAAAAAATTTTCAGCAGTTGATATCAGCGTTCGTTTTGTAAACAGTCTTTTTAACGGATATTTTCTTCTCGTCTATGTCGCTCTTTGATGAAGACCAACTTATCGTTTTGGTCGAAACAAGCTTGTTAGCAATCACATAACAAACATCATATGTTTTTTCAAAATGTTATATTTCATATCTGTCTCTATATCTTTATCCCTTTCTGTATATATGTGAATTTGTGAGAGAGTGTAGCGAGCCGGAAGTTCATACTTCAACAGACAGAATTCGAATGACAAAAATAGGTAGTTTGCACATGGGATCGCGCAACCTTAGTAAAAATAAAATTTTAAATAAAATTCATAAAATTCAACCAATCAGAGGCGTTCCCGCTTAAAAAGAAAAATTATCGAAAGGAGCCTCGCTGATCCTACCTGGATTCTATAAATACTCCGACCTTTTCATTTTCAAGCAGAAAGATCTCATTTGCCTAAGGGAATTCACGTCACCCTTTTTAAGAACATTTCGCTTACATAATGAAGGTATCTATCTCTCTCTTTGAATAACCTATGCTTTCGGAGATAAACCTTAGATTCATTCAACTTATGCCTGACTGCTTTTGAGTTGACTTTAAACTTTCACCTTTTCTTTCTCACTTTTGAACTGTGAAATACCAGCTTACATTTTACATATGAACTTTTGGCTGAACCTTGCCCAGTATTCAATGCTATCTTTTTGTATACATTTTTAATACAATTTTGTTTGTTTAATCCAGAGTTTTGTCTTCTATGCCATTGTGCTTGATTTATTTATGGTCTTTAAATGTTTGAACACTTTTATTGAATATTGACATCAAACAACACCATACTTATCCCCATAAGAGAAAGAGAAGTTGAAAATGAGATAGTTAATAAGCAAAAGGAATGTTTGTGTATCTGTGTGTGTATCCCTCAGGAATGCAACTTGTTTTCTTGCTGTTTATTGAAAAGCCTTGAAAGAAAGAATGTTTACAGTTTCAATGGTTGATATTTGCTAAAGCATCAGGTCTTCTGACAGCTGAGGAATGTGGGCTGGATGTTTAAGTAAATTGTTTGACATACTCAAAACCTGAAGGATCCCATAGCATTAAAAATTAGGAGCACCTCAAAATTTAGGCTTTGACATTATTACTTTCTTATATTATTGCCTGTCACTATATAATATAATTTTATTTGGTTTTTCCATTTTTCCAGTAAAATATTACTGATAAATTATCTGGATGATTTGATACTGATTATTTTACTGTGCTATTTGGCAAGGATGGGTGACTATACAAGTTATGAGAGTTAGCTTCTGAAAACATCATAACCATAACTTCTGACAGATGATAGAGGTTATTAGAGCAGTGACGAATCTGCTCAGTACTGTATGAAAATAGAAGTCATCAATAATAGTCAGAATACACACACACACACACACACAACACAACATATATATATATATATATATATATATATATATATATATATATATACATAAACTTAAAGAAATTAGGATCTCACCTTCTTACTTTTGTCTCATTATTAATAGTTCATGTGTCTTCTATAAAATAGAATTCTCAGATGAAATAAGAGTATGTATATATATATATATATATATATGTGTGTGTGTGTGTATGGAAATTAAAATCATTAAAAATGGTCACAATACTTCCCTAAACACTGCATTATTAAGTTATCTCTCTCTCTCTCTCTCCTTCCCTCTGTATATATATATATATATATATATATATATATAGAAGAGAGAGAGAGATAAGTGTTATTGCTTGCTAGCTAATGTAATCAGTCTTTTTATGAGCTTCCTTCAGAAGAAATTATTTCTGTGTATTTTGCAAAGACATGCAGTTTAAATAAACTATATTTTAGCAGCAATCTCTTATATCATAATAAAACTTATTTAAAAGAGAGATTGCTGCCAGTATATATATATATATATATATATATATATATATACATATATATATATATATATATTGTGTGTGTGTGTATATACATTGTCTTTAACTCAATAATTCCATAAAATCTATAGACTCTAGTAAAAGGATATAAAAATAAATTAATTATATATCTGTATCTTATAATTGTTATGTCATTTTGTTGTTTTGCAACAAATATATTTTGCAAAGGTAATATAGTTTGTTTTATTTTTTACTTTTTTTTTCAGACAATTCCCTCCAATCTTTGTGAAGGATTTACCAAGGCTGCTTGAAGTTAGCATCGGTGACCATTTGAAGATGTCCTGTGTCATACGTTACATTGCACAAATTGAATGGAAGAAAAGTGGAGAGAAGGTAATTCATATTTCTTTGTGTCTGTTATAATAATAATAATAATAATAATAATAATAATAATAATATCTTTTCAGCTAGTATATTAGGTCTGAGACCTGTCAGCTGTTCCTTACAAATATTCATTTTAAATCCACTGAATATTTAATGTCATTCCACAGATTATCCAACCTTGCCTTGAAGGAGTTTAGAGATGGGGCATTCACTACTGATGAAGGTAGTTTATTCCATGTATTCACTACTCTGTAGCTAAAATAATTTTGTCTAGCATTTGCTTTACAAGATTTTTTATAAATAAAAAGAAACAAAAACTGTTTAGTTAATGGAGATTTATTCAGAAAATACAAAATGGGAACTCCAACAGGTGTAGTCAAAAGCTGTGTTGACATCAGTTAAATCGTGTTGAAAAAGTTGAGTCAAAACCTGGTAGATAAATCATGTTGTAGTTGAGAAGAGGAGAAAATCTCTTTTTTGGTCTCAGAATTGGCCATGAATTTTATGCAAAATTGTGTTTCTCTTTCATATCAATTAAAAATGTAGTTGGTTCTTTGAAAGAATTTCTCTCTTTTTAAAATCAAATAAATGAAGTAGGTTATTTGAGGAAGACTGGTAACAGTTATTGGAAATTCCATAACCAATTATCTCCCCCTGCCGCTAGGGGGTGAATCGCCAGCATCATATGTTGGCACCAATACCAAAAACCTCACTTATCAAAGAGTCATTACCAATGAGAGACATGAACATAAACGTTCTCTCACTTAGCTAAAAACAGGGCCTATTTATCACAGAGCACCCACTAAGGGTAGTCATGTAAACAGAGGTCCCTACACTTCATTCATCACTTAGCCCAAAAACAGGACCCACTTCGCATAGCAGAATTGGAGGAGAGACGTAAAAACACCAAGCTCTCATTACCAAGCCCAAACCAGGGCCCACTTATCACAGAACTCTACAACCAGCACCCTTCTAAGGCATTGTATCTGCATACTGCATAAAGTCAGGTACAGTAGCACACTTACTGAAGGACGAGAAACTACCGAGACGAAGCGTCTTATCAACATTTCCTACCGATTAAAAAATTTACCCTGTTATCACCATTACTCCAAGAAAATTACTAACTCAGATAAGTCTGGTAGCAAATACTATTAAAATTTGCAACGCAGTCTACTTCTGTGTTCTCTTCATCTTCTTCTTGTCTGGGTGTCTGATCTGACTAGCTGGTTCTGACTGAAGCTTTTTAAAATAAATTTGGGCCCGTTATGTCTGACTAATAGGATCAAGGGGACTTCGAAATTTTTGCTTCCAAAAATTGTCTGAGAATACAACACTGGTTGGTTAAAAAAGGATTTTGTCAACAGAAATGGCTCTACATCTACTCTATACCATTTCTTTATCTTTTAACTTTTTAATTTTTGTAACACACTATTGGATTAGTAAGAAAATATTTTAGTGCAAAGAAAAAAATTAGTATTCTTTCTTTATTCTTTTTTATGTATTTTTTTTAGTAAATTTGATAAATCTTTAAGCTTAGAATTTTTTGTAACAATTAATTTTTATACATACTTTGCGTGTGTATGCGTATATCTTGTTTGTCAGCTTCTATATTGTAGGTCCTAATTTTAAAAGTAATATATATTACTTGTATTTCATATAATTAAAAAAATTCTGTGTTTATAATCATGTTGCTCATTCATTATCTTCATATAAAAACAAGGTAGATATTAAAACCTAATTTACCTTTAATAAATACTTCCTGTATTCAAGTACTATTATTGATTATCAAATTGCCTCTTATTTCTAGATCACAAGAGACAGGCGAAGACGGATGACAAGTGATGATGATGGTACACAAACTCTTCAGATCCGACCTGTTCAAAGCGAGGACTCAGGAATCTACTCATGTATAGCAAGGGAAAACGATGGCACAACTTCACAAACTGAATGTGTCATTATTATCAGTAAGTTCCTGTTTTCCACCAGGTATTATTACCTGTGTATATTAGTCTTGTTTTTTGCTGCCCTCCTCCTTTACAAAATCATCAAACTCTCAGAGTCTTTTTTAAATACGCGATTTGTCATTCATAAGATTCACACAATATTTGAGCAAGGAATCTGTCTTGCACCATTTTTTGATTTGTCTTTTTTCCTTTCCTTTTTTTTTTTTTTTTTTTTTTCAGAAGAAAAAAAATGATATGACTGGACCAAAAGATGTGTAAATCTCTCAAAAATAATAACAAAATAGAACACATCAAAAAAAAAAAAAAAAAAAAATCAGATAAAATGTTCCTTAACATTAAATCTGTTCCTTAAAGAAATCCTAAAAGTATTGTTATCAACTAATCTTCATCTTCATAGCAATAGGACCAAGAATATATATTATATATATATATATATAATATATATATATATTCCCACACAGATATCATACCTCAAGTGCAGATTCATCATTTTCACACACACACACACACACACACACACACACACACACACACACAAAGTATTGCCCATAAATAAATACCAATTTTTGATAAAAAAATTTTCTTAATCAAAACCAGAATTTTATTATTTATAGTAAAGCATTATATAATTAAATATAGATATTATTACATATTATTTATTACCAAGCTCTACAACATTGAAAATTTGTAACCTAAAGTATATATAGCAGTCCCAAAATAAGTATACTCCTTCAAAAAAAAAGTTATTTTAAATCAATATTTTGAACAGTTGCCTTTATTCTTTTTTTTTTAATGACTGTTTGTCATCATAATGACATTGACCTCACTAGATTTGCACAAATGTTTTTCCATTCTGAAAATAGACAGTTTTTCAATTCTGTCTTGTTGGATGGTTGTCGTTTTTCTGCTTTCTACAAAAAATTGTAGGGACATGCTTATATATATCATATAAAAATACATTTATACATATATCAATTTAGTGGAGTCTCAATGGTGTAGTGGCTAATATACTGGACTGTGACATTGTAGTAGGTGAGTTCAAACTGATAAATAATGTATCAGTTGATATTGATATTAATTAACCCCCCTATTAGATGTTCAAGAGTATTGTGTTCAATAGATGCCAGTGAATATTATTATCTGTATGACTTGGGTTGCATAGATAGGATCCAAGCCAGTTGATATATCAGGTACCCTTTTCTTTTCATCGCCTTTTTTATGAGTTTCATATTGGAAGAAGACTGTAGAATGGATCAGTTGTTGCATAGCCCTTCATTACTTCTTTACTTACTTCTTTCTTACTCTATTCTTCTGCTGGCCGTCTTGTCTTCTGATCGTCTTTGGTATATCTTCTAAGGCCTAGCGTCTGGAGTTGACTTGGGGATTTCGGTCTGGTTTTCTGTTAGGGATTTCTCCTTATCAGAAGCCCTGTGTCATTGTTAGTTTTTAGGTAATAAACACAAGACTTTGATTTACTTTTGATCTTATTTTATTGTTAAATCCCCACCAGACATCTGCTAACTAACATAGCGTGCGTATGCAGAGTCAGTCACAGTTCGGCAGTACATCTTCACTGCCTGACATCCAACTGCAAACTGGGGACTCAAAAGGTCCCACGTGATTTCACATATTTGGCGGGCTTCTGTAATTTTCCATAGAAGGACCCGGCCATGATATGAAAAGGGTCATCCCCTCAGAAATACAGGGGATTGACAATAATCTTATGCAACCGCATAGATTATGTAACACAGTCAAAACATGATAACAATTTTTTTTAAAAAGCAGCAGCACAAAGTATAAGTTCAGTAGTCCAAATAAAACTTGAAATGATAATGACCCTTTTCAAAATGACAGATAATTGCATAATTTCTTAATTTTATTCATTTGAAAAATAAAATGACTAGCTTTTCTAACGTCATATTTCCATAAAAGAATTGAATTAAAAAACTTATTAATCCTAAAATCCAGATCCCAATTTGTTTAAAAGTAGTGCATCAGATTCAATTATCTATTTGAAATTGCCTCATGTGAAAAAAATCAAAACTAAAATCTGTAAATATTTAAAGTATCATATTTGATGGCACATCCTGATCTATTTATATTTAATATCAAAGTATTGTGAAGTTAGGCTAAGTACAAATTATATTCTTGATCCATACAAAATCTACTTATTAAATGATAAATTGAAATTTTCTATTTCTCTGTTCCTTGGAATTTGTCTGTTTTTAATTGTTCATAGACACAGAAATAGATATTTTGTAATGGAAAACTTGCAATTAAACTAGATTAATACATCTTATAAGTAGTGCATAACAGACATAACTGAGAGTAAGGGGCTATTTAGAAATGGCCAAATGAGCCCCTAATGGAGGGGGTACCCAGATGCTTTATAGATAGTAATTTAATTACTGCATTTCTACTGACATTATTCAATAACAAATCTCACAGAATTTTGAAGGGGACTCCCCAAGGAATCAAGTCCCTCCTGCTAAACTTTTATGCATACACTAATGGTGGAATTTACAGTTCTTTAAATTTCAAAAATTGCTTATCAGTGTATGTATGACAATTTTGATTAGAGAGCTTTTGACATCCATGGACCTTTCAGTGGATCAGTTCACCCCCACTAGATGAATTTATTGACCAAATATTCAATGAATCAATAACATAGATCAATGAGATCGATGAAACTCATCTATTTGATACTGGGATATTTAATCAGATCTCATATTCAACTGTCCAGTTCTCAGTCCATAAGAAAACACTTAAATATGTTTTAGTATTTGAAAGAATTATTCTATATCTAATTCTAGGTCCCCCAACATTAAATAATTTTCTATAACCAAATGTTTATTATAATTTTCTTCTGAGAAATATGTTCATTGTGTCCAATTTTTTAAATTATCAAATAGACACTTACATTCTGGATAAGCAAATTTTGTTATAGAGACATTTTGATTAAGTAAATTTTGATATTGAATATCTGGTCCCTTTTTACTTTTCTATTTAGAAAATACTTTTTGCAAAAACCTTTTGGAAACTCTGATACTATTTTAAAATCTATGAAAAAGTTATACACAGAACACAATTTTAGGCAATATAATTTAGTAAGTCAACTGATTTAACTATAAATACTGCTTATCTTAAAACTGGCTCAGAGCAATATAATCTTTTAACTAAATATCTTACTTCTTCTATGAGAAAGAAGATACAGGTTCAGATTAAATTTAGTATGCTTTATTTTTTGGTAATTATTCTCTTTTTTATAAAAAATATATCTGTGTTTTCCCATTTCTTTTTGCAATCCCCAAAGCAGCTAAAATTATTTTTCTTTTTCTTCTTTTAATTAAGACCAGATGAAATAACCATTTTAAAAAAATACAAACTTTTTATTTTATTTCTAACACTATGAAAAATATTATTGTATTCTTTTTATGTTGAAAATGCAACCTTTGTAATTGTCTTTGCAATATTTAATCAGACAATTTGTTTCATGTTTTCATAAATAATTTCCTTTTGTTTGATATTTGACTGTAACATGTGGAGCTGTTTTATATCTTGAAAAACTGTTAAATTTCTTTTTGAAACACAAAAAACTATGAAAAAAGAAATACAGTCCAAAGAAATCAAAGCAACAAAGGTTTAGGTAAAATGTTATTGTCTTTCCTATTTCTTGTATATATTCTTTCTGCCTTTTAATTCATAAATATTAAATTACTTATGTAGTATATTAATCCCAATATTTAACTCTTAATTCATAGAATTATTTTTCTTTTCTATGACAGCAGATGCACAACCAGTTTTTATGGAATATTTTCATTCAATTTTTACAAAAACTGAGGATATTATAAATGCAGAATTTTGTATATTTATAATTTTGTTGCAATTATTATATCTAATATTTTTATAATAATATTTTATTATAATAAATATTAATAAATTGTAATAAATTATAACAAATGATATTTTGACATCATAGTTGATATTTTTTTTTATCATAACTCACTTAAAGATCACTCAATGCTAAGTCACAGCATATTTTTAGAATTAATATTATAATTATTTGCAAATAAATAAATAAATAAAGGAACCCACTCTATATATGATAGCACATAATATATTTTAAGATTATTTTGAGTGAGCATTAATGCAGACACCATCCTCATTATTGTGTCATGCTGACAGCATAGACTGTCATGACTCTCTCTAGACCAGTGGTCCCCAACCACCGGGTCGTGGGCCATTAGTTACCAGGCTGCACAGAATGTTTGAATTTTTCTTTTCATAAGACCACTGCGGATGATTTATTATTAGATGACGCCATTAACAATTATCGAGCAAATGTAGGCCAGAGCATATGAAGGCTGGTCTGTAAAAAATATTGTCTTAGATGAAACCGTTCCGTGGCGCAAAAAAGGTTGGGGACTGCTGCTCTAGACTATCAGTCATCTCTTTTGGCAAGTCCTCCTCACAGCATCCAAAATATGCACAGAGTTGATTAATGTAAGTCTTTGCTGGTCAGCCCACTCTGGTATGTCCATATGTAGGTGTCCACAGGGGAACGTCACTTATGAGTTTGTCCTTACTTCTCCAACAGTGTCCAGCATGTCTTGTTCATCTCACTTGGATGGTTTGTGTGATAGGAGGTAAATGGCCATACAGCAGTTTTGTTGTGGGGTGCTGCTTCCAGACATTGTTCAGAACAGCACACAGCATCTATGAGTAATCATCTAGCTTTTTTTCAAATTCAAATAGTGCAGCCATACAGTAGTGCTGATACAGCAACAGCTTGGAAAATTTTTTGCTTCATCTTATCAGAAAGATCAGATTTCCATATGATTGAATAATCTGTCTATAGCAGTAGAGACCCCTCACTATAATTATTAAGTTTCAAATTGGACTGGAAATTTTGCTTTACTCTCCAAAATAGTACTTCTTTATGGTACTGCACTGACAAAAAACTTTGCTACATAATTTGCATTATTTATAATCTTATTTTTCCAATGGTAGACCCATACACACACATTTTATTTATACATATATATATAGAGAGAGAGAGAGACAGAGATATATACATATTCACACACATATACACATGAATTACTACATATCAAAAAATAAAACTATCAAATTTCCAGATTTAAAGATTATTCTTTATAACTGCATAAATTATAAGGCAATTATTTATTTTGTTTGGTAACCTGACACTTTCACATTACATTAAGCAGCAAGAAAAGGTACTTGTTGAGTGAATGTTAACAGAAATAACCTCCAAATATACAGTGATCACAGTTTTTATCTAAAAAAGAGATGTCAGAACAGCAATTAATCTACTCTGTAGCATATTTGATCTTTTGCTCTTTATGTATTTTGTGTAAGTGTGTGTATGTGTGTAGGGGAGACAATAGTTGACCTAGGACTGTAGAAACTTGTAATTAATATTTTAATTCTTGTATTTATCATCATCATTATCATGTCGCGCTATTAGCACGGATATCCATGACGATCTCTCGCCAACCTTTCCTATCATTCATTTTCCCAGGGACGTCCTCTGCGCAGCAACCTGCATCTTTGCTTAGTTGGTCAATGTAGGTCCTTGATGGGCGGCCCACACTAGCATGTCCGTGTGTTGGCTTCCACAGGAGAACGTCACTTATGAGCTCATCCTTGCTTCTCGAGCAGTGCCCGGCATGCCTTGTCCGTCTCACTCGGATGGTTTGTGAGATGGGGGGCAGGTGGCCATATAGCTGTTTCCTCGTGGGGTGCTGCTTCCACGATTTGTTCAGGACTGCATGCAGCATTCTTGTGCAGCTCCCGTCCAGCTTATTCTCAAGGCACCTCGTTAGGGTCCAGGTGGTGCATCCGTACAGCAACACTGATACAACCACGGCTTGGAAGAAATGTCGCTTTAGCTTGTCAGTGAAATGCAAGATGAAAGTTAGTATTTGTCAACAATAATTGAATTTTGAAAAAAGGAATTATTTCCACTTATATAAAAATAAATAAACATTTCAACTGACACACAGCTAAGCCAATTTCTCCTCTGGTATATATAGTATCAGTCATAAACTCCTAATAGATTTTTATAGAAATTTTATTTTCTTCTAAAGATACCAGATACTAGGATATCCATTTTAATTGTAAAATATTTCATGTCCAGCATGTCTTGTTCATCTCACTTGGATGGTTTGTGTGATAGGAGGTAAATGGCCATACAGCAGTTTTGTTGTGGGGTGCTGCTTCCAGACTTTGTTCAGGACAGCACACAGCATCCATGAGTAATCATCTAGCTTTTTTTCCAATCATTTTGTTAAAATTCAAATAGTGCAGCCATACAGTAGTGCTGATACAACAACAGCTTGGAAAATCTTTTGTTTCATCTTATCAGAAAGATCAGATTTTTATAGAAATTTAATTTTCTTCTAAAGATACCAGATACTAGGATATCCATTTTAATTGTAAAATATTTCACTTGAAATGATGATATCCAAGTACGTTTGGTTCAGAATAAGATTGACTTTTTTATAATAAGAAAATATTAGTATGATATACTTATTCATAAGCAATATTATATAATACACATTTGTATCTATTATAAGTTTTATAAACATCTTTCTTTCTTTCTCTCAACTATATTGGATGTCTCTCTTCTTCAGATAAGTTGACTATTTTTTTTTTCTTTTCTGACTTTAAATCTTAAAAATGTAAACATATCAATGTAAATATCTACATTCTTTCTCTAAATAGCTTATAAATGAGTATTACAAGTGACCTATACTCCATCTATCATGCCAGTTGTCTTCAAACTTATAAAAAAAAATTTTTTTTAATTATTTTGTTTGTTGCTTGTCGGTATTTTTGAAAACAACAAGAGCCTAGAGAAGACAAAAAAACAATCAAAGTGCAGTTACAACAGATGGCGCTGGTCTGGCTTCAAAACATCCTGGAAATTCTTCTTTTAGTTGGGAAGACTTTCTCTATTTTTAGAAGACTTATATCAGGAAGTAAACTGCCACCCTTGCTGATAACCTGTGCAGAGATCATATCCATCCCTAAAAGAGAGAGAAAGTTTAGTTTTTGTTTGTCTCTCTAAATATCTGGGATAATTCCAAGTGTGATATGTAAAGTTTCTTGTCTTTGCAGAAAGGCAGGGCAGACTTGGATATCTTTGAGATTTTGATTTAAAAGTCAAGAGAGAGTAATTTGACCAGACGTTAGCATCTCTTATCTAAATTATGAGATCATTACAGTTATAAAAGTAGTAACAGAGTACCAGAATTAACTTAGATAGGGTATTTTATATATATATATATATATATATATATATATATATGTTTTCATTTAAGATAAAAAGAAAGATAAATGTGATTTTTTATTATATCTTTAAGCTTAATCTCCCTTTTATATATATATATATATATATATATATATATATATATATGCCTGTTGGATTAAACAACAGACACATCTCTTGTTTAACAATTTTATTTGCGATTTTTTCAAGTTTTCTGGCCAACTTTTTAATATTTGGGTGGAATTCGTGGATTTATGGGACCTGAACTTTGGTGGACTAATCCACAAATTCCACCCAAATATTAAAAAGTTGGCCAGAAAACTTGAAATAATCGCAAATAAAATTGTTAAACAGGAGATGTGTCTGTTGTTTAATTCAACATGCATAAATGAAAAAATGCTGCCCAAATACACACACACACACACACACACACACACACATATATATATATATATATATATATATATATATATATATATATACTAGGGTGAGTCAAAAGTTTTGCAATATTTTGGTAATGTGAGGCACAATTTTGGCAGCTGCTGAAGTCTTGAAGATGATGAACTACACTGGACTGTGAGATGCCAAGCTCGCCTGATACTCGCTGAGTGCTACTCATCAGATTCTTCTATAGCTTGGAGAACAGCCTTAGGCCTATCTGAACTTGCCTGATCATTGAGATTCTTACAATATTAGTGAAATTTCTTGAACCATCTGATTACTGTACTCTGATTGATAGCACCTTCATCTTCAACACTCAAATGTATTAATTCTGCTGCATTGTGGTCCAGTTCAAAACTCATAAGGCATAAGTTCCAGAATTAGACTATGTTGCACATTTATCTATTCAGGTTTCAAAACACACATGGAGTGAAGGAATGTACAATGTGTCAGTACACATATTACCATGATACTACCAACCACTGTGGGTACCTTCCATGGCTTGAACTGCTTCAATATGATGTGATATATGCACTGCAAACTAGCACATCTCAAAATATTACAAAACTTCTGACTTACACTAACATATATATATATATATATATATATATATTATATATATAATATGTGTGTGTGTGTATGTGTCTGTGTGTGTTTGTATGTGTGTGTGTGTGTATTTGGGCAGCATTCTTTCAATTATACATGTAGAATTAAACAAAAGACACCTCTCCTGTTTAACAATTTTATTTTTGATCTTTTCGAGTTTTCTGGCCAAAAGATTTTTACAAAAATTGTTAAACAGGAGATGTGTCTTTTGTTTAATTCTACATGTATGTATATATATATATATATATATATATATATATAGATAGATAGATAGATAGATAGATAGATAGATGCATCAATAAGTATATGACCTGACATAGCTTTTAGGTGAATTTTGATCTGAAATTTTAACTAACTTTTGGACTAAGATAAATATTTGTTACGTAAATTAAATGCTTCTTACTCTACAGTTATTGATTTACCCCCACCTCTCTCTCTCTCTCTCTCTCTCTCTCTCTCTCTATATATATATATATATATATATATATATACGTTTTTTAAAAGTGAATGTTATAAAATATTCCAACTGCAGTTTCTTGCCGTAGCAATTCTTCAGGGAATCACATATATATATATATATGTGTGTGTGTGTGTGTGTGTGTGTTTAAAAAGCATTAGTATGAAATTATATCTACTAGTGACTGATATGAAAGTCTGAATGACACTAGTAAAGACAAGTGACAGTTGGAAGGATTACCATATGGTGTGATAAATTTTGGTAGCCTATATCACAATGTGCATTCTCAAGGGCTTGTGACACTACACAATCTTTAGCACTTGACAAAGAAACAAAATATGCTCCCATGATATGGGGCTAGAATGACATCGTCAGGTCAGAATATACCCCAGAGCTATCTCAGTAAATTTGGTTACTTGTGTCAATAATGATGTAAATCTCAGATTGAGATTGCAAATCAACTGAAAAGAAGCAGTGTCAGGATTTTATCAGAGGACACAGAATTCCTTTCTTTGTTGGCACCAGTTTATAAAAATAGTCAATTCAGCTTAAACTATGTAGAATGTTGTCTTGAGTTTCCAGCTGAACATTCATGTCTTAATTTCCATCATTTCTTTAGTTAATTAAAATCTTACATCATTGGATTAATGCTCAATTGCTGATGTATATTAACAGGAAAGTTGGGTATTACATAACAAACAAGCAGTTTTATTTGACATTTCCACAATCTGACAGAAAACCAATAAAGTCTGGTGGAATTGTAAGGTACTGCTGGGTTGCTCTTAGCAGTAACAATGCTTTGACAACAAAACCATGCTTGATCTCAGAGTTATTATCTGATGAAGGCTTTATTGTTGGAACAGTTTTATCTATTAATTTATTTCTGTATGTCTATAACATTATATATATTTTAGGAATGTAAGATTTTAATTAAGAACTCAAGTGAGCTGTCCAAGAATATGGGAAGCCATTTTTATAAATTCATGGTTTATATATATATATATATATAAGAAATGGAAGATAATAAGGAAAATTAAATTGACATGTTTTGTTATGAGAATAGGTTCATCAGAAATACAATTCTATTTCACAAAAACAAAACTTTACACATGACAAGAGAGAAACATGTCCCTTTTTTTTCGTTTATATAGATTTTGCAAAATAAAATTTCATTTGTTCTGATAGCAAAACATGTCAATTCAGTTTTCCATATTGTTGTTTTTTTTTTCTCCTATGTATTTACCTAACTCCTTCACACAACTAGGATTTGACACAAGGTTATTTTTAAGCAGAGTTTAACAGGTTGGAATATAGTTTACTTTCTCCTAGACCATTGCCATACCAAGGTTAAAGAGCCCAGACTGTCCTACTATTTATTCATATCGCTATCACTTGATATTTTAAAACATTTATTAATCCATATGAATAAAAACATATATCTTCTAGTAAATTAACCAAATGTCTTCTTGGTCCATTTGTCTATCATTGTATAAGTCAAAGATGGCTGGAACTCTGGCTACCAACTTTGCTTTGGTTACAAATAGGACCCTGGAGCATATTTTAACATATTAGTTTTTGAAAATTTTAAAATGTTTTTAGTGAGAGGTTTGATTTATAATGTAAGTCTAATGCTAAACTGAATCCATTTTTCGTGTCCATCGAGTTAGCCAAACCAAATCTTTCTCTTTTTGGTTAACTATATAAAGTAGACACCAAGCTACCCTAATGCTTTTTATCATATATGGGTTTGAAAGCGGTGGCAGAGTGTCTTAATGTCCTGAGCATGGTAGTAAACTGCATCAAATGGTAAAATTCCAATTCTGGAGTTTTGGCGAGTGTGAAGTACCCCTTCATCACCGTTACTCCCAGGTCCACTCTTACTAAGAGTGGTAGAACCTGTTAGGGTCCCATCTCTGAGTTAAATAGAAAAATAAGTTTTTAAAAAATGAATACTCATCAAGAATGAATAAAACAAAACGTCCTCGGAATAAAATAACCCAACAAGGATTGACATGCCATAAAATGTAACCAACCGACCAACCAACAAATTGATAGTTCCAAAAATAATATTTCGAACAATTTACTTTCGACAAATTTACCTAGACACGGTAAATAGATTACCTTTCTCCATCATTTTTTCTAGTCATTGGAAAAAATGTCTTGTGTTTACATCTATAGTATGAGTAATTTCCAAAAGGGCGCCATAAATGTTAATCTCTCAACTTATAAATCCTCATAGTTTGGTATTGCTAGCTGAAAATCCTCCCAATGGCTGAGTTTTCTGCTAGTTCTAATAATTTCCTTCTTAAAGTTTGTCAGCAACTTATGGATACTTTTGGAATATATTTAAAGAAATGAATTTGTTTCACTAGGTTTTTAATGTTTTAAATAATGTTATTTTTTTAGCTAAAGTGTATCTGCTGTCATTTCTCAATTTCTAGAATATTATGCATTATCCTTTTAGATATCCTAATGTTGTATCCTTTGATGTCTTGATTGCTTTTGCTTTTCTCTTGTATCTAATAGCATCTCTAATAATCTCAGATACCATCCAATAATGAAGCTCAGACCTTAGGTATATATCAATTAAAATATATTCACAAGCTGAAAATTCAGACATAAAAATGTAGACATGACAAATGTGTTTAATTCTTCACTTGAAAAATGTATCCTAACTTGGTAAAGACAAGGAACATATTATTGACTCATGTCATGAACCGCCCTGTTGGCTGGGGCGTTAGAATGCACCGACTGCACCTCTGCAGAGGAGTAAGACTCCCCCAATGGGGCCACCTGTTAGCCGTGGGTGGCGACCCGTGATGCTTAAGGATAGAGCCCAGGTGGATGAGCAGTTCATGACATGCAATACTCCACTTTGGCCCTATCTTGGGCTAGATGGGCGGTCGGAGAGGCCCCCTCCGATCAGTCGGCTGGTCACGTCAAGCCCTAGCACCTATATGATTTTCCCAACCCTATTGCCCTTATAGCAAGCCCCAACCCCTTTTTATCATATGGGTGCTAGAAGGTGGTGGCTGCGGGTCTACATGTCCTGGGAATGACGTTTAAACTGTATCTGATGGTGAGGTTCCAGTTTTGGAGGTTTGGGGAATGTGGAGCACCCCTTCATCACCATTGCTCCCTGGTTCACTCTGACCCGGAGTGGTAGTACCTGTTAGGGTCCCATCTATGGGTTAAATAGAAAAATGTGTTCATAAAAAAAAATTGTATTATCCATTAAGAATTGATTTATTTCAAAACTTTATCGGCATTAAATGACCCACTGAGGTTGATATGCCGTAAAACAAAACAAACCAAAAACCAAATCATGTCATGAAATGATGGCAAAGCATGTAATCTTGTCATATGACTTTATAAGTCATATTACATCAGTATTGCATGGCTTTGACTAGGAAACCATATATAAAGTAACCAGTTAACCCCAGTAATGAAAGTCTTGAGGCATCCACACTCACAGGGCAATCATTTATCCCAGTGTTTTAAGGTAATAGGGTGGAATGCTTTAACAACCACCTCGTGGTACGAATATCTTAAATAAGGAAACCTTATCCATTTTTTACCAAGACAATTTAAAATAAGTAAACCTTGTTCTTTGTTTGATA
>CM042159.1:83970618-84238432 GCA_023376005.1 Doryteuthis pealeii | reverse complement strand
AAATTCATCTAGTGGGGGTGAACTTATCCACTGAAAGGTCCATGGATGTCAAAAGCTCTCTAATCAAAAGTGTCATACATACACTGATAAGCAATTTTTGAAATTTAAAGAACTGTAAATTCCACCATTAGTGTATGCATAAAAGTTTAGCAGGAGGGACTTGATTCCTTGGGGAGTCCCCTTCAAAATTCTGTGAGATTTGTTATTGAATAATGTCAGTAGAAATGCAGTAATTAAATTACTATCTATAAAGCATCTGGGTACCCCCTCCATTAGGGACTCATTTGGTCATTTCTAAATAGCCCCTGACTCTCAGTTATGTCTGTTATGCACTACTTATAAGATGTATTAATCTAGTTTAATTGCAAGTTTTCCGTTACAGAGATATTTCTGTGTCTATGAACAATTAAAAACAGACAAATTCCAAGGAACAGAGAAATAGAAAATTTCAATTTATCATTTAAGAAGTAGATTTTGTATGGATCAAGAATATAATTTGTACTTAGCCTAACTTCACAATACTTTAATATTAAATATAAATAGATCAGGATTTGCTATCAAATATGATACTTTAAATATTTATAGATTTTAGTTTTGCTTTTTCACATGAGGCAAATTCAAATAGATAATTGAATCGGATGCACTACTTTTAAACAAATTGGGATCTGGATTTTAGGATTAATAAGTTTTTTAATTCAATTCTTTTATGGAAATATGACGTTAGAAAAGCTATTCATTTTATTTTTCAAATGAATAAAATTAAGAAATTATGCAATTATCTGTCACTTTGAAAAGGGTCATTATCATTTCAAGTTTTATTTGGACTACTGAACTTATACTTTGTGCTGCTGCTTTTTAAAAAAAAATTGTTATCATGTTTTGACTGTGTTACATAATCTATGCGGTTGCATAAGATTATTGTCAATCCCCTGTATTTCTGAGGGAATGACCCTTTTCATATCATGGCCGGGTCCTTCTATGGAAAATTACAGAAGCCCGCCAAATATGTGAAGTCATGTGGGACCTTTTGAGTCCCCAGTTTGCAGTTGGATGTCAGGCAGTGAAGATGTACTGCCGAACTGTGACTCACTCTGCATACGCACGCTATGTTAGTTAGCAGATGTCTGGTGGAGATTTAACAATAAAATAAGATCAAAAGTAAATCGAAGTCTTGTGTTTATTACCTAAAAACTAACAATGACACAGGGCTTCTGATAAGGAGAAATCCCTAACAGAAAACCAGACCGAAATCCCCAAGTCAACTCCAGACGCTAGGCCTTAGAAGATATACCAAAGACGATCAGAAGACAAGATGGCCAGCAGAAGAATAGAGTAAGAAAGAAGTAAGTAAAGAAGTAATGAAGGGCTATGCAACAACTGATCCATTCTACAGTCTTCTTCCAATATGAAACTCATAAAAAAGGCGATGAACAGAAAAGGGTACCTGATATATCAACTGGTTTGGATCCTATCTATGCAACCCAAGTCATACAGATAATAATATTCACTGGCATCTATTGAACACAATACTCTTGAACATCTAATAGGGGGGTTAATTAATATCAATATCAACTGATACATTATTTATCAGTTTGAACTCACCTACTACAATGTCACAGTCCAGTATATTAGCCACTACACCATTGAGACTCCACTAAATTGATATATGTATAAATGTATTTTTATATGATATATATAAGCATGTCCCTACAATTTTTTGTAGAAAGCAGAAAAACGACAACCATCCAACAAGACAGAATTGAAAAACTGTCTATTTTCAGAATGGAAAAACATTTGTGAAAATCTAGTGAGGTCAATGTCATTATGATGACAAACAGTCATAAAAAAAGGCAACTGTTCAAAATATTGATTTAAAATAACTTTTTTTTTGAAGGAGTATACTTATTTTGGGACTGCTATATATACTTTGGGTTACAAATTTTCAATGTTGTAGAGCTTGGTAATAAATAATATGTAATAATATCTATATTAATTATATAATGCTTTACTATAAATAATAAAATTCTGGTATTTTTGATTAAGAAAATTTTTTTATCAAAAATTGGTATTTATTTATGGGCAATATTTTGTGTGTGTGTGTGTGTGTGTGTGTGTGTGAAAAATGAATGAATAATTATCTGCACTTGAGGTATGATATCTGTGTGGGAATATATATATATTATATATATATATATATATATATATATATATTCTTGGTCCTATTGCTATGAAGATGAAGATTAGTTGATAACAATACTTTTAGGATTTCTTTAAGGAACAGATTTAATGTTAAGGAACATTTTATCTGATTTTTTTTTTTTTTTTTTTTGCGCGTTGTATTTTGTTATTATTTTTGAGAGATTTACACATCTTTTGGTCAGTCATATCATTTTTTTTCTTCTGAAAAAAAAAAAAAAAAAAAAGAGAAAGGAAGAAAAGACAAATCAAAAAATGGTGCAAGACAGATTCCTTGCTCAAATATTGTGTGAATCTTATGAATGACAAATCGCGTATTTAAAAAGACTCTGAGAGTTTGATGATTTTGTAAAGGAGGAGGGCAGCAAAAAACAAGACTAATATACACAGGTAATAATACCTGGTGGAAACAGGAGACTTACTGATAATAATGACACATTCAGTTTGTGAAGTTGTGCCATCGTTTTCCCTTGCTATACATGAGTAGATTCCTGAGTCCTCGCTTTGAACAGGTCGGATCTGAAGAGTTTGTGTACCATCATCATCACTTGTCATCCGTCTTCGCCTGTCTCTTGTGATCTAGAAATAAGAGGCAATTTGATAATCAAAATAGTACTTGAATACAGGAAGTATTTATTAAAGGTAAATTAGGTTTTAATATCTACCTTGCTTTTATATGAAGATAATGAATGAGCAACATGATTATAAACACAGACTTTTTTAATTATATGAAATACAAGTAATATATATTACTTTTAAAATTAGGACCTACAATATAGAAGCTGACAAACAAGATATGAACATAAACACACAAAGTATGTATAAAAATTAATTGTTACAAAAAATTTTAAGCTTAAAGATTTATCAAATTTACTAAAAAAATACATAAAAAAGAATAAAGAAAGAATACTAATTTTTTTCTTTGCACTAAAATATTTTCTTACTAATCCAAGAGTGTGTTACAAAAAATAAAAAGTTAAAAGATAAAGAAATGGTATAGAGTAGATGTAGAGCCATTTCTGTTGACAAAATCCTTTTTTAACCAACCAGAGTGTTGTATTCTCAGACAATTTTTGGAAGCAAAACTTTGGAAGTCCCCTTGATCCTATTAGTCAGACATAACAGGCCCAAATTTATTTTAAAAAGCTTCAGTCAGAACCAGCTAGTCAGATCAGACACCCAGACAAGAAGAAGATGAAGAGAACATGGAAGTAGACTGCGTTGCAAATTTTAATAGTATTTGCTACAAGACTTATCTGAGTTAGTAATTTTCTTGGAGTAATGGTGATAACAGGGTATTCTTTTTGTCGGTAGGAAATGTTGATAAGACGCTTCGTCTTGGTAGTTTCTCATCCTTCAGTAAGTGTGCTATTGTACCTGCCTTTATGCAGTATGCAGATACAATGCCTTAGAAGGGAGCTGGTTGTAGAGTTCTGTGATAAGTGGGCCCTGGTTTGGGCTTGGTAATAAGAGCTTGGTGTTTTTACGTCTCTCCTCCAATTCTGCTATGCGAAGTGGGTCCTGTTTTTGGGCTAAGTGATGAATAAAGTGTAGGGACCACTGTTTACGTGACTACCCTTAGTGGGTGCTCCGTGATAAGTAGGCCCTGTTTTTGGGCTAAGTGAGAGAACATTTATTTTTACGTCTCTCGTTGGTAATGATTCTTTGATAAGTGAGGTTTTTGGTATTGGCGCCAACATACGATGCTGGCGATTCACCCCTTAGCGGCAGGGGGAGATAATTGGTTATGGAATTTCCAATAACTGTTACCAGTCTTCCTCAAATAACCTACTTCATTTATTTGAATTTAAAAAGAGAGAAATTCTTTCAAAGAACCAACTACATTTTTAATTGATATGAAAGAGAAACACAATTTTGCATAAAATTCATGGCCAATTCTGAGACCAAAAAAGAGATTTTCTCCTCTTCTCAACTACAACATGATTTATCTATCAGGTTTTGACTCACTTTTTTCAACACGCTTTTAACTGATGTCAACACAGCTTTTGACTACACCTGTTGGAGTTCCCATTTTGTATTTTCTGAATAAATCTCCATTAACTAAACAGTTTTTTTTCTTTTTATTTATAAAAAATCTTGTAAAGCAAACGCAAGACAAAATTATTTTAGCTACAGAGTGGTGAATACATGGAATAAACTACCTTCATCAGTAGTGAATGCCCCATCTCTAAACTCCTTCAAGGCAAGGTTGGATAATCTGTGGAATGACATTAAATATTCAGTGGATTTAAAATGAATATTTGTAAGGAACAGCTGACAGGTCTCAGACCTAATATACTAGCTGAAAAGATATTATTATTATTATTATTATTATTATTATTATTATAACAGACACAAAGAAATATGAATTACCTTCTCTCCACTTTTCTTCCATTCAATTTGTGCAATGTAACGTATGACACAGGACATCTTCAAATGGTCACCGATGCTAACTTCAAGCAGTCTTGGTAAATCCTTCACAAAGATTGGAGGGAATTGTCTGAAAAAAAAAGTAAAAAATAAAACAAACTATATTACCTTTCTTTTGCAACAAAATGACATAGCAATTATAAGATACAGATATATAATTAATTTATTTTTATATCCTTTTACTAGAGTCTATAGATTTTATGGAATTATTGAGTTAAAGACAATGTATATACACACCACACACAATATATATATATATATATATATATATATATATATATATATATATATATATATACATACTGGCAGCAATCTCTCTTTTAAACAAGTTTTTTTATGATATAAGAGATTGCTGCTAAAATATAATTTATTTAAACTGCATGACTTTGCAAAATACACAGAAATAATTTCTTCTGAAGGAAGCTCATAAAAAGACTGATTACATTAGCTAGCAAGCAATAATATTTATCTCTCTCTTTATATATATATATATATATATATATATATATATATATACAGAGGGAAGGAGAGAGAGAGAGAACTTAATAATGCAGTGTTTAGGGAACTATTGTGACCATTGTTAATGATTTTGATTTACACACACACACATATATATATATATATATATATATATATATATATATATATAAAAAGAATAAATAAACGTTCAAAAACTGTTAGATAAATCAAAAGTACTCAAATGCTAGTCAGTAGAGCAGTATAAAATCTAAAAGAATTAGGATCTCACTTTACTCTTATTTCATCTGAGAATTCTATTTTATAGAAGACACATGGAACTATTAATAATGAGACAAAAGTAAGAAGGTGAGATCCTAATTTCTTTAAGTTTATATATATATATATATATATATATATATTGAAATACGATGAGGAAATTAATCCGACAATATGAAAAGAAAGTATATAAGTGGTATATGCATATATAAATATATAATATATATATATATATATATATATATAGGTCTATGTATGATATATGTGGATATGCGTATATATGGAATATATGTATTTATATATTTGTTTTTAATGTTCTTATTTTTCTAACATTAATATTCCATATGATATACGACATATCTTTATTAACTTTTCGTTCTCCGCTTATTCACGTTAAAGCATGTGCCATTATATGTTCTTCGCCTTCATTTTTGCACATGCATTGATCATGTCATTTGCTTTTCGTAAACAAACGCGCATATGAAAATTAATGGTTAATAGCATCAGATTCAAACAACCACTATACACTTAACATCTTTCATTTTGTTCCTCACCTAACAGTGGTCAATACTTAAGTATTTCAGTAATTTTATACATCTTCAGGACACTGTTAGGTGAGGAAAAAATGAAAGATGTTAAGTGTATAGTGGTTGTTTGAATCTGATGCTAATTAACCCTTAATTTCATATGCGCGTTTGTTTACGAAAAGCAAATGACATGATCAATGCAGTGCAAAAAATGAAGGCGAAGAGATAATGGCACAATGCTTTAACGTGAATAAGCGGAGAACGAAAGTTAATAAAGATATGTGTATATCTATGGAATATACTGTTAGCCCAAAAATAGAACCCATTAAAACATATATAGAATACATATATTCATATATAGCATATCCACATATAATCATACATAGACCTATATATATATATATATAATATATATATATGATATATATCTATGCAATACACTTATATATCTTCTTTCATATTGTGGATTAATTTCCTCATCGTATTTCAATATATATATATATAATATATATATATATAACTTAAAGAATTAGGATTGCACCTTCTTACTTTTGCTCATTATTAATAGTTCCATGTGTCTTCTATAAATAGAATTCTCAGATGAAATAAGAGTAAATGTGAAATCTAATTCCTTTATTTTATACTGCTCTACTGATAGTTGAGTATTTTGATTTATCTAACAGTTTTGAACGTTTATTTATTCTTTATATATATATATTATATATATATATATATATACTATGTTGGTGTGTGTAAATCAAAATATTACAATGGTCACAATAGTCCCTAAACACTGCATTATTAAGTTCTCTCTCTCTCCTCCCTCTGTATATATATATATATATATATATATATATATATATATAAAGGAGATAAAAAATATATTGCTTGCTAGCTAAGTAATCAGTCTTTTTATGAGCTTCCTTCAGAAGAAATTATTTCTGTGTATTTTGCAAAGTCATGCGTTTAAATAAATTATATTTTAGCAGCAATTCTTATATCATAAAAAACTTGTTAAAAGAGAGATTGCTGCATATATATATTATATATATATATAGTATATATATATATTTTATATATATATATTGTGTGTGTGTGTAATACATTGTCTTTAAACTCAATAATTCCATAAATCTATAGACTCTAGTAAAAGGATATCAAATAAATTAATTATATATCTGTATCTTATAATTGCTATGTCATTTGTTGCAAAAGAAGGTAATATAGTTTGTTTTATTTTTACTTTTTTTTTCAGACAATTCCCTCCAATCTTGTGAAGGTTTACCAAGACTGCTTGAAGTTAGCATCGGTGACCATTTGAAGATGTCCTGTGTCATACGTTACATTGACCAAATTGAATGGAAGAAAAGTGGAGAGAAGGTAATTCATATTTCTTTGTGTCTGTTATAATAATAATATTAATAAATAATAATAATAATAATATCTTTTTTCAGCTAGTATATTAGGTTGAGACCTGTCAGCTGTTCCTTACAAATATTCATTTTAAATCCACTGAATATTTATGTCATTCCACAGATTATCCAACCTTGCTTGAAGGAGTTTAGAGATGGGGCATTCACTACTGAGAATGGTAGTTTATTCCATGTATTCACACTCTGTAGCTAAAATAATTTTGTCTTGCGTTTGCTTTACAAGATTTTTTATAAATAAAGAAAAAAACTGTTTTAGTTAATGGAGATTTATTCAGAAATACAAAATGGGAACTCACAGGTGTAGTCAAAGCTGTGTTGACATCAGTTAAAAGCGTGTTGAAAAAATGGTGAGTCAAAACCTGATAAAGATAAATCATGTTGTAGTTGAGAAGAGGAGAAAATCTCTTTTTGGTCTCAGAATTGGCCATCGAATTTTATGCAAAATTGGTGTTCTCTTTCATATCAATTAAAAATGTAGTTGGTTCTTTGAAAGAATTTCTCTCTTTTTAAATTCAAATAAATGAAGTAGGTTATTTGAGGAAGACTGGTAACAGTTATTGGAATTCCATAACCAATTATCTCCCCTGCCCGCAAGGGGTGAATGCCAGCATCGTATGTTGGCGCCAATACAAAACCTCACTTATCAAAGAATCATTACACGAGAGACGTAAAAATAAATGTTCTCTCACTTAGCCCAAAAACAGGGCCTACTTATCACGGAGCACCCACTAAGGGTAGTCACGTAAACAGTGGTCCCTACACTTTATTCATCACTTAGCCAAAAACAGGACCCTTCGCATAGCAGAATTGGAGGAGAGACGTAAAAAACACCAAGCTCTTATTACCAAGCCAAACAGGGCCACTTATCACAGAACTCTACAACAGCTCCTTCTAAGGCATTGTATCTGATACTGCATAAAGGCAGGTACAATAGCACACTTCTGAAGATGAGAAACTACAGACGAAGCGTCTTATCAACATTTCCTACCGACAAAAAGAATACCCTGTTATCACCATTACTCCAAGAAATTACTAACTCAGATAAGTCTTGTAGCAAATACTATTAAAATTTGCAACGCAGTCTACTTCCATGTTCTCTTCATCTTCTTCTTGTCTGGGTGTCTGATCTGACTAGCTGGTTCTGACTGAAGCTTTTTAAATAAATTTGGGCTGTTATGTCTGACTAATAGGATCAAGGGGACTTCCAAAGTTTTGCTTCCAAAATTGTCTGAGAATACAACACTCTGTTGGTTAAAAAGGATTTTGTCAACAGAAATGGCTCTACATCTACTCTATACATTTTTATCTTTTAACTTTTTATTTTTGTAACACACTCTTGGATTAGTAAGAAAATATTTTAGTGCAAAGAAAAAAATAGTATTCTTTCTTTATTCTTTTTTATGTATTTTTTTAGTAAATTTGATAAATTTTAAGCTTAAATTTTTTGTAACAATTAATTTTTATACATACTTTGTGTGTTTATGTTCATATCTTGTTGTCAGCTTCTATATTGTAGGTCCTAATTTTAAAAGTAATATATTTACTTGTATTTCATATAATTAAAAAAGTCTGTGTTTATAATCATGTTGCTCATTCATTATCTTCATATAAAAGCAAGGTAGATATTAAAACCTAATTTACCTTTTAATAAATACTTCCTGTATTCAAGTACTATTTTTGATTATCAAATTGCCTCTATTTCTAGATCACAAGAGACAGGCGAAGACGGATGACAAGTGATGATGAGGTACACAAACTCTTCAGATCCGACCTGTTTCAAAGCGAGGACTCAGGAATCTACTCATGTATAGCAAGGGAAAACGATGGCCAAACTTCACAAACTGAATGTGTCTTATTATCAGTAAGTCTCCTGTTTCACCAGGTATTATTACCTTGTATATTAGTCTTGTTTTTTTGCTGCCTCCTCCTTTACAAATCATCAAACTCTCAGAGTCTTTTTAAATACGCGATTTGTCATTCATAAGATTCACACAATATTTGAGCAAGGAATCTGTCTTGCACCATTTTTTTGATTTGTCTTTTCTTCCTTTCTCTTTTTTTTTTTTTTTTTTTTTTTTCAGAAGAAAAAAAATGATATGACTGGACCAAAAGATGTGTAAATCTCTCAAAATAATAACAAAATACAACGCGCAAAAAAAAAAAAAAAAAAAATCAGATAAAATGTTCCTTAACATTAAATCTGTTCCTTAAAGAAATCCTAAAAGTATTGTTATCAACTAATCTTCATCTTCATAGCAATAGGACCAAGAATATATATATATATATATATATATATATATATATTATATATATTCCCACACAGATATCAATACCTCAAGTGCAGATAATTATTCATTCATTTTCACACACACACACACACACACACACACAAAATATTGCCATAAATAAATACCAATTTTTGATAAAAAATTTTCTTAATCAAAATACCAGAATTTTATTATTTAATAGTAAAGCATTATATAATTAATATAGATATTATTACATATTATTTATTACCAAGCTCTACAACATTGAAAATTTGTAACCCAAAGTATATATCGCAGTCCAAAATAAGTATACTCCTTCAAAAAAAAAGTTATTTTAAATCAATATTTTGAACAGTTGCCTTTTTTATGACTGTTTGTCATCATAATGACATTGACCTACTAGATTTCACAAATGTTTTTCCATTCTGAAAATAGACAGTTTTTCAATTCTGTCTTGTTGTGGTTGTCGTTTTTCTGCTTTCTACAAAAAATTGTAGGGACATGCTTATATATATCATAAAAATACATTTATACATATATCAATTTAGTGGAGTCTCAATGGTGTAGTGGCTAATATACTGGACTGTGAATTGTAGTAGGTGAGTTCAAACTGATAAATAATGTATCAGTTGATATTGATATTAATTAACCCCCTATTAGATGTTCAAGAGTATTGTGTTCAATAGATGCCAGTGAATATTATTATCTGTATGACTTGGGTTGCATAGATAGGATCCAACCAGTTGATATATCAGGTACCCTTTTCTGTTCATCGCCTTTTTTTATGAGTTTCATATTGGAAGAAGACTGTAGAATGGATCAGTTGTTGCATAGCCCTTCATTACTTCTTTACTTACTTCTTTCTTACTCTATTCTTCTGCTGGCCATCTTGTCTTCTGATCGTCTTTGGTATATCTTCTAAGGCTAGCGTCTGGAGTTGACTTGGGGATTTCGGTCTGGTTTTCTGTTAGGGATTTCTCCTTATCAGAAAGCCCTGTGTCATTGTTAGTTTTTAGGTAATAAACACAAGACTTCGATTTACTTTTGATCTTATTTTATTGTTAAATCTCCACCAGACATCTGCTAACTAACATAGCGTGCGTATGCAGAGTGAGTCACAGTTCGGCAGTACATCTTCACTGCCTGACATCCAACTGCAAACTGGGGACTCAAAAGGTCCACATGACTTCACATATTTGGCGGCTTCTGTAATTTTCCATAGAAGGACCGGCCATGATATGAAAAGGGTCATTCCCAGAAATACAGGGGATTGACAATAATCTTAATGCAACCGCATAGATTATGTAACACAGTCAAAAACATGATAACAATTTTTTTTTAAAAAGCAGCAGCACAAGTATAAGTTCAGTAGTCCAAATAAAACTTGAAATGATAATGACCCTTTTCAAAGTGACAGATAATTGCATAATTTCTTAATTTTATTCATTTGAAAAATAAAATGAATAGCTTTTCTAACGTCATATTTCCATAAAAGAATTGAATTAAAAAACTTATTAATCCTAAAATCCAGATCCAATTTGTTTAAAGTAGTGCATCCGATTCAATTATCTATTTGAATTTGCCTCATGTGAAAAAGCAAAACTAAAATCTTAAATATTTAAAGTATCATATTTGATAGCAAATCCTGATCTATTTATATTTAATATTAAAGTATTGTGAAGTTAGGCTAAGTACAAATTATTTCTTGATCCATACAAAATCTACTTCTTAAATGATAAATTGAAATTTTCTATTTCTCTGTTCCTTGGAATTTGTCTGTTTTAATTGTTCATAGACACAGAATATCTTGTAACGGAAAACTTGCAATTAAACTAGATTAATACATCTTATAAGTAGTGCATAACAGACATAACTGAGAGTCAGGGGCTATTTAGAAATGACCAAATGAGTCCCTAATGGAGGGGGTACCCAGATGCTTTATAGATAGTAATTTAATTACTGCATTCTACTGACATTATTCAATAACAAATCTCACAGAATTTTGAAGGGGACTCCAAGGAATCAAGTCCTCTGCTAAACTTTTATGCATACACTAATGGTGGAATTTACAGTTCTTTAAATTTCAAAAATTGCTTATCAGTGTATGTATGACACTTTTGATTAGAGAGCTTTTGACATCCATGGACCTTTCAGTGGATAAGTTCACCCCCACTAGATGAATTTATTGACAAAATATTCAATGAATCAATAACATAGATCAATGAGATAATGAACTATTATTGATACTGGATATTTAATCAGATCTCATATTCAACTGTCCAGTTCTCAGTCCATAAGAAGACACTTAAATATGTTTTAGTATTTGAAAGAATTATTCTATATTCAATTCTAGGTCCCCAACATTAAATAATTTTCTATAACCAAATGTTTATTATAATTTTCTTCTGAGAAATATGTTCATTGTGTCCAATTTTTTAAATTATCAAATAGACACTTATATTCTGGATAAGCAAATTTTGTTATAGAGACATTTTGATTAAGTAAATTTTGATATTGAATATCTGGTCCCTTTTTACTTTTCTATTTAGAAAATACTTTTTGCAAAAACTTTTGGAAACTCTGATACTATTTTAAAATCTATGAAAAAGTTATACACAGAACAGAATTTAGGCAATATAATTAGTAAGTTAACTGATTTAACTATAAATACTGCTTATCTTAAAACTGGCTCAGAGCAATATAATCTTTTAACTAAATATCTTACTTCTTTATGAGAAAGAAGATACAGTTCAGATTAAATTTAGTATGCTTATTTTTTGGTAATTATTCTCTTTTTATAAAAAAATATATCTGTGTTTTCTCATTTCTTTTTGCAATCCCCAAAGCAGCTAAAAGTATTTTTCTTTTCTTCTTTTAATTAAGACCAGATGAAATAACCATTTTAAAAAAATACAAACTTTTATTTTATTTCTAACACTGAAAAATATTATTGTATTCTTTTTATGTTGAAAATGCAACCTTTGTAATTGTCTTTGCAATATTTAATCAGACAATTTGTTTCATGTCTTTCATAAATAATTTCCTTTTGTTTGATATTTGACTGTAACATGTGGAGCTGTTTTATCTTGAAAAACTGTTAAATTTCTTTTTGAAACACAAAAAACTATGAAAAAGAAAACAGTCCAAAGAAATCAAAGCAACAAAGGTTTAGGTAAAATGTTATTGTCTTTCCTATTTCTTGTATATATTCTTTCTGCCTTTTAATTCATAAATATTAAATTACTTATGTAGTATATTAATCCAATATTTAACTCTTAATTCATAGAATTATTTTTCTTTCTATGACAGCAGATGCACAACCAGTTTTTATGGAATATTTTCATTCAATTTTTACAAAAACTGAGGATATTATAAATGCAGAATTTTGTATATTTATAATTTTGTTGCAATTATTATATCTAATATTTTTATAATAATATTTTATTATAATAAATATAATAAATTGTAATAAATTATAACAAATATATTGACATCATAGTTGATATTTTTTTTATCATAACTCACTTAAAATCACTCAATGCTAAGTCACAGCATATTTTTAGAATTAATATTATAATTATTTGCAAATAAAATAAATAAATAAGGAACCTCTCTATATATGATAGCACATAATAATTTTTAAGATTATTTGAGTGAGCATTAATGCAGACACCATCCTCATTATTGTGTCATGCTGACAGCATAGACTGTCATGACTCTCTCTAGACCAGTGGTCCCAACCACCGGGTCACGGGCCATTAGTTTACCAGGCGCACAGAACGTTGAATTTTTCTTTTCATAAGACCACTGCGGATGATTTATTATTGATGACGCCATTAACAATTATCGAGCAAATGTAGGCCGGAGCATATGAAGGCTGGTCTGTAAAAATATTGTCTTAGATGAAACCGGTCCGTGGCGCAAAAAAGGTTGGGGACTGCTGCTCTAGACTATCAGTGATCTCTCTTGGCAAGTCTCCTCACAGCATCCAAAATATGCACAGAGTTGATTAATGTAAGTCTTTGCTGGTCAGCCCACTCTGGTATGTCCATATGTGGTGTCCACAGGGGAACGTCACTTATGAGTTTGTCCTTACTTCTCAAACAGTGTCCAGCATGTCTTGTTCATCTCACTTGGATGGTTTGTGTGATAGGAGGTAAATGGCCATACAGCAGTTTTGTTGTGGGGTGCTGCTTCCAGACATTTGTTCAGAACAGCACACAGCATCTATGAGTAATCATCTAGCTTTTTTTTCAAATTCAAATAGTGCAGCCATACAGTAGTGTGATACAACAACAGCTTGGAAAATCTTTTGTTCATCTTATCAGAAAGATCAGATTTCCATATGATTAATAATCTGTCTATAGCAGTAGAGACCCCTCACTATAATTATTAAGTTTCAAATTGGACTGGAAATTTTGCTTTACTCTCCAAAATAGTACTTCTTTATGTACTGCACTGACAAAAACTTTGCTACATAATTTGCATTATTTATAATCTTATTTTCCAATGGTAGACCCATACAAACATTTTATTTATACATATATATATAGAGAGAGAGAGAGACAGAGATATATACATATTCACACACATATACACATGAATTACTACATATCAAAAAATAAAACTATCAAATTTCCAGATTTAAAGATTATTCTTTATAACTGCATAAATTATAAGGCAATTATTTATTTGTTTGGTAACCTGACACTTTCACATTACATTAAGCAGCAAGAAAAGGTACTTGTTGAGTGAATGTTAACAGAAATAACCTCCAAATATACAGTGATCACAGTTTTTTCTAAAAAAAGAGATGTCAGAACAGCAATTAATCTACTCTGTAGCATATTTGATCTTTGCTCTTTATGTATTTTGTGTAAGTGTGTGTATGTGTGTAGGGGAGACAATAGTTGACCTAGGACAGTAGAAACTTGTAATTAATATTTTAATTCTTGTATTTATCATCATCATCATCATGTCGCGCTATTAGCACGGATATCCATGACAATCTCTCGCCAACCTTTCCTATCATTCAGTTTCCCAGGGACGTCCTCTGCGCAGCAACCTGCATCTTTGCTTAGTTGGTCTATATAGGTCCTTGATGGGCGGCCCACATGTCCGTGTGTTGGCTTCCACAGGAGAACGTCACTTATGAGTTCATCCTTGCTTCTCGAGCAGTGCCCAGCATGCCTTGTCCGTTTCACTCGGATGGTTTGTGAAATGGGGGGCAGGTGGCCATATAGCTGTTTTCTTGTGGGGTGCTGCTTCCACGATTTGTTCAGGACTGCACGCAGCATTCTTGTGCAGCTCCCATACAGCTTATTCTCATGGCGCCTCGTTAGGGTCCAGGTGATGCGTCCGTACAGCAACACTGATACAACCACCGCTTGGAAGAAATGTTGCTTTAGCTTGTCAGTGAAATGCAAGATGAAAGTTTGTATTTGTCAACAATAATTGAATTTTGAAAAAGGAATTATTTCCACTTATATCAAAATAAATAAACACTTAAACTGACACACAGCTAAACCAATTTCTCCTCTGGTATATATAGTATCAATAAATAAGTATAGGATAAACTCCTAATAGATTTTTATAGAAATTTTATTTTCTTCTAAAGATACCAGATACTAGGATATCCATTTTAATTGTAAAATATTTCATGTCCAGCATGTCTTGTTCATCTCACTTGGATGGTTTGTGTGATAGGAGGTAAATGGCTATACAGCAGTTTTGTTGTGGGGTGCTGCTTCCAGACTTTGTTCAGGACAGCACACAGCATCTATGAGTAATCATCTAGCTTTTTTTCCAATCATTTTGTTAAAATTCAAATAGTGCAGCCATACAGTAGTGCTGATACAACAACAGCTTGGAAAATCTTTTGTTTCATCTTATCAGAAAGATCAGATTTTTATAGAATTTTAATTTTCTTCTAAAGATACCAGATACTAGGATATCCATATTAATTGTAAAATATTTCACTTGAAATGATAATATCCAAGTATGTTTGGTTCAGAATAAGATTGACTTTTTTATAATAAGAAAATATTAGTATGATATACTTATTCATAAGCAATATTATATAATACACATTTGTATCTATTATAAGCTTTATAAACATCTTCTTTCTTTCTCTCAACTATATTGGATGTCTCTCTTCTTCAGATAAGTTGACTATTTTTTTTTTCTTTTCTGACTTTAAATCTTAAAAATGTAAACATATCAATGTAAATATCTACATTCTTTCTCTAAATGACTTATAAATGAGTATTACAAGTGACCTCTACTCCATCTACCATGCCAGTTTCCTTCAAACTTATTAAAAAAAAATTTTTTTTAAATTATTTTGTTTGTTGCTTGTCGGTATTTTTGAAAACAACAAGAGCCTAGGGAAGACAAAAAAACAATCAAAGTGCAGTTACAACAGATGGCGCTGGTCTGGCTTCAAAACATCCTGGAAATTCTTCTTTTAGTTGGGAAGACTTTCTCTATTTTTAGAAGACTTATATCAGGAAGTAAACTGCCACCCTTGCTGATAACCTGTGCAGAGATCATATCCATCCCTAAAAGAGAGAGAAAGTTTAGTTTTTGTTTGTCTCTCTAAATATCTGGGATAATTCCAAGTGTGATATGTAAAGTTTCTTGTCTTTGCAGAAAGGCAGGGCAGACTTGGATATCTTTGAGATTTTGATTTAAAAGTCAAGAGAGAGTAATTTGACCAGACGTTAGCATCTCTTATCTAAATTATGAGATCATTACAGTTATAAAAGTAGTAACAGAGTACCAGAATTAACTTAGATAGGGTATTTTATATATATATATATATATATATATATATATATATATATATATTTTCATTTAAGATAAAAAGAAAAGATAAAATGTGATTTTTTTATTATATCTTTAAGCTTAATCTCCCTTTTATATATATATATATATATATATATATATATATATATATATGCATGTTGGATTAAACAACAGACACATCTCTGTTTAACAATTTTATTTGCGATTTTTTCAAGTTTTCTGGCCAACTTTTTAATATTTGGGTGGAATTCGTGGATTTATGGGACCTGAACTTTGGTGGACTAATCCACAAATTCCACCCAATTATTAAAAAGTTGGCCAGAAAACTTGAAAAAATCGCAAATAAAATTGTTAAACAGGAGATGTGTCTGTTGTTTAAATCAACATGCATAAATGAAAAAATGCTGCCCAAATACACACACACACACACACACACACACACACATATATATATATATATATATATATATATATATATATATACTAGGGTGAGTCAAAAGTTTTGCAATATTTTGATAATGGGAGGCACAATTTTGGCAGCTGCTGAAGTCTTGAAGATGATGAACTACACTGGACTGTGAGATGCCAAGCTCGCCTGATACTCGCTGAGTGCTACTCATCAGATTCTTCTATAGCTTGGAGAACAGCCTTAGGCCTATCTGAACTTGCCTGATCATTGAGATTCTTACAATATTATTGAAATTTCTTGAACCATCTGATTACTGTACTCTGATTGACAGCACCTTCATCTTCAACACTCAAATGTATTACTTCTGCTGCATTTTGGTCCAGTTCAAAACTCATAAGGCATAAGTTCCAGAATTACACTATGTTGCACATTTATCTATTCAGGTTTCAAAACACACATGGAGTGAAGGAATGCACTATGTGTCAGTACACATACTACCATGATATTGCCAACCACTGTGGGTACCTTCCATGGCTTGAACTGCTTCAATATGATGTGATATATGCACTGCAAACTAGCACATCTCAAAATATTACAAAACTTCTGACTTACACTAATATATATATATATATATATGTGTGTGTGTGTGTGTGTGTGTATTTGGACAGCATTCTTTCATTTATACATGTAGAATTAAACAAAAGACACCTCTCCTGTTTAACAATTTTATTTTTGATCTTTTCGAGTTTTCTGGCCAAAAGATTTTTTTTAAAATTGTTAAACAGGAGATGTGTCTTTTGTTTAATTCTACATGTATATATATATATATATATATATATATATATATAGATAGATAGATAGATAGATAGATAGATCGATGCATCAATAAGTATATGACCTGACATAGCTTTTAGGTGAATTTTGATCTGAAATTTTAACTAACTTTTGGACTAAGATAAATATTTGTTATGTAAATTAAATGCTTCTTTCATCTACAGTTATTGATTTACCCCCACCTCTCTCTCTCTCTCTCTCTCTCTCTCTCTCTCTCTATATATATATATATATATATATATATATATACATTTTTTAAAAGCAAATGTTATAAAATATTCCAACTGCAGTTTCTTGCCGTGGCAATTCTTCAGGGAATCATATATATATATATATATGTGTGTGTGTGTGTGTGTGTGTGTGTGTGTAAAAAGCATTTGTATGAAATATATCTACTAGCGACTGATAGGAAAGTTGAATGACACTAGGAAAGACAAGTGACAGTTGGAAGGATTACCATATGGTGTGATAAAGTTTGGTAGCCTATATCACAATGTGCATTCTCAAGGGCTTGTGACACTACACAATCTTTAGCACTTGACAAAGAAACAAAATATGCTCCCATGATATGGGGGTAGAATGACATCGTCAGGTCACAATATACCCCAGAGCTATCTCAGTAAATTTGGTTACTTGTGTCAATAATGATGTAAATCTCAGATTGAGATTGCAAATCAACTGAAAAAAGAAGCAGTGTCATGATTTTATCAGAGGACACAGAATTCCTTTCTTTGTTGGCACCAGTTTATAAAAATAGTCAATTCAGCTTAAACTATGTAGAATGTTGTCTTGAGTTTCCAGCTGAACATTCATGTCTTAATTTCCATCATTTCTTTAGTTAATTAAAATCTTACATCATTGGATTAATGCTCAATTGCTGATGTATATTAACAGGAAAGTTGGGAATTACATAACAAACAAGCAGTTTCATTTGACATTTCCACAATCTGACAGAAAACCAACAAAGTCTGGTGGAATTGTAAGGTACTGCTGGGGTGCTCTTAGCAGTAACAATGCTTTGACAACAAAATCATGCTTGATCTCAGAGTTATTATCTGATGAAGGCTTTATTGTTGGAACAGTTTTATCTATTAATTTATTTCTGTATGTGTATAACATTATATATATTTTAGGAATGTAAGATTTTAATTAAGAACTCAAGTGAGCTGTCCAAGAATATGGGAAGCCATTTTTATAAATTCATGGTTTATATATATATATATATATAAGAAATGGAGAATAATAGGAAAATTAAATTGACATGTTTTGTTATGAGAATAGGTTCATCAGAAATACAATTCTATTTCACAAAAACAAAACTTTACACATGACAAGAGAGAAACATGTCCCTTTTTTTTCGTTTATATAGATTTTGCAAAATAAAATTTCATTTGTTCTGATAGCAAAACATGTCAATTCAATTTTCCATATTGTTGTTTTTTTTCTCATACATATTTACCTAACCCCTTCACACAACCAGGATTTGACACAAGGTCATTTTTTAGCAGAGTTTAACAGGTTGGAATATAGTTTACTTTCTCCTAGACCATTGCCATACCAAGGTTAAAGAGCCCAGACTGTCCTACTATTTATTCATATCGCTATCACTTGATATTTTAAAACATTATAATCCATATGATAAAAAATATATCTTCTAGTAAATTAACCAAATGTCTTCTTGGTCCATTTGTCTATCATTGTATAGTCAAAGATGGCTGGAACTCTGGCTACCAACTTTGCTTTGGTTACAAATAGGACCCTGGAGCATATTTTAACATATTAGTTTTTGGAAATTTTAAAATGTTTTTAGTGAGAGGTTTGATTTATAATGTAAGTCTAATGCTAAACTGAATCCATTTTTCGTGTCCATCGAGTTAGCCAAACCAAATCTTTCTCTTTTTGGTTAACTATATAAAGTAGACACCAAGCTACCCTAATGCTTTTTATCATATATGGGTTTGAAAGCGGTGGCTGAGTGTCTTAATGTCCTGAGCATGGTAGTAAACTGCATCAAATGGTAAAATTCCAATTCTGGAGTTTTGGCAAATGTGAAGTACCCCTTCATCACCATTACTCCCAGGTCTACTCTTACCAAGAGTGGTAGAACCTGTTAGGGTCCCATCTCTGGGTTAAATAGAAAAATAAGTTTTTAAAAAATGAATACTCATCAAGAATGAATAAAACAAAACGTCCTCGGAATAAAATAACCCAACAAGGATTGACATGCCATAAAATGTAACCAACCAACCAACCAACCGACCAACAAATTGATAGTTCCAAAAATAATATTTCGAACAATTTACTTTCGACAAATTTACCTAGACACGGTAAATAGATTACCTTTCTCCATCATTTTTTCTAGTCATTGGAAAAAATGTCTTGTGTTTACATTTATAGTATGAGTAATTTCCAAAAGGGTGCCATAAATGTTAACCTCTCTACTTATAAATCCTCATAGTTTGGTATTGCTAGCTGAAAATCCTCCCAATGGCTGAGTTTTCTGCTAGTTCTAATAATTTCCTTCTTAAAGTTTGTCAGCAACTTATGGATACTTTTGGAATATATTTAAAGAAATGAATTTGTTTTACTAGGTTTTTAATGTTTTAAATAATGTTATTTTTTAGCTAAAGTGTATCTGCTGTCATTTCTCAATTTCTAGATTATTATGCATTATCCTTTTAGATATCCTAATGTTGTATCCTTTGATGTCTTGACTGCTTTTTGCTTTTCTCTTGTATCTAATAGCATCTCTAATAATATCAGATACCATCCAATAATGAAGCTCAGACCTTAGGTATATATCAATTAAAATATATTCACAAGCTGAAAATTCAGACATAAAAATGTAGACATGACAAATGTGTTTAATTCTTCACTTGAAAAATGTATCCTAACTTGGTAAAGACAAGGAACATATTATTGACTCATGTCATGAACCGCCCTGTCGGCTGGGGCGTTAGAATGCACCGACTGCACCTCTGCAGAGGAGTAAGACTCCCCCAATGGGGCCACCTGTTAGCCGTGGGTGGCGACCCGTGATGCTTAAGGATAGAGCCCAGGTGGATGAGCAGTTCATGACATGCAATACTCCACTTTGGCCCTATCTTGGGCTAGACGGGCGGTCGGAGAGGCCCCCTCTGATCAATCGGCTGGTCACGTCAAGCCCTAGCACCTATATGATTTTCCCAACCCTATTGCCCTTATAGCAAGCCCCAACCCCTTTTTATCATATGGGTGCTAGAAGGCGGTGGCTGCGGGTCTACATGTCCTGGGAATGACGTTAAACTGTATCTGATGGTGAGGTTCCAGTTTTGGAGGTTTGGGGAATGTGGAGCACCCCTTCATCACCATTGCTCCCTGGTTCACTCTGACCCGGAGTGGTAGTACCTGTTAGGGTCCCATCTATGGGTTAAATAGAAAAATGTGTTCATAAAAAAAATTGTATTATCCATTAAGAATTGATTTATTTCAAAACTTTATCGGCATTAAATGACCCACTGAGGTTGATATGCCGTAAAACAAAACAAACCAAAAACCAAATCATGTCATGAAATGATGGCAAAGCATGTAATCTTGTCATATGACTTTATAAGTCATATTACATCAGTATTGCATGGCTTTGACTAGGAAACCATATATAAAGTAACCAGTTAACCCCAGTAATGAAAGTCTTGAGGCATCCACACTCACAGGGCATTCATTTATCCCAGTGTTTTAAGGTAATGGGGTGGGGATGCTATAACAACCACCTGGTGGTAAGAATATCTTAAATAAGGAAACCTTATCCATTTTTTACCAAGACAATTTAAAATAAGTAAACCTTGTTCTTTTTTTGATATAGACAACTTGAAATAAGTAAACCTTGTCCCTTGTTCCACAATTCAAAATATGGGAACCTTGTCCCTTGTTTGACCAAATAATTTAGGAGTCATGAACCTTGTCTCTTGTTTAACCTGAATGATTTAAGATAAGTAAACCTTTTCCATTGTTTTGAACTATACAACTTTAAATAGATAAACCTTGTTTGACCTAGATGATTTGAGAGAAGTGAACCATGTCCTTGTTTAACCTAGACAATTTAAAATAAGTAACCCTTATCCCTTGTTTGACCTAGATGATTTGAGAGAATTCAGTCTTGTCTCTTGTTTGACCTAGATGATTTGAGAGAAGTGAACCTTGTCTCCTATTAGCTCTAGACAATTTGAAATAAACCTTGTCTCTTGTTTTACCTGAATAGGTTAGAATAAGTAAGGTTTGTTTAATGCAGACAATTTGAAAGATGGAAACTTTTTTCCTTTGTTTGCCATTTCATTCTCTCTCCATTTAAATGAATAAAGATTGATCTTATAATGCATTTTTTACATTTCCTAAACACTAGACAAAATAGCTTTTCCAAAAACTCATTTAATAATATTACATTAAATTAAAATTGATATTTGATCATCAATGTCAAGCTTATTAAATTGGTTTTGCATAGTATATAATTGTTGGTCACTGATTTCAGAATTATATACGCTAAAAGTCGTGACTTTCCACTCAGCAATTATTTAATCATTATTGTATGCTCTCACCTTTGACCAATGTTTATGCCATCTTTTATTGATATATAGTTAACTTCATTTGAATCTGTCAGTGTCATCCGTAAAAGTATGGCTATTTCATATATCTATTTACCAGCCCCTCCGCATGAGCAGGATGTGACACAAGGGTCAATTTCTTAAGCGGAGTTCAACAGGTTTGAATTTAGAGTTTTCCTTCTCCTAGACTGGTTACCTATCCATGGTTAAAGAACCCAATCTGCCCTGCTATAACATAATAAATAATAACTTAATAAAGAAAAAAAAAGACAATTTATTTTTAAGGATTGGTAAATAATTTGAAAAAGATTTTCAAAGATTTTAGATTAACTAATGACCTGTCATTGTTGTATTTAGATTAGCTAATCTGTATATGTCTGGTGCTGTTATAGGAGGGAGAGTAGGATTCATACCTTTCCCAAGGGTATTAGCACTAAGTGAAATGCAATTACCACGTCCAGGATTTGAACTTGGGGCAACGAGTCCATTTCCCATGACTTTAACCATTACACCATGCGGTTCCTACATGGCTATTTCATATAATAGATGGAATGTGTACTGTACAAGCAAGAAATTTTGAAGTGAGATCATTGTTTTGAGGAAATTGAAACTTGGACAAGATTTTTTCTTTAAAATTGAAATTTTGGAAGTTCTAAAAGTTTAAATCAAATGTGATGTACTTGATTTACCAAAGGTCTGAGCTGTTTAAAAGAAGTATTGTATAAGTCCAGTGCTTTTGCTTATAGAAGTAACTGAAATGGGCGGTCTGTTTAAAATAGTGTCTAATGCTTTTAATTGCTATAACAAATCAGTAATACTTAGTTCTAGGATAACATAGATAAATAGCTAGATAGACAATCAGATAACATCATTGAAGTTTATTTTACTTGTAATTTCTATACATACTAAAAGAAACTTGAATCTCCAAGATTTGAACTATGAATCAGTAATCAAAAAGAAAAGAAAGAAAAAAAAGACAATTTATTTTTAAGGATTGGTAAATAATTTGAAAAAGATTTTCAAAGATTTTCAGGTTGTAGATTAACTAATGACCTGTCATTGTTGTATTTAGATTAGCTAATCTGTATATGTCTGGTGCTGTTATTTTTGTGTTGAATGCTATCACAGAACTTAATTGTTAGTTTCTTGTCTTATTGTCTTTTATTGTGCAAATTCGTTCCAAACTTTGGTAAATAAAGAAATGTTTTGTTTACAAGTACAAAGCAACACACAGACAAAGGTCTGTCCTTGTGAATGAACTTTCTATCCACTTGTGATATTACTCTTCCAGGCATGTGATACATTTTTGTGCCGAGACATCAAAGTAACTCAGAAATTTGTTCAGGTTATTTTTTTCAATTTTGATAGAGATTTTAAAAGGTTTCTAGTTTCTAGATCAACTAATGACCTGTTACTATTATATTTAGGTTTGTTAATATTTTTAGAAGGATATTTTTAAGACAACCTAATTATTTGATTATTTATACATTTTAAGTTTATACAAGTGTTGGTCAAAAAGTAATGCCTGTTTTTGAATTACTACATATTTAATAGTAGAAACACACAAAGCCTACTGAAATGAACACAAAAGTTTCATGATTACAAACCTAGTTCCTCAACATAGTCTTCTACTTTCCCATTTGTAATATTTCATCTTTGAATGAAAGCATGCATACAAATCTCGGAGAAGCTTCTTGACTGTTTTTTTTTATCCATGTGCAAGTTGCATCTTTCGCCTTATCATCATTATCACTGATGTTGTCTAGGCGTCTCCTTTATGGGCCCAAAGAGATAAAAGTCTGAGGATATCAGATCAGAACAGTAGGATGAGACTTTTGTGTTCATTTTGATAGGCTTTATATGCTTCCACTATTAAAATAACTAATAGAAATAGTTAAATTACTTTTTAACTGACGTTCATAAACAGGTTGTTGGAAACAAATAAGTAACAAATTTTGTACAGTGCAGCTTCATGCAAAATGCAAGCCTATGGGTGATTATATATATATATATATATATATATATATATATATATATATATATATATATATTATATATATATACACCCATAAACAAGTACACTTCTACTAATTTTTATAAGATATTTTTTCTAAACCAAAAATGCCAGGATTTTATTTCTCCTGGAAATATACAATGAAAATGGATATTATTAGGTATTATTTATTACCCAACTTGACAGCACTGATGTCATACAACTACTGAACAATAAGAAATTCCTTTGTTATGATAACATGAGCTATTACACAAGTAAGCAGAAGAAAAAGGAAAGTGAATAAAGAATAAGTTGAAAGTAAAACGAAATTGAAAGAGAAAACCCAAAATATAAAAATTTATAGCGAAAGAAGAAAGAAAAAGAGAGAGAAGAAAGAGAAACATAAAACTATACATAAATAATCCTATCATTTGTGATGGGAATTATGCTAATTAAGAATAATTAACATCTTACTATGTGGCTTATTCGTTATTTAATGAATTATTTACCCTGAACTGAAAATCTCTGTAAAGTTTTCGTATATCAAGTATCTATTCAGTAAATTTTTTGCTGTTTATAAAATTTGCATTATGGCATTTTATGAGAGTTATTTTGTTATTTCTATTAGATACATTAATATGTTTGCAACCTATGGATAAAGAAGTATTTATTTTATATGTAATTCAAATTAAAAGTACAGGAAAGGGTAATCTGAAGCCAAACCTTTTTAGACATTTTTTTATACAGGTATCATTGAGGAATGAGAAAAGTTTTGGTAAACTACAATTTGATTTCATAAATTAAATTTCTGATTTTTCTCATTCCCCAATGATACCTGCATCAGAAAAATCAGGTCTAAAGATAGTCAGCTTCAAGTTGCCCTTACTGCACTTTCAACCTAGACTAACAACAAATTTATTTTTTCTACATAATCTCCTTGGTCTAGTGCTAGTGAAAAGGGGATAGACTCTCTCACTGACTGGCTGATACCAACTTTAGGCCACTCTGACATTTCAAATCAAAATTCAGCTCATAGCTATATGTCAAGCTATGGAATTGTTGATCCACTCTTGTATTTGGTATAAGAAATCTACACATATGTTAGTGAACATTTTAACAACATTGATTGCCTTTAAAATAATATTAAAGCAAATATATGAAGACACAGAAAAATTCATTTTGTATTTTAAAAAAATAGGTATACTTTTGTTTATGGACAACTTCACACCTAAAAAATGTGACACTGTAACTAAAGCACCTGTTTTTTTTTATGAAAAAGGAAATCATATATCACATTCCTAAAATTGTTTAGACTTATCTTTTTGTTAGTGGAAGTTTTGCTATGATAAGTATATTTAACACCATTTTCTTTTTCTTTTGTTAGGCTACCATTTTCTTTACATTTTACAATATTGGTGGACATTACCTAAAGAGAGAGAGAAAGAGAGAGAGAAAGAGAGAGAGAGAGAGAGAGAGAGAGAGAGAGAGAGAGAGAGAGAGACACTCACTTCTTTCTATACAGATCATACACTAATTGATATAGTAGAAATGAAATCATGTGGTACGAAGATATATCAGTAGGTCAAACAATACTTGGAATAATGATAATTCATCTCAAAATTACAGAGCATATTTATATTAGGTGTTTGAAAAAGTTCTCAGCACAATTTTTTTTCATTTCAGTTTTTTTTAAACTGGTTTTTCACTGGAAACTTTTGAACATACTTATTTCTATATTGTACATAAAAAAGACAATTGAGATTTTTGTTTATTTTTTTGGTATTAAATGTCAAATAATACATGTGTGTTTTTTTTTTACTACAACAGCCACCAAAATGATCATTAATGTTTTTAAGAGTCTTAAAATTATATTTTATGAGTTCAAAATAAAAATACCACCCATAATTTCATTAAAGTTGCAGCCATTAAAATGGCAGCCATTAGTAAAATCTAATAATAATCTTGAAATTTAACTCATTAAAATATAAATCTAACATTTCACAGCTATGTTATCCAAAATACGCTTATATCAGTAAGTAAATGTGAGTGAAACATCCTCAAAATGTGGTGTCAAATGTAACTGTGATGATTTGTCTTTTTATTTCAACAGGAAAGAAAGCAGCATAAAACAAAATTACAGCAGAGTGTCAATCAACTCAAAGGGTTCGGCAGTTTGTTTAGTGTTCAATTTTGGATTGCTTCTTTAATTTCCATCATTGACATTTGATGTGTCTGCTGTTTGGTTGGAATAAACGATTATATTTTTCATTTTGCATTTTGGTTTTTATGGAGCTTTTATAAAACAAACAAATGAAAAACATACAAAAAAAACAAAACAAAAAAAACAACAACACCAAAAAACAAATGCAAAAAAGAAATCTTTGAGAGATTGGAGTTTCTAATTTTTTTTTTTTTCCTGAATGGCATTTAAAAAGTTTTAAAAGCTTTTTTTGTTTATTTTTATGCATGGGTCTTTTTTTAAATTTTTTTATTATTTAACAACAAAGATCAATTAACAGGACAAAGTTTATTTTGAGGCCTAAATGTTTTTTTTACAAAAACAATTTAAATGTTATCTTTTTGTTTCTACTGACTTTTCAAAGTGTACAATCACAAATTATAAGAGACTATTTTTATAAGAAGTTGGTTCATGATACAACTGAAGACACCAGGTTCAGATTTTTAAAGAAATATAATTTTATAAATACTACCTCTGTCCAATAATAGTAGTTACATTTGCATATAAATTTCATATAGTAAATGTAACAACTATTATGGGACAGATGTAGTATTCCCAATTAACATATCATGATATAGCATAAGGAAAGCTTGTTGGATATGGCCCAAGTGGTATAGGAATGAATTGAAAAGGTCTATGGTTGTATCTCCATTTATTAACTGAATTGAATTTGAAAAAAACAGTCAGAATGTCCTTTCTTATAAAGTTTAAAATTTATACAATCTATAAGATAGGGATATCTATTTCCCTTTTAAATACAAAATGCATGTTGTGCTTCCTTACCTACATATGCTTGATAATATGGAAACAGTGAGAAAAAAATAATTTCTTTTATATACTTTGCTTTAATCTTATCGCCGACTATCTTCATGATATTCTAATAACAAGATCATAGTGAAGACACTTCTCTTCAGGTGAAATAGACAATTCACCAATGGATCCATCTCTCAGGTAGCACTTCTTCATTGAACTATGGGTAGGGGTCAGATCCCCCCACCCCCATGCTTGTGTCAATGTCAAAGGAATTAGGCAATTTTTGTGCCCACACATGCTACTTTTCCTATATACCATATCTGTGGAAAGATGTGTAAATAATGAAAATAGTCAAGATGACTGATGATGAGATAAAAAAGGGACAGGTGGATTCATGCCTTCCCAAGGTTCTGTTTTCTGGGTTGATAACATTACCCCACTTTGTACTTCTATAACAGTATTTTGTCTGTTTTGTTGATTTTTTTCTTTACTAGAGACAGAAAGTAGTAAATATAGATGTGTTATCAATTATTTTGATATTTTTTGAATGAAGCATTGTCAATTATTATTTATCAATTTTCACTGAAATTAGACTAGTTCAAAATGACATGTGTGGATCACCCATTGAGAATTAAATTCATTACTACTGCTGTGATATTAACTTAAACCATACTAAGCACTCTAACAAGGAAAATATGAAAACATCAAAAAGAGTTTAATATTTCTACTGGGATTTAATTTTGGTTATTTAAATTGAATCCTTCTAAGATTTTTACTGTAAACATAAAACATATTTTGATTGTAATTGGATAGAAAAGGGGGAAATAACTTGTTTTAGTCCTATACCACCTCATTCCACCCGGCTAGAAGTCACATTAGTTTTAACTAATCAGCCCCAAACAATAGCCTTTGTTTAAATCTAATATTAAACATATGTAGAAATCTTTGATTTAAGGGAAATAATAGGTAACTTTAGATGCAAAGGTCATTTTCAGCCATTTTTTTATATATCCTTATAGGAATGCTCTGGACTTAGAAAAATCTCAATAGGATGTTAAGAGTTAAATGTAAACATTTTTCTCTAAATCTTATTACATAAATATTTGAATAAAGTTAATAGAGGATGTTTGTTTGCATGTTTTTAACTTACTAATTAAATTATTGCAGCTCTTGTCTTTAATCTTACTTACATTCTAGAAGGTGCCTTATTCTACTTTTTATAAATATATATATTTACTGATATCATTATACAATATATTTAAATGTTATATTTTCACTTCTCCACAACCAGTCAAAATCTTTGCCTTATCTGCTATTTTCAAAGCACAACAAAGCCAAAACTTTTTGTAGCTTTGTAATCAATGCTTATACATGTATCTATTTCTAAATTTATAATCTCTTTTACTTTTTATTTTATTTTTATCATTGTCAACTGCTTTTTTTTTTTTTCTGATGTAAAATTTCAATATCACATTGTGATTTTCATGTCTCAAAGACAAAGCTTTATACTAACCTGATTTTCAAAAAATAACACTTCCATCTTGAAAAATCAGAGATGAAAAAAAATGCTTTTTGTTTAGCACATAAGCTGTCTTAATGCCATGTTTGCCTTTTTGGGGGTTTCAACAAATATTTTTTAAGTTGAAATATTTTTTTATTTGTTTATTCAAAGTTTTCCAACAATTTACCATTCACTAAATGCACTTTGTTTTTTCCTGTTGATGCTGAAAAACTTTATCAAAACATGCTCAGCTTAGCCGTCATTAACATTTTGAAGGTCTTTCAGCAAACTTTCACAATCATCTGCAGGAGATATGATATGGAATTGCAGAATTTTTTAAACAATTTTATAAATGATGCTGACATGTATCAAACATTTAATCCTTTAAATAACTTTCTATCCTCAGTGACAGTTAAATAATAACTAATTTCAATATGAATATCATATATATATATATATATATATATATATATATATATATATATATATATCAATGGTAATATTATGGTTTTACACTCATAACTTGAAGTTTCATGGTAATCCAATCATCAGATGAGTTCAATGGTTGAGATCTTGTGAACACGATCCACGTCACATAAACGTTAAACAAGCCACAGTTTAAAAAAACAATTTTTAGCTTTATATTTCCCATCGCGTGAAAACGCTTCATATAAACGCTAAAAAATCACTGTTTTTAAGATCTCAACCATTTCACAACTGGTTTTTAAGATCTCAACCATTGAACTCATCTGATGATTGGATTACATGAAACTTCAAGTTATGAGTGTAAAACCATAATATTACCATTGATTATAAATCTGCTCTGCTTTATTAGCATTGAGCACCTTTTCATGCCAATACTTTTCTCATTTTTTCATTCACTATTCATTATATATTTTATATATATATATATATATATATATATATATATATATATATATATATATTGCAACACTCAAATATGCATTTATGCAAGATTAAATATACAGTTAATATAGCTGGGTTGATTACAATAAAAGATTACATATAAAGATGAATACATGCACTGGTTCCAAGAAAGGAGATATGCACCAACAGTATTCAGATTACATGCTTATACTGCAACCAGGTCAAATTTTCATTGTACTTCATGGTGTTGCAATTTATATATATCATTACTCTATTTAAAAGTTGCATTAATTACAGAAATACTATGGCTTAATGATTGTGCAAACATCAAAATATTAGTTGCAATATGAGGTTTTTGATTTTTATATTATACTATATATACATATATGGTAAGATATTTATATCCTATATATATATATATATTTATTTATTTATATTCCAAGTCTTCACTGGATTAGCTAGCTAATCTGATGGAATCTGCAACCCTTCATGTTACCTAAAGATGATTATGGGAAGATACAAATAATTAAAAGAATTTGTATACTGAGAAAATTCTTGCAGCTATGATATAACAAAACCACCTATTATTTTGTTATAAAGTTTACATTTTTAAAACTCTATAAAATTATCAACTTTTTTTTTTCATTAAATGAAGCCATTTCATATATCTTTCACTGACTTAAGATATATTTTCATTATCTACCTTTAAACTGATTATATATGAAATAAAAACAGATTCTTATACTAAGTGGTGTTTAAAAGTTTTTGGCCCATTCAAGAAAGAAATTACTTTCTTTTTTTTTTTAGATTTTAATTGAATTTTTTTTTATGTTTAAAGAAACTTGAGAAATGATGTGTCGAGATGAATATGTGGAATAGCATGTATGTTTCATGGTTCTAGATCATTCTCTTCTTGGTCAGGCTAAGAACTTTTCATCACCTCCTCATAATTCTAAAATCTCAATAAGTAAAAGAAACAGTGAAAGAAAAAAGTAACTAATCTGCATTCAGTGATTGGTGAAATTTGTTTGTCAACAAATGAAGGTCAAGTAGAGAAATGTTGATATCATTGTATACAGACTTATTTATATTTATATACAAAATATCAGCAAAATGATTAAATACATATATATGTATACATTTATATACTTCAAACTATGTATGTTCATAGACAAGACTAATTGTAAGTAGTACTTATATGTGTGTATAAAATCTAAGATTACATATATTTATTCGGAGCAATGTATATATTCATAAAAGACCATTTGTATATATTTATGTACTCAATTGTGTAAAGCACTGTAAACATTTGTGCACATATAAATACACACACATATTTGTATGTATACTGCTGTATGTATACTTCTTAAATTATTTGTCTATATATGTATTTAATTTAATTGTTGATTATTATTAATATTTCACTAGTATTTTTCTTTCATCTTAATTTTAACCCCTTACCTATAAAGTACACAGGTGTCAAATGTCCCCCACAATTAGGTGTGCAGGTTGAAAACCATACTTAGCATTCTTTACATGCCAGAACATTGGAAACAAAATGATACTTGAAATTATGAATGATACAATGATAATTCCATTGCTACAGCAGACATATTTGCCACAAATTTCTCACCAATGTGTGAAAGTGAGTATACTTGAGATTAGTAGGTAAGAGGTTAATTGCTTTTTCATCACGACTATTCAGACCTTCTGTCTATGTCTATCTGTAAATAACATGGATTAGAGATAAAAAATAAAATAAAAAAAAGATTCTAGTGAGAATGTTTACTGATGTCAGTAGACTGATGAAAGATAATTCTCTATAGGAATTTATTCCTTTTTAATCTGTACTGTTTAATGACAACCTCAGACTAACAGTTAAAATAGTGATGAAAAGCAACTAAAATTAAGATGGAAAAAATATACTCATAAAAGATTAATGAGAGTGGTTGACAATGGTTCATCTCATTAAAAAAAAAATTATTTCTATCATAAATATCTGTTTTTATACTGAGAGTCAAAGGCAGAAACTGCCTCCTGAAATTTGAGTAATACAAAAGATTTAATCAAATGACTTAACATAAGTGTCTTTATTTGGATTAATTTTAGCAGAAAAAAAAGAAATAATTGCAATGTTACCTTGGATCCATTCCAGTCTATGCACACAAAGTTTGCCTCAACATGACAAAACATGAGAATCACTTAACCAAAACATCAGTTCATTGTTGTATAGATAAGAGAAATAAGCTTTTGTTTTCCTGTCTATTGTACTTCTATAGTTGCTAAAAAAGCAAACTATTTCCTAATTTAGAATTTGTTGGTTTGATTAGAGCAGGAGACTGTGGCCCAGGAGGTTTAGACTATTATCCTAATAACTTGATATTGCTATTAACCACAAATTCACAAAAACAAAAATCTTTGGTTCAAGATCAGAACACTTATAATCCTTTTCATATTTACTATTCTGCACAATGCCTCAAAAATGGAACATACAGAGAGGAACAAATTCGAATTTATTACAGAAGTAATGTTCAGTATAATTTGTTTCCAATCTAGTGCTTCATGGTGAAGAATTCATTTTGGTATATATATATATATACCAAACTTAGCATAGTATGACACAAGTGTGGAGCACCCACAGAGGGCTGAATTCATCACAACAGTAATGTTCAGTGAAACTAGTTTGCTATCCCTTGTTCTATGGCTGGCAACTCATATTTATATTATCAACAGCAGGTACTGTAAGCATCTTGTCTCCTTTGTTTATCAAAATGACTTGATTTGGCATTAAATCACCTGAAAGAGGATTGATATGCTGTAAAACAAATCAATCAACATTATATCTATATATACACATGTTTGTGAGTGTGTGTGATGAATATTTTGGATAATGCGGTTAAGGAATATGACTGTAGAAAAATAGAAAATAAAGTTATTGAAAATAAAAATTTATTGTATAACGTGTTTTGCTTTTACAGCTTCTTCACTTATTACAAGCTGTAAAAAATTTAACCATATTATATAAATAAATTGTTAGTATTATCTGCGTTATTCGGACTATTGTCCCCATCTTCATTGTTATTTGTACAACGTTTCGGCCGATATACCTCCGTCCTTCTTCAGGTATTTCTTGTCGGACTCGGGGAAATACCTGAAGAAGGCCGGAGGGTATATCAGCCGAAATGTTGTACAAATAACAATGAAGATGGGGACAATAGTCCAAATAACACAGATAATACTAATCTTCAAGCCTCATCTCAAACATTCATAGAAATAAATTGTTATTTTTTTAACAACTGTTTCCCAGTTTTCTGCAGTAATATTCCAAATAGAACCCCAAAATTTGTGGCAATCTGTTGATTGAAGAATTTAAAAAAATATATTCTGTCAAGTTATTATTAATTTTTGACTTCTATTTCTTTTATTTTTGTCAAAAATTAGAAATAATTGCCAATGCTTCATCTAAAAAAAATCATATTCAAGTTGTTTCATTGAACTAAGTGTTCACCCAAAAGAATTTGATGTTTATAATAATTAAAGTAGACAATTTTTTTAGAAACAAACACTATTTTTCTAAATTAATTGTTTTCATTTAACAGCTAACATATTAAATTGAAAAAGATCATAAATTTTCCCATGAAATTATTATAAACTTCAAATTCTGTATCAATATTAAACAGGTGACACCAAGTTTAAATAACATGAAACAATAAAAGAGAGAACTAAAGATTCTTTATGGGGTTTCTCACATCCAACATGTCTGCTTCATTCATTGAAGGCCAAAGCAGAATTTTTTTATTCTTTTATTTCTTGTGCAAAGACTTCAAATGAGTGGTTAATTACACAATAAGTCTATGTCCTAGAAAGAACTCTTATTCTATAAGAGGGATTAATGATGTGAACTCTTTAAGTGCAAACACCTGAACATTTGTTTACACCAAGAGGACATCAGCAGACTTTGTGGATTGTGAATACGTGTTCCATATGTAATGAAACTTTATCTTGTTTGTTACATCATCCAACACAACCCTATTCCAAGATCCTTGCATAGTGGAAATGTAAGGAACTTGTTCAAAGTTATCTAAAATTCTCTACTTGACCTTGTTTTTATTATTATTATTATTATTATTATTATTATTATTATTATTATTATTTCAGATTAACTAATTAGTAATTTCGATTTGAAACCCACAAAATTTCTTTAAAAACTCTTTTCAAAATTTCTTTTAAAAACTTCCATGGGCTTCCATAAAAAAAAAACAGTATTTGAAATTGAAGTCAGTGGATAATCTTAGCTTAGTTTTGCATAAAAGCAGAAGTATGAGGCACCCAGTGAGAATCAAATTCACTAACAATGATCTACTAGTATAGCTTGCTAACCACTCAAGGTGCCCAGATTGTTTTAGCAGCAACAACAGCAGCAGCATTATATACCCTTCAAGAATTCCATGATAATGGTTCATAAGAGTTTCCTCTATTTTTAGATAAAGCTATTCACAACTGTGAGGCTTTTCTACAGCAGGTGTATAGATATATCTTTTGCATTAGGAAAATCATACAAATGCCTTGATGACCTTAAAAATGTATCAATAATTATTATAAATATTTAGATTAAATATCATTGGTTCTTCAGATAGATCATTTAACTTGTAATTATAATACTTAGACTCAAATCTTAAAACCAAATATTATATAGGTAATAACAGTTAGGAAGATTGTGTGATACCAATCTTCAATGTAGAGAAAGCTTTTCTGTCTTTAATAAAAATCATTATTTAAAGTTGTTTTTTTTACCTGAACTCTTATACAAGATTTGGGTTTGTTTGAAAATACCTGTCTATCTCAGTCATGTTGGAACATTTTATTTCTGTTTCTGTGTCTGATATCTGTCAGACTATGGATCTGCACTTGGAATATTTTGCTTGGTTGTATGGAAGACAGTAAGTTTCCTCTCACCACAGCATCAATGTTGTACAAGGAAATTCAAAGACTTATACAGCTTTGCACCAGTTTCATCACAGGAGCTGCTAGAATATGATTGAAAACAGCTTTGAACTACCTGAGGGAATCCAACTCCAGATTTGTCATCAAGGTTTACTCCCAAAGCCTTTTTCCATAAGTAGGTATGACTGCAGCAGAGGTTTGAATTCAGAGGTGTTGTTCTTCTAAACTGCTTGCCAACCAGGATTTACTCCTATAACCTTTTCTATAAGTGGATATGACTGCAAGATTGCAGAGGTTTGAATTCAGAATTGTTCTCCTAAACTGATTCAACTGAACAATGCTCATAGTAATTATATTTAATTTTTGTATTTCTATATTCCATGACTTTATATTGCATATCATTAAAAAGAGCATCTGTATTGTTGCAGTGTTTGAAAAACTATTCTTGTAAACCATTATAAGAGGGTTCTATCCACACTGGCTGCTCCACAAGTGTGGCCATATATTTCAGATGGCCTCATTCAACAAATAACAATATGATATTGAAAAATTAAATTGTTACAAAATAATTCTATTATCAAGGTAGTTACCATGATGGAATTTTTGTAGAAAGTCGAAGTTATTTATTTTTATTGTAAATATGTATTTATTCTTGAAGTAATCTTTATATAGATTTAGATATTTTTTTAGTAAAAGTTATAAAAATTACTCCAGAAAATATTTTAACTTTCTACTCAAGATGCTCACTTATTTATTATATATGAGAATCCAGCTTTTTTTTTTTTTTAAATATCTTCACCATATTGGGACATTTTTTCACTTTTTATGAATATATTATCTTCTTTTTATGAATATATTATCTTTATGATGATTATTCAAATTTTAATAAAATATGTTTAGAAAATGTTAAGTAAAAAAAAAAAAAAAAAATCTTTAAATCACATTAACAATATTTTATTTATTAGTATAAATAATTATTATAATTGTTCTGTATTTGTTATATGAAAAGTTATGGTCAAAAAGTTACTGTTTGTATTAACCCTTTTGTTGATTTGGGTTTGAAATAAATGCTCCATTGAAAAACCTACTTTGCTGTTTCATGAAAATTTTATTTAAGACAAAATATATTGAAATGTGAACTGTGTCTTCTTTCAAAGCTACAAATTGATGTCAAGCAAGTAAGTATGTTATTCTGTAGTCAAGCAAATGACAGGTGTTAATTGATAATGATTATTCCATAAATTATTCACACTAATATCTTCATCTTTAAACCCTCTCTGGCATATGAGAAATGCAGGTATATGCATGTTAAATTCTCTTGAGAAAATATCTTGAGGTAAAATAAAAAATTTTAATATATTAATAATTTGAAGGCAATTACAATGCGTATAAAAAATAAAAACAAAAAGATGTTATTTTTGTCTTATCGATTTCGAAGTATAAACTTCATCATCAGAGGTTCATATCAGAAATGTACGTGCTTACGTTTTTCTTTGTGTGGTTATAATTTCTCTTCTTATTTCTTTTTCCTCTCCTTTTTTTTAATTTATTTGAGAGGTTTTATCTAAGATTAAATACTGGCGTTACTTTTGTCATTTGGAGTATTGTCATCTATGATATACCAAAATAGTTTCTTTCATCATTACATATATATATAATATACACATGCAAACATACACCACATCTGGAAGGTCTTCAAGGTATAGGATTGGGCAAAGTGTTATAGAAAAAAGGCAACCTTCCACTCTTCATGCCACTGATGTTGCCTAAGTGACAGCTGATACAGCTTTACATCAGTGTTGTCATAGAAATTGCCCTTTAGTTTTATGTTGTATCATAATCTTTGAGCAGAATCAGGAATGAAAGTAATCTCTGGGGGTCACAGTCAAAGTCCGACGCAATGTTCTTTAACTGACAGTCTTCAGTCTAAACACTCTCCCAACTGTATCACGCTCGTCTCAACAACAATATCCAAATGTATTTCTTTTCCCGCTCGTCTCGTCTCGACAACAAAATGCTACTGAAGTTGTTTCTCTCCCCTGGTCTGGGAGGGCAGGTCCTTAAATACACATCAATCCTCACCACATCCGGGCTCCTCACTCTTAATTGTCAGTGCAGCACGTGCGACACTCGTCAGCACTGCAAGTATGCGTCAATCCTTACAACGCGACTGCTTACATCCGGGTTACTCTGCACTGCTCGTCCACAACACTTTCGCATTCTGAAGGACGCAGGTTCGACTCTAGGTCAGTCCTACATGCCAGACAAAGCCTAGCCCGCTTCCTCGAGAATATGGCAAGTCTTCATGCCCGCCACTCTCTCTGTCACACCGTGTTGCGCGATGTAGGTCTCTTCTCTCACTACAGTTATTCCCAAAAATTATTGCAAATCAAATAAAGATTCTATATAAAGATTAATGAAAGTCAGAGAACACACCAACTGAACCCCCAATGGGGCCACCTGTTGGGTGGCGACCCGTGATGCTTAAGGATAGAGCCCAGGTGGATGAGCAGTTCATGACATGCAATACTCCACTTTGGCCCTATCTTGGGCTAGACGGGCGGTCGGAGAGGCCCCCTCTGATCAATCGGCTGGTCACGTCAAGCCCTAGCACCTATATGATTTTCCCAACCCTATTGCCCTTATGGCAATCCCCAACCCCTTTTTATCATATGGGTGCTAGAAGGTGGTGGCTGCAGGTCTACATGTCCTGGGAATGACGTTAAACTCTATCTGATGGTGAGGTTCCAGATTTGGAGGTTTGGGGAATGTGGAGCACCCCTTCATCACCATTGCTCCCTGGTCTACTCTGACCCGGAGTGGTAGTACCTGTTAGGGTCCCATCTATGGGTTAAATAGAAAAATGTATTCATAAAAAAATTGTATTATCCATTAAGAATTGATTTATTTCAAAACTTTATCAACATTAAATGACCCACTGAGGTTGATATGCCGTAAAACAAAACAAACCAAACCAAACCAGCTGAAATATAATGATTGAAAGATAAGGATATCAGTGTGAATAATTTGAGGAATTATTAATTATTTGTTGTAGTATTTCATGTCTATGCATGTTCCCATTCTATGTCTCTTGTGGTCATCACTGAAGACTAAGTGACAGTAAGTTTCTTCAAATCCCAACATCTTTCTCAGTATTCTTACTGACTCCAACAATGATGTGGTCTGTATAGTCTCAACCCTTCTTTGAATTTCCAAATCATCCAATCTCAATTCTGGTGACTTGGGTATCGTCCCAAGTGCACCTACTATTATTGGCAAGATAACCTTCATATTTCACACTTTTCTCAGCTTCTGGTGTTTTATCATTATCATCATCATCATCATCATTTTAAAAGTAATACAGTAATAAGTAATAAGTTGAAAATAACAAAGAGAAAATGATAATCTTATGATTAGCTTTATTATTATTATTATTATTATTATTATTATTATTATTATTATTTTGTTGGTGGTTTGTTAGGAGAAGTAGTTAAATATGACCAGATGCTGAAAAGTTCTCAGTCAAACCAAGAAGGTTATGTCCTATTTTAAAACGTTTTTGAAAGGCTTAAAAAAACTTTAGGAACAATATGTCAGAAATGAACATGTGGAATAACATGTATATTTACTAATCCTGGGTTGCTCCCTTCTTAGTCAGACTGAGAACTTTTCAGCAATGTCTGGTAATATAAAACAGAAGAAATTTGAAAATAATCAAGTGAAAGTTTTGATTATTATTACTAACCTTACACTGGTGATGACAGTGGTGGTCACTATTAAATGTACAATTATTTGTGTATATATTAATTCATTAATTGTTTTTGTTTTGTTTTATCACAATGTTTCAGCTGCATACTCTCTGGCCTTCCTTGAGTGTTTGTTGTATTCTGGAATGTCAAAATCTTGTTCTGAGAGCACATGCCACTCCTCTAACACATATCACATCTGGTGTCTTTGCCTTTCTGTTCTTGCTATTGTCTTTTCTGGCCTATGCACTGTGCCTATAACCGTCCAATGAACCCACTGGAAATCATCAACCCTCTCACCTCTTGTGTCATACTTCTGAAACTTCAAATCTGTCACTTATTCCTTCCTGATTAACAGTATGATTATTAATTTGTTGATATAACTGTTATGGGCTCTGTGGGCCCCTTGTGTTAACCAACAGAAGCAAGTTTCTTGCAAGGTTTGCAAGTAGTGCAAACCCTTGAGTAAACTTGGCATCACAGGAGCTATTAAAAAAATGAAGCCATGGGAGTACAAGGAAAAGGCCACTAAATGGCTTTGGATTAAGAGAGTGAGTTCATGGATTCTGTTGTAATGCAAGCTGAAAAGTGATCCATCCAGGAAGATCACTACATCAGTGAGTTCATGCCTTCAAGAATTACTATATATCTGTAGATAAGTGACTTTCAGATAAGACAAGATCCACATTTTAGTGTGAATTTAGTGTTTTAGCTCATATTAATGGTATAAGATAATCCTTAAATTTTGAATGAATTATCAGAACTATCTTAATCTGTAGATCATTTGAATTATTAATATACTACCTATGAAATATATCTATTAATAATAGAGATTCGCTTCCGGTTTTTGTCTGTAACAAAAACTACATCACTGCTTACGTCACTATACCTGAAATTGTCATAACAGAATAAATACACTCAAAATTTGAGCATGCAACATTAGACAGTCCTCATTGTTTTTTAAAACAAATTTTAATAGATACATCCCCAGTATCATATATTTATATATAGTTTGTTTTATTTTAATAGATATTCAAAGTTAAAAAAAAAAAAATAAAACAATTTGAAATTGAAACTAAGTTCTAAACTTAGTTTCAATTTCAAATTGTTTTATTTTTTTTTTTTTACTCCTTTAATAAATTTGATGATTCATGATTTATGGTTCAAACTCCCCGACATTTAATTTTTAACTTCCACATCCTCAAGCAATATCTTTCAAAAATTTATTTTTACATCACCCAGAGTTCGTTTTTTTAATTTTGCTAGTAAGTATAATGTAAATGCAATAGAAAGACTATTGTCTACAATGGTAGTAATGTTGATAATATATTTCTTTATATACTATTTATATTGCATTATGTTGACTGATTTTACCTTTCTTGATCAGTAATAACAGTATTTAACTAAAGTAATGTAATAATAAAGTTATGTAAAAATTAATAATATATATAATTAATATTAGTAATATAATTAATAATATATATAATATAATAATAAATTTTAAAAAATATATTCAAACATTTAGAAAGCAATAAAGTAATGTAATAGTAGATAAAATATATTTAAATATTTATCAATTTATTCATACTTTTAAAAAAATATCTCAGTAGATATTTCTTTCACAATCCAAAAGTTCACAATATATTTTAATTTAAAAAGCATTATTAAACTTTTTATAGTTTTATAGCAGTTTTTATTTTTTTCACTCAAGGCATACTTCTATATCTTATGTTAAAGCTTCAAATAAAATTTCTATTGATTTAATTTCTCCAGGATTTATCCTTATAGGAATGTAAATATGTTTAGTGTTCAAATCATACTGTGTGGAGATTTCATAAAATTGAATAAAAAGGGAAGTTGATTGACTCTAAAAAAAATATTGCCACAAAGTTTCCTTTGCAATAGTCACTGGTTTTATTTTAGTGTGTGATTATATTTAAGGATCTGAGTGGCTCCTACAAAGAGGTCAGAAATTAATTTGACCAATGATATATTCTGAGAATATTCTTATGTATTTAGAGAATGCATTTTGTTAGTCAGTTGCTGATACTTCCTTGGATCAAATTGGACAAAAGTGAATTCATCACCATTTGCTGGAGAGTGCTTCACTCTTAAAGATTAATAAATAAATCAGTTGTTTCTTAGGTAATTATATTTAATATTTATAAAAGAGAAATTGTAAGTACAGTGATTTAAGATCTGCCATTGAAATCACTCAAGAAAGGTAGCCTTATGCTAATATTGGCTATATTCAACAAATATCTTTTACCTATCTGAATAACTTCTTCTTCACTGGTCCCATAACCTGGTTTGGTCATGGGGGCACTGCATCTTCATGTAGCAACCCTTATAAATTATCTTGATGTCCTAGCCAGTGCCTCATGGAAGGCATACTCTTATCAATACCATGTAAACACCACCATATGGCAGGTAGTTCTAGGTTACATGGTACCAGTAGCAGAGAAAAGTCTCCAACTCGATCCCAATCTGAATAAAACTTAAGGATTTTTTTCTTTTCTGAGATCATTGTGATTTACTTCTTCATTTAATATAAAACTTTTATTGGAAAGCTTGCTGGGCTGCTAATGTAGTGGTATGTTCCTCACCATTGCCAATAAATGAATGTTTGAGCCAAGCAATGATTTTAAATGCTGATTTTCTCAGTTGGCTGAACCTTTCAATATGAGAAACTAAGTTGAATTGCACTTCCATAAATGGTATTTTTATTATGGATTATGTTATCTACAGAGAACATAGTTTTTATCCTTGCAACAAATAAATCATTAAAAATCATAGCAACACTCAGATTAGGAAGTGACGTATGTATTTGATTATAATATGGGTTCTTCTTATTTTATGGAACTTACAAATAATAAAAAAGCAGTTCACCTTCCGGAATTTTGAATTTGTTATCTAAGAATCATGAACCTGATAATCAGATTAATGAGCTACTACTGAGGGGTCGGGTTAGCTCAGTCGGTAGAGCGTTCGGCTAGAAACCAAAAGGTTCCTAGTTCGATACCCACCCTCGCCAACTCAGCGTTATGAGTAGCACAGGGATCTGTATGGTAAAGTAAGGAGCTGATGGTAGGTGTGGCGCTCCACCTCAGACGCTAAAACAATCTCCTTGGTCTAGCGCTAGTGAAAAGGGGATAGACTCCCTAGCTACATGGCTGATACCGACATTAGGCCGCCCTGATGACTTTACTTTACTTACTACTTGTTTTATTTTGAAAATAGTAAGTACATTTATTTATACTTAAAAAAATTCCTTTAAAGCAGTAAAAAATGCACCAAAGTAGTTTCTTTAAGCTTTCCCTCTCAATATATATATATATATATTGATAATATATATATTTACCAACCCCTCTGCACGAGCAGGATGTGACACAAGGTCAATTTCTTAAGCGGAGTTCAACAGGTTTGAATTCAGAGTTTTCCTTCTCCTAGACCGGTTGCCTAACCACAGTTAAAGAGCCCAGTCTGCCCTACTATTTATCCATAGCTGGAGGGAGAGTAGGATTCATACCTTTCCCAAGGGTATTAGCGCTAAGTGAAATGCAGTTACCACATCCAGGATTTGAACTCAGGGCGACGAGTCCATTTCCCATGAACTTAACCATTACACCACGCACTTCCAATCTATTATATATATAACCCTATATATTGATAATTTAGGCTGCTATATTTATGAGTAATCACCTATGTAATTTTCAAACCAAGAGAAACTCAGTAAACCAAGCACCATTGACTTTATGTCCACACTACTTGTATATATAAACTAAAAGGAATTAGGATTTCACCTTCTTACTGACTAATAGTTTCATATATCTTCTATAACATAAAAGACACAATAATCAGATTGAACTTTATTAAAGTTTCATCTGATGATTCATAATTTTTTTATAAAATAGGAGACACTTCTGTTTATATGAAGCACATCAGAAACTTGTTTGAGGTGATACATTTTTATATAGAACATGGTAAAATAAGCAGATATAACAGCTTTATATTATATATATATATATAATATATATATATATATATATATATATATATGAATTTAACATTTTTGAAAAAACAAATGATGTTTTTAATTGCTGACAGAAATCTGTTTTTCGACCGTTTTAATAGATCGGTCATCATCAAGAGCAACATATGAGAGAAAGACGGGATAAATAAACGTTAGAAGAAAGGGTACAAACAAAATGCAATTGTTGCTCTTGATGATGACCGATCTATTAAAACGGTCGAAACAGATTTCTGTCAGCAATTATAAACATCATTTGTTTTTTCAAAAATGTTAAATTCATACTGTCGGATTAATTTCCATTTATTTTCATATATATATATATATATATATATATATATATATATATATAAGATTTTAGATGTTTTTTTTAGAAGCATTGTTAAATAAAGTATATATTATTATTTATATTTTTGCTTGAAGGCAATTACAATGTGTATATCGCATAAAATTCGATAATTATAAAATAATCATGACAAGTGAATCTCAGCAAAGAATTGTCCAGTGTGTAAACATCGTACAGACTGTTTCGACTTTATTAAGTCTCATCAGTGATCTATACTAACGATTTCCCTCCGACAGAAATCGATACTTTGGTTTCAGTTTCAATTTCTGTCGGAGGGAAATCATTAGTATACATCGCTGATGAGACTTAATAAAGTTGAAGCAGTCTGTACGATGTTCTACACACTGAACAATTCTTTGCCGAGATTCACTTGTCATGATTATTTTCTATAATTATCAAATTTTATGTGATATACGCATTGTAATTGCCTTCAAGCAAAAATATAAATAATAATATATAAATATATATATATATATATATAATATATATATATATATATATATATATATATATACAAAGAGAGGGGGAAAGAAAGATAAAAATATAAAGTGATGTTATTTGACTGAATTTTTGAGATAAGGCTTGATAATTTGTTTTATTTAGATTTTTTGGACTGTTGTCCTCATCTTTATTATTATATACTCAAATGTTTTAGCCAATGTGCCCATCTGCCATCTTATTTGAAAACGGAGGGTACATTGGATGAAACATTGTATATATAACAATAAAGATGAAGTCAACAGTCAAAAAAATCTAAATGATACATAAAGTAATATCACTGAAAATTTAATCCATATCTATATCTATGATATATCTAATAATATAATATCTAATAGATATAAATAGAGAAAGAAGGAGAGAAAGAGAGAACTGTAAAATGATAATTGAACATTTTGTGCATATTCACACCAATGATATACTTCAGATTTATGTAAAAAAAGATAGAGATAGATAAATTAAAAAAAAGAGATATAAATATAAAATCACAACATATTGAAAATTCTAATCATATCTATACCAATTATATAATGTGTGGATATGTTACATTACTTGTTCATTTTTCATTGCTTCATTTGTTACTCTTTTTAAAAACTCATAAAAATCTTTTCTCTTGAGAATTACCTAAAGTCAAAACTATTTTGGAACAATTAAAAATTAAAAAAATTAAATTAAAAAATTAAAAAAAATTAAAAAAAATTAAATTAAAAATTAAAAATTAAAAAATTAAATTAAATTAATTAAAAAATTAAAAAAAATTAAATTAGAAAATTAAATTAGAAAATAAAATTAGAAAATTAAATTAAAAATTAATTAAAAAATTAAATTAGAAAATTAAATTAAAAAATTAAATTAAAAAATTGAATTAAAAATTGAATTAAAAAATTAAATTAAAAAAACTATTTTAGAACAGTTATTAGAAAAAATATTTTAGAACAATTAAAAATTAAGCAGTAATTCCAAAGAAATGTTATTCCTGTTTGTCTTATAACTTTTTATTCATCTAAATGCTGCAGTAACAGTTGACATCCTGGCCTTCAAACAGAAAAAAAAAATCAAATAATAAACAAACAAATACATCAAGTAATTTACAGTTAAAAAGATATGAAAATAAAATGAAATAAAGATATCCATTAATACTACTTCCACCAAAAGTTCAACTTTCGGCACCAAAAAGGAAGACAGGCAGCTCATGGGACACACATTTGTTGACCTCTCCAATTGAACAGCCCATACGATATTATTTTTATAATATTTCATTCTATAGATAAGAAAATATTCTAGAGAAACCCATACTCTTTCTCTCTCAACAAGAAAAATGTTTTCTGACGGCAAAGATATTTTCTTTTTGCACAAACATTAAAGATCTTTTTTGCAATCATATCTAAAATCATAAGATGTTGAAATCCCTAATTTGTTTTTCATTTATGTAATTTAGTTTTTTTTATAAAAGTAAAAACACATTAAGATGTGTATTAATAACTAAGTTGAAATTAGTACTATCTCTGTTCCATAATAATTGGTACATTTAGTATATAAAATTTATATACAAGTGAACTAGAGCACAGGTAATAGACTTTTAAAAAAAACTTACAATATGTTTGAATATTCTTAATAGAAGATGTAAGAATTTTTTTACAGCCTCTACATCATGTCTACAAATCTTATCTTCGCTGCTGTGGATTTCATTGAGAATTGTTAAATAATTACTTTATTGAAAGTGTCTATCATACAAAGCAACCACAGGTACTAAAAATGTGTGTGTATCAAAAGTATTTTTAACTGTATGATTCATTGTGTAATGCTGTACATTTATTATCTTTTCCTACTCTTCTGAAAGTTTTTTGAGTGTTGGTGGCTGGGGTTTTCTCTACTTTGTTTTAAGACATTATAAATTAACAACCAGTCATCCTGGACTTTATTCCAAAAGACAAGTCACCACCCTTTAAAAATGCTTAAACCAGTGTTGAGCAGTATGGTCAGATAGTTTCATTTTCTTCCATTTTCTGAATTCTACAGGCAGCTGCAGTAGCTTTGAGGCCCAGTTTAACATTATTCCACTAAACTGTAAAAATCTCAATACTAGTATCCACCATGGTGGCATCTAAAATACAACTTAATAGTATTGATAATAATATCATATCATAATTATCTAGCAGAATCATAGTTGTCTTTAGACATGTACTTGAAATAGGATTTGAAATAAAGGTTTTTAAAAGATGAAAATACTTTTGATACACCAATATCTGATATAGATATATGAACTTTTTAGTATTATTAGTGTTAATCGGACTATTGTCCCCATCTTCATTGTTATTTGTACAACATTTCGGCCGATATACCCTCCGGCCTTCTTCAGGTATTTCTTGTCGGACTAGGGAACCTTCTTTTCGAACTCGGGAACTTTCTTGTCGTATTCGGGAGCCATCACGGAACTTTGAAGAAATACCTGAAGAAGGCCGGAGGGTATATCGGCCGAAACGTTGTACAAATAACAATGAAGATGGGGACAATAGTCCGATTAACACTAATAATACTAATCTTCAAGCCTCATCTCAAACATTCAGAGAAATGAACTTTTTTAGTACTCATGATTGAATAGTGGTTACTGGCAAGCAAATTGATCCTCATTGAGAAATCTGTCAAGATTAACATCTCAACTTCCTGATACCAGCGATCTCTCCTACCTGATGTCGGAATAGTACATAATTACTTATGTATTGTTCTTATGCTGATTAAAAATAAAAGCTGACTGGACTATCCGATTTCATTCTGATATCTATGTACAACTTGGATGGAATAAAATTTTCATTAAAAAAACATGATTTTTTTTATTCATATTGTTTTTTTTTTTGTTTTTTTGGGTTTTTTTTCATCATGGTGAACTTTAAGCCAAAACTGGTTGACTCCAACAACTGATTGGTTGCATATTATCAGGTAATAATAATTAACATATTAGTTTTGCACCTTATTGCTTGAGAGTTTGTTTCTTACTGAGTGCTCCATGAATATAACTGTGTCAAAACTCCTTTCATCCAACAAATAGTTATAATTAATTTTTAATGAGAAAGATTAATAAATAAAGAAAAAAAGAAAATGAATAAAAAATGGGGAAAAGCATCTGAAAACACACCCATTTCCTGGAAAGGAAATTTGAGAAAATAGGTTTTTTGTTTTCTTTATCAAAATAGCTGATGACATCAAATTTTTAATAAAAATGGGCGGACAAGTCTAAAAATCTAGCCAATTTCAATTTATATGTAAAAAAAAAATTAATTCCATTTAATTAATAGGAAACAGATCACTCACTGTCTTTCAACGGAATAAGAATAGATGATAACTTCTGAAAAAATACATTAAAAGTGTCAGGTTTAAGGAAAAAGGAATATAACAATTCTATCTACTTACACACACACACATCTATAGTTATTTATCATATGTATGGGTTTTTGGTAAATTTGTGAAAACTGAGAATTTGAGAGTTTATCCTTGGGTTGGGAGAGTATGTGAGATTCACAACCACAATCCCACCCAGGAAAAAAATACTCCAATTTCAATGTAAATAAAAAAAAAAGAAAGCCCTTCCCTTTAGCCACAAATCTTATATTTTCAAAATCTAAAATTCCTAATTAATATCAGTAACTGATTTGGACTGTCAAAGATGACAATGGCAGTAATACCTTTCAGCTGCTTACTGTTTGGGAATGTAAAATAGTTATGGGAGAGTGGTTTACCCAAGTTCACTCTCATCCACTCTATATGCCATCAAGACATGCTAACAATGTGGTATTTTGTCAAGGCATCTAATGATGGGATAGATGCCAGGGAGAATTAGATTTGTGCCTTTCTCAAGGGCATCTGCACAAAGAAAAGCCTTAGCCAAAACTTGCATCCTATTTTCTGTTATGTCACATCTCTATCAGTGTATATGAATGAGGTCTGTCTGGTAAATTGGCATGGAATAGCCTACTTAGGACAATGGTGCCTTAATCCTCTTAAAAGTCATCATCTTGGGACATCAAATTTATTTCAATGTCTTTTCCACTTTTCAAAACCATCTATAAAGTTCTCTTTTTGGGATCACTATCAGCTGTATCATTATGCTCTCCTTAATATTATCCAAAGTCTGAAATCTCCTTTCTTTTAACAATGATTTCAGCCCTGGAAAAATCCCAAACTCAGAACCAAATCTGAATTACAGGGTAAGTTAACAAGACCTTGGTGATATGTTATTTTGCCAAAAAGTACTGCCACAACACGTGAATTCAAGAATAACACAAGTGCACAAACTCACTCAATGGAATCTGCCGACTGAGTAACACCACAGGAGAGTGTCTGTTTATGCATGTACAATTAGGTCATCTATGCTTATCAAGTTACATCAAGGTTGTACAATTAATTGTCGAGATATTCAAAGTAGATGATTGCTTTCCAGACTGAAGCTCATATATTTATGTACATAAGAAAAAATATTTCTTGTTTTATTACCCAGTTTTTATATTACAATTAATTATCTTTGATCTGTTTTTAGTTAGATGTGTATTTTAAGGAGTTATTTTTTATTTAAAAAATGATTTCTTAAATGTTGACAAGAAACAAATTTTTAATACTTTTCTGGGTTATCTAAAATGTAAAATATTTATTGTCAATGATCATGGTTGTTTTTTTACGGCATATCAACCCTCTTGGAATCATTTAATGCTGAATCAAGTCATTTTGATATCAAGTTGCTTAAATGGTCACCCATCTAAGTACTGAACAGGCTTATCACTGCTTAACTTCAGTAATCTAGTAGGAACAAGTGCTTTTAATCAAGGAAAAAAAATTCTAAAATACTGAAGACTAATATGAAGAATTTGGTTTAAATTCATTCATATCAAGTAATTACTGGGTACTCCACACTTCTGACCTTGTGCCAAACTAATATCAGCTTAGTAAAAGACAATTTTATTTAAAAGATTTTTATAACATTTAGGATGTAAAATTTGTTTTTTTTTAAATCACCATGAGTTATTTTGTTTTTTTGAATAGTTCTGTGTGAAGATCCACTACTTAACTGAGTTTGAAAAATTGTGACTTGGATGAAAAACCCATAATGAGACCATTTTGAAATGAATGATACTTGGTTGGAAAAATACTCAAGAGGACATAAGGAATATATGATGAATTATGAATGGCCCTCTTGAGTCAACAGAGACAGAACCAGTTGAGAGAAAAGATCAAAAGATTCATATTAACTTCTTTGGATTTTTGACATGACAGATTATTCATCAGTAGCAAGCAGGATTTATAGTGAATCTTCCAGGATTGTTTAACCGTTAGCTTCTGTAGAAGTTCAGGTTCCTCTCTATCTCATTAGTTGGCAATGTTAGCCTTATTGTAAGCTGTACCACCGACATAAAATGTTTGTTTTTTCAAAAATAAGATAAATATATTTCCCTACAAAAGAAAGTTAATCCCTTCACAAAACTGAATCTTTGGTCATTCTATTATTTTTTTTTATTGCAAGGTTATATTTGATTCATCTTTGTTAGGTAGCTGTAACCTTATAAGTACTACTGTATGACTGCACCACAAAACATTTGGAGAAAAAGCAAGATAGGGACTCCACATGGATGCTGCATACTGTTTTGAATGTATCCTGGAAGCAGCACCCCACAAGACAGCATCTATAGGGCCACTTGCAGACACTGGATGCTGAGTTGAAGATCTGCCAGAAGTGATGACTGATAGAAATAGATGGTGAGAGAGAGTGAAGGGAATCCATGCTGACTTGATGCATATGTATATACTAGTGACAGACGACCGCTATGGCAGGCTCCAGCGGAATGAAAAAAGACGCCTTTTGTAATACCGTGGCGACACTGGTCGCGGTTCCGGCTTAGAGGCTTTCAGCCGTTATTGCGCAGAGGCAGCTTGGCACTGCCGCTCGTTCGAGCCGTTGCTCTGATCCCGCGGTTCCTCTCGTACTGGATGGGATAGCCGTGGCCATGACTAACGTAACACACGTGCCGATCGGTAGGATAAAACTAACCTGTCTCACGATGGTCTAATCCCAGCTCATGTTTCCTGTCAGTGGGTGAACAATCCAACGCTTGGCGAATTCTGCTTCGCAATGATAGGAAGAGCCGACATCGAAGGATCATTTGGTGAATTAATAATATATATAAAAGTCAACGGAGCGGCCTAAAGTCGGTAACAGCCAGTCAGCGAGGGAGTCTATCCCCTTTTCAATAGCGCTAGACCAAGGAGATTGTTTTTTAGCACCTGAGGTGGAGTGCCACACCTACCATCAGCTCCTTACTTTACCGCACAGATCCCTGTGCTACTCATACGCTGAGTTGGCAGGGACCGATATCAAACTAGGAACCTTGTGGTTTCTAGCCGAACATTCTACCGACTGAGCTAACCCGGCCCCTCATATATATATATATATATATATATATATATTATTAATTCACCAAATTTTAAAATAGAAATTAACTATTATTTATCTTGGAATGCTATTTGTACTTTAACTTTAGGCAATTATTATCCATGTATTTCATGGAATATCCATGGGTATATGATTGATTGATCTTAATGGCATGTCAACCCGTCTAGGGTTATTTTATGCCTAGAGGTTTGGTTGATTTGATTTGTTCTTGTTTTATGGCATATCAACCTCAATGGGTCATTTAATGCCGACTACGTTTTTTTAAATGAATTGGTGATAATGTTTAATTTTCTGAAGATTTTTTGTTTTTGACATATTTTTTGTGAATGGAACTTTTAGATGATTCTTTTTAACATATATTTTTGTGTTTTCATTTTTTGGGGGAAGATTTTTAGATTTTGTTGTAGATGTGTGCTTCTTTTATGTATCCAAGTAGTTTTTCTGGGTTTATTTGATAGAATATCTGTTTTAGATTTGTTGTTTGGTAGTATTTTTTTCGTATTTGTTTAGATTTGTTGTTTGGTAGTATTTTTTTTTGTATTTGTTTTAGGTTGCTACATTCTGTTAAAATGTGTTTGATTGTGTAGGGTTTGGACCTTCATTGAATATTCATTTTTTGTGTAATTGTTTCTTAAGAGATTTATTTTGAACACAGTCCCATCAAATACAAATATATTTTTAACTGATTTATTTGACCCATAGATAGGAGCCTAACTGGTACTACCACTAGGTCAGAGGTCAGAGGGGATCTAGGAATAATGGTAATGAAGGAGTACTGTACACTTCCCAGAACTCCAAAACTGAAGCCTCACCTTCAGATACAGTTTAGTATTATACCCAGTACATGCCATTGGGGTGGGGGTGGGGGTTCTTACCCATCTACAGGGGATGCTGTCAACTATTCTAAGCCTTGTCAACAGGGTAATGCATGGTACAACTAGTATATATATATATATATATATATATATATATATATATATATATATATATGATGAGAGGTATCTAAAACTTGGTAGTAAGGGATGATTCTATATGTGATTTCTAAGATACACTGTATTATTATTGTATGATCCAGTATGTATAAATACAGTGAATCTTTAAATCACTAAAGAGAGCTCAATGTATAATAAACTTTTTAGATTATATACAGAGCAATATTTTATTATTATAATATCTTTTTTTATATAATTTTTTGTTTTAATCTTCTCTATACTTGTTCAGATTCATTCAATAGTTTAATTCATAGTTTAATTTTGTCTGACTAGCATCTCCCCAAGAAACCAGAACTTGAAAAATATCCTTTTTTCTCATTTGACTTCCTGTCGCCACAGTGACAGTCTTCCAATGTAAATTTTTTTTTTTTAAATTTATTTTCTATTTTTTATTTTTTTTTAGTTATGCAATTCAAATAACCTGATCTTTCATCTGATGAGACTGGATTTTGGGGAGCTATATTAAATCAACTTAGATTTATATAGGCCCCAATTTTGGTCAAAATAAAATTTATTATGGAATTACGGTGTTGAGTTTTTCCTTCCTTTCTAAGATACATATATATATATTATATATATATATATATATATATATATATATATATCTGTAGATGGGTTACCAGATAAGTTGGTATTAGGATAAATCTAAGTTGGACCTTTCTTCCAACAGTGGAATGTTAGATGTTTAGATGCAAGTTGAGAGCTCGATGTTCAATATTATTGAACAGAGCAATGTAATGTGTGTAGAAATAGATCTATAACCGCAAAATGACTGATTTTAAAGTTTTTTTTTACCAATTATATATATATATATATATATATAATTGGTAATGTTAGTTGTTTAGATGGAAGTTGAGAGCTTGATGTTCAATATTATTGAACAGAGCAAAGTAATATGGGTAGAAATAGATCTATAACCGCAAAATGACTGATTTTTAAGGGTTTTTTTTACCAATTATATATATATATATATATATATAATTGGTAAAGAAAAAGGCTTAAAAATCAGTCATTTTGTGGCAGGATAGCTCAGTCGGTAGAGCGTTCAGCTAGAAACCGTAAGGTTCCTAGTTCGATACCGGCCGTCGCCAACTCAGCGTATGAGTAGCACATGGATCTGTGCGGTAAAGTAAGGAGCTGATGGTAGGTGTGGCGCTCCACCTCGGACGCAAAAACAATCTCCTTTGTCTAGCACTAGTGAAAAGGGGATAGACTCCCTCGCAGATTGGCTGATACCGACTTTAGGCTACCCTGAAGACTTACTTACTTACTTATATATATATATATATATATATAATCAATGGTAATATTATGGTTTTACACTCATAACTTATATAGTTGTACACATGTTTGTGATAGTGAGCATGCATTTCTATATATAAATGCATCAGGTTATTGTGGTTTAACCAACCTCCATCTTTCATTTGCTCATCCGTCCAAATCCGACCAATCCAGTAGCATTTTTAGATGCAAGATTTACGAGGAAACATCTTGAAAGAAACTCACTTGTCTCAAATTCTGCTATTCCCATATTAGAATTTCTTAGTTTACCAAACATTTTCTAAATTAAAAAAAAAAACCAGAACGTTGGCACTTGCATCCTGTTTTATTTTAGAACCACCAAAGCAGGAAATGCAAAATCCCCCAAATTACCATTTCTAACTTTATCACTTCCTAATTTTTTGGAAAGAAAAAAATGTTAACCACAAAATGAGTGTCAGACAGAAGTTTTTAAATATGAAAATAATAATCAGCTATTTCTAAAAATAATAATAATCCCATTAAAGTTTGTTTTTTTAAAAAATCTAATCCCAGTAATACACTCCTAGAAATAATTTCAAAAATATGTTTTTGCAAATAACGTAGGTTGGCAAAATAGGGCCGGGTTAGCTCAGTCGGTAGAGCGTTTGGCTAGAAACCACAAGGTTCCTAGTTCGATACCAGCCTCTCGCCAACTCAGCGTATGAGTAGCACAGGGATCTGTGCAGTAAAGTAAGAAGCTGATGGTAGGTGTGGCACTCCACCTCAGATGCTAAAATAATCTCCTTGGTCTAACGCTAATGAAAAGGAGATAGACTCCCTCGCTGCATGGCTGATACCGACATTAGGCCGCCCCGACGACTTTACTTTTACTTACTATAAAAGGATAAGAATTGTAATAATGATGAATTATGCTATCAACCAGTATATTACTCATTATATATATATATATATATATATATATAATATCCTGATGAATATGGAAAAAAGGCTTATTTTGTATTGAAAATCATTGATTAATCATCATTGAAATCTTAACATTTTTTAAAAACCCCTATATATATATATATATATATCCAATCGATATAAACCCAATTGATTCATCATCATTGAAATCTTAACATTTTTAAAAAACGCTATATATATATGTATATATATATATATATATATATGTAACCATAATTCAGTGAAAACAGCACATCATAGTGAGATCTTAATTAGAGTGATACACTTAAAATACTCTTAGAGAATAAAGTAATTTCCTGTTCAATTTGAAAATTGATGATAATTTTGTATGTCTGCATTCATCAGGATATTATATATATAATATCCTGATGAATAAGGAAAAAAGGCTTATTTTGTATTGAAAATTTTCTAAAAACATTACATATATATATATATATATATATATATATATATATATATAGTCCTCCACAGACACTGTGTTTTGACATATCATGTGTGTAAATGCCCCCAGAGCGCTCCATCCATTTTATAGGAGAGCGTTGCATTTAGTTGCTGGTTGTCAGCAAAATCCCCTCAACCCCTTGGCAGATAGGGAGCATATATAGTCATCCACAGACACTGTGTTTCGATGTATCATGTCTCTTCAGTGTGGCTAGACATTTGTAAGCTACCTACAGCCGGGATACAAACCCAATCGATTAATCATCATTGAAATCTTTACATTTTTTAAAAGCCCCTATATATATATATATATATATATATATATATATATATATTTATATAATATATTGATAATTTGAAGGCAATTATAATGCATATAAAAAATAAAAACAAAAAACATCTTTTTGTTTTTATTTTTTATATGTTTAAATGTACATAAAAACATAGTTACGGATACATGACTAAAGCATAGTCATATATCGTATACTAGACTTACTAGCAGTGAGTGGCCAGTGTTAAAGGCCGAAGCCCCAATGAGAAGGGGTAGACAGAGTCTAACCCATAGTCTCATGTAGGTCGAGCAGCAAGGAAAGAGAAAGAGACGTTCAAATCAGCCGCTTAAATATTAAAGGCCCCTAGCGGGAACCAGCAAAACTAAACAGGCAGACAACTCCCCAGGCGAATACGAAAATAACGCCTACACATGCAATTATAAATCAAAAACTTCTTTGAATTATTTCAAAGATCATTAAATAAAATCTTATAAACATAACTTTAGAATTCATAAGAATTTTATTCTTTTTTTGAATTCATTGCTCAGTAATCAAACAGATTGTAAGTAACGAGTATTGGGAACAATACTTATAAATAGTAAGTGTAAGTAACGAGGTAAAATACTTATAAATAGTAAGTGTAAGTAAAAGGTATTGGGAACAATACTTATAAATAGTAAGTGTAAGTAACAGGTATTGGGAACAATACCTATAAATAGTAAGTGTAAGTAACGAGGTATTGGGAACAATAGTAAGTGTAAGTAACAAGGTATTGGGAACAATACTTATAATAGTAAGTGTAAGTAACGAGGTATTGGAACAATACTTTAAATAGTAAGTGTAAGTATTGGGACAATACTTATAAATAGTAAGTGTAAGTAACAAGGTATTGGGAACAATACTTATAAATAGTAAGTGTAAGTAACGAGGTATTGGGAACAATACTATAAATAGTAAGTGTAAGTAACAGGGTATTGGGAACAATACTTATAAAATAGTAAGTGTAAGTAACAAGGTATTGGGAACAATACTTATAAATAGTAAGTGTAAGTAACAAGGTATTGGGAACAATACTTATAAATAGTAAGTGTAAGTAACGAGGTATTGGGAACAATACTATAAATAGTAAGTGTAAGTAACGAGGTATTAACAATACTTATAAATAGTAAGTGTAAGTAACAAGGTATTGGGACAATACTTATAAATAGTAAGTGTAAGTAACAAGGTATTGGGACAATTTATAAATAGTAAGTGTAAGTAACAAGGTATTGGGAATACTTATAAATAGTAAGTGTAAGTAACAAGGTATTGGAACAATACTTATAAATAGTAAGTGTAAGTGTAAGTAACGAGGTATTGGGAACAATACTTATAACAGTAAGTGTAAGTAACAAGGTATTGGGAACAATACTTATAAATAGAATTACTTGGAGGCACGTGGTGTAATGGTTACTGTCATAGGAAATGGACATGGCAAAACAAGTTTAAATCCTGGATGTGGCTGTTTGCATTTCATTAAACACTAATACCCTTGGGAAAGATATGATCCAAATATTCTCCTTCCAGCTCTGGGTAAATAGTAGGGTAGACTTAGTTCTTTAACCTTGGTTAGGCAACCAGTCTAGGAGAAGGAAAATTCTGATTTCAAACCTGTTAAAGAAAGAAATTGACTATGAGTCACATCCTACTCATGCAAAGGGGTTGGTATATATATATATATATATATATATATATATGAAAGGTAAAATGGATATGAATTTTAATGATAAAAATGCTTATAATTTCTAAAAATAAAATTTATTTTATTTTTAAAATAAAATACGCATTTTAAAAAATTATTTCAAAAATTCTGGTATTGATCGAGAGCGTTCTGTGCCTCGTGATTAATGATATATTTATTTCGTCTTTCCATTTACAATGTTGCTTTGATAAAGACCTCTTCATATGATTGAAACAGATTTCTGTCAGCAAAACTTTAAACATCTTGTTGTTTTTTCTACAAAACATTCTACATATATATATATATATACATATATATATATATTGTGTGTGTATGTGTGTGTGTGTGAGAGAGAGAGAGAGAGAGAGAGAGAGAGAGAGAGAGAGAATTTCTCAGAAAATCATTTCCAGCCATTTTAGTCTTACTAAGAATTAAAAATATGAATGAATAAATAAATAAATAATAATTTGGCTCCTTTTTAACATACCCAACTATGAAAAGGCAAAAAACTTTCTTAATATATTATTTACAACAATTCTGAAATTTTATTAAGTATAATGGCAATTAAAAAATAATCTAGGTTAGTTTATTGTATTTTTCTCAGAAAATTGAAATAAGAGAAATATCAGTTCTTTTTTTTATAACTTTATATAGAATGTATTGAAATTATTGTACAACTAATTAAAATGACCTGGGACAACACATTGTGTTGTAATGTTAGCAAATTAGTCATAATTGATCCTTATGATTTATGAGTTTGATCCTCAGTAGATGACTTATACTTGTGGTCTTGTGCCAAATCTAAGTTAGGCTTAAACTATCAACAGCAATTCTTGCTTTAAGAATTAAATTCCTTTTAGATCCTTTCAATTAGTTGTTATTTTTTACTATCTATCTATCTATCTATCTATCTCAGTCTGTTTCTTTCTTTCTATCTATCCTTCTATCTCAGTCTGTTTTTATCTATTTATCTATCTCAGACTATTTTGATTGATCTATTTATCTCGGTATGTTTATATCTATATATCTATCTCAGTCTGTTTTTATCTATCTATCTATCTATCTATCTATCTATCTATCTATCTATATATATATATATATATATATATTATATATATATATCAGTCTTTTCTATTATCTATCTATCTCAGTCTGTTTCTTTCTTTCTATCTATCTATCCTTCTATCTCAGTTTGTTTTATCTATTTATCTATTCCAGACTATTTTGATTGATCTATTTATCTCGGTATGTTTATATCTATATATTTATCTCGGTATGTTTATATCTATATATTTATCTCGGTATGTTTATATCTATATATCTATCTCAGTCTGTTTTTATCTATCTATTTATCTATCTAGACTATTTTGAACAATCTATCTATCTAGGTCTATTTTGAACGATCTATCTATCTCAGTCTGTTTCGAACAATCTATCTATCTCGGTCTGTTTCGACCGATCTATCTATCTCGGTCTGTTTCGATTGATCTCTCTATCTCAGCCTGGTCCTCTTTAGGTGATTAGCCTGTTCTAATACTTAAGTGGGTGACCACTTGAGCAACAGCAGGTACTATAAACAACCTGAGTCCTTCATTTATCGAAAATAACTTTGGCATTAAATGATCCGAGAAAGGTTGATATGCCATAACAAAACAACCAACCAAACAATCAAAGCCACAGATAAATAGTAGGGCAGACAGGGCTAAGTAGCCTTGTATGTATGCAAACGTTTCAAGGAGAAAGAAACACTTTGAAATCAAAACTCGGGGGGGGGGGGGGATATTTATTTTCCTGACATCCCACCATGTCAAATGAACACAAAGTCCGATTTATGTGGGGAGCCATGCACAAACCCAAAGCTCATGCGGTAACCAGTATTAAACTCAGGGGGCAAGTAGCTCCACCCATAAAAAAACCTACTTCCTATTGAAACCAAAGCACCGTCACTAATGTGGAAATGTTTGTGACCCTATGTTCCACAAAGCCTTCAACAGGATCAGCAAAATTCTTTCTAGACATCGTTTGAAGTTACAATTTTTTCTTCTACTGATGGTTAATAAGCTTTCATAATGACATAACTAAGACTTGAATCATAAACCTTATGGTTCCAATTAAACGTTTATTCAGTAAGCTATCAGTATTTCTTTTGTCGTTTTTGAATAGAGCTGGTTGATTACCATTCATAGACTTAAAGTTTCATTGCAGCAGTAATAAGGAATTGCGAGAGGAAGTGAAAGAATTGAACACTTCCAGCTGTGATATATTAAGAAAAAACACAAAACTAGCTGTTTTCAATAAACTTAAGAGTAGCCCTCACAGATCAGATGTCAGTTTTTTCTTTGAGATAATCTTCCAACAAGTTAACTACATACACATTTCTGTGTACAGATATCTTATTTCTCCTAGTCATATAAAACCTTATAGTGGTTGTCTTAACTGAGTGTAGCAGACTATTAACTACTGTGATGAGTTTGATCCTCACTGGGTGACCCACACTTGTCGTCTTGTGCCAGACTATAAATAAGTACACCCTTATTATTTTTTTTGATAAAAGGCTAATTTTCTCCTAAACAAAAATAAGAAAATTAATAGTTTTATAATTTTCTTGAAGCATTGATTGTTTTTAAAGGCCATCACAATGCAAGTATAAAGAAAAATGAGGTAACTATGATGTTGTTTGTCTACCTTTGATTTATTTTCTTAATGTATTTCAGGATAAAGATCCCTTCGTCAGAAGATTTCTGAAAGCTAAGTTATGGAGCTGTTACTTTGTTGCTAGGATCTGTCCATTCCATTGTAATAAAATTATTATTTCTAGTAGAATATTATACATTTAATACAAATATTATTACATATTATTTATTACCAAACTCTTCAGCACTGAATCTCTGTAGATAAAAATATGAATATGTAATAGTCCAAAAATAAGTACACCCTTTATATATATTTATGAAATTTAATTTCTTATTACCCTTGTTGGGTTATTTAATGCTGTAGTCAGTGATTTTTTTGTAATTATGTTTGTTGGTTTTATGACATGTCAATCCTTGTTGGGTATTTAATGCTGTAGTCAGTGATTTTTGCAAGTAATTATGTTTGTTTGGTTTATGACATGTCAACCCTTGTTGGGTTATTTAATGCTGTAGTCAGTGATTTTTTGCAAGTAATTATGTTTGTTTGGTTTTATGACATGTCAATCCTTGTTGGGTTATTTAATGCTGTAGTCAGTGATTTTTTGCAAGTAATTATGTTTGTTTGGTTTTATGACATGTCAACCCTTGTTGGGTTATTTAATGCTGTAGTCAGTGATTTTTTGCAAGTAATTATGTTTGTTTGGTTTTATGACATGTCAATCCTTGTTGGGTTATTTAATGCTGAAGTCATTAAAAATAATTTTTCTCAGGGAAAAAATTTTTAAAGAGAAATATTTTTTTGGGAAAAAAATTTTTTTTTTACTGGACTCTTTCAAAGAATGAAATTAATATATGTAAAAATTTTCATGGACATGCGCATGACAACATACACACAAGTACAAAAAAAAAAAAAAACGCATTCACGTATACATACAACACGAGAATACAGTTATATAAAAATACCATCATTTTCAACAAAAAAAAAAATTCTTTTAAAAAGAAATGCCATAACTAGACTGCTTCAGTTCCAGTGACCTTTTGAAAAAGAGATATCTCGAAAATTCAAGAATTAAATACAGGTTAACACACAACATCATTGTTACCATATTATTATTTTTTCCTTACACCTGTATTGTGATAGCCTTCTAAATCAACCTCCTAACCAATATATACACAATGCTTCAAGCAAATTATAAAACTCTTTTATATGTAAAAATTGTTAAGAAATTGAAAGTTGAAAAATCAAAACAAACTAAGATGAAGGGAAATCTTACCATTGTAAAATTCTGTTATGAAATGATTAGAACAACTATTGTAGCCAATTCTGTCTATCCAACAGAATAGAAAAAATATAGCATAAAAAAACAAATTTTGGTGAAGTATTTACGGTAATTTATGAGGAAGTGCGTCCCGGTCTCCCGCCTCAAAAACTGCTACCCGGTGACTATCAAAATAACAACCCCAGCTCGTAATTCTTGTTTATTTATCGTAATTGTCGTAATTCTTGTTTAGATATGAAGATGGATATATAGTTTAGAATAGACTGAGATAGATAAACAAACAAAATAATATAGATAGATAAAAACAAATGGAGATAGATAGATATTTTCGACAAGTAAATGTATTGGGGGGGGGTAGCTTCTTTTTTTGTTGTAATTCTTGTTTATTTAAACTAAAAACAAGACATTAAACAAACATGAATAAAAAAAAATCTTAGTATTTAAAGTAATATAGATAGATATGAACAAATTGAGATAGATAGATGGATAGTTTTGAATAGACTGAGCTGGGTCGTTATTTTAATAGTCACCGGGAGCAACTCTTGAGGCAGGAGACCGGGACGCACTTCCTCATAAATTACCGTATTTACTTATTCATTTATTTGATATAATGTTTCAATCATTAGAAACTTCATCAGATAATTTGAAAAAAATGTAAATTTTAGGAAAAAATACAAGAGAAAAACTAAACAATGAATTTGTCAATGCAACATAACTAGGAATGTCAATTATTATAAATTCATTCCTCCATTTTGAATATCTATACGATCATTCATAGTTGGGTTGCCATGACAATATTGTAGACAATTTAGTTTTTTCAATTATTCTTTCCTAAAATCTAATATTTTTCCAAAGTGTATTATTTGTATTATCCAGACTATTGTCCTTATCTTTATTGTTATCTACACATCCAGAGGGAACATCAGCCAAAACATTGTGTAAATAACAATAAAGATAAGGATAATAGTCCAAATAATACAAATTATCAAGCCTCATCTCAAAAGTTCAGAGAAATATTTTTCCAAAGTGTAATAAAGTTTATAAATGAGCAAAATGTTATACTATATGAATAAATAATCTAACAAATTTTTCATTTTTCACATGTGATTATGTATACACATTAGGATGTATAATATAATAGTATAATAAAACTATATGTGGGGGAATTTATATGTATTTTTAAGATATAGTTGTTTTTAAATTTCTAAGATACTTTGTAATTTTTTAGATCTTTTAAAAATGCACCATTGATTTATCTATATCAAATCAGATTATTCTGTATTTTACTTAATATTTTCAAGTATTCAAGACACTCATCTTTTATGATTTTTTGAATTTAAAAATCATCCAAAATTCATCAAAGACTGAGGTTTATGTATAAAAATATTTTTTAAAACAACTAATAAAAGTGGTTTAATTTTTGAAAAAAATTGTCTTTCAAATTATAAAAGAAAATTAATTATAAAATCTCTTCACTCATAATTTATTAAAAAAGAAGCATATCAACAATCAGAACTTTGTGACCTTTGTGTTTATGAGCATGGTCTCTTCCATTGTGGGTTCCTGGCTGAAAAATAGTTGAAAATTTAAAATGCTGTAATCTATTATTTTACACCTGTAGAGGCCTTGTTGTAGGGGTTCGCAAATGATATAAAAATGACAAGTAAAAATATGACACAGTTTAGGTAGAAAATACGGAGAAATGTAAAATGTAAAAGTTCATCAAGAAATGTGTAATGGTAAATGTGAAATGTTTATGTAGTCAAAAGTTCAGATACGTGTGCTAGAAATGAGAATTAATTTTTGTCCATACGACCTGCTGAAACGGATTCCTGATGTTGAATGAATTGTAGTAGTAGAAGCGTTTTAGTTGTGTTAAGGCAGTGGAATCGTTCGTTCGGACACCTGTTTCTTAGTCGTGTTCTCTCTGGCCGTGAGATGGGATCTGTGTGTTTGTTTGTTGTCGTTGGGTGTGCGTCCTGTTTGACAGCGAGATGAAGTCTGTGTAATTGCTAATTTCTTCTCTGTCTTTTATAATTACAAGATGAGATCAAAAAGTAATTATTTTTTGGTGCAAACACGCGGACATAGTAGAAAACAATGCTACTCTAAACCAATCGAACCTGACTTTTGTATAAACATTTATTTTAATCACTTTTCCTTAAGTTTAGGAAAAGGATTGTGTTCGTGTGTTTGTTTTAATTTCTTTTCCTTGAGTTTGGGAAAAGAAATATGTATGCATATTTATTCTTATTTTGATATAAAATATAGAATTGTATTCTATACACCCTTAAAATGGCAGATTCTCCAGTCAGAATTCAATCTACCCAGGTAGATGAACTTCTAGGTAATGCCACAAATACTGGCCATTCAGTTTCTAAGGGTTAACATTTATCTGTTAGAATGTTAAACTGAAATTTATTTTAATAAATTGGCTGAGGAACATGAGTAACAAAAATTTCTTTTCAAATAAATAATGAATTAAGTACCTTATTAATACATACATAGTATGAAAATACTTTATTTAAATTCTAATATAATGAATAAGTACAAAAATGTCACAGTCTATGCACAGTAAGTAAGTGTCCATCTATGAGAGAATGGTATTCGCTTTTTTATTGTTTCCTTGTTTATAAAAATATCATCGGAATCCCGACTGACTGATTGTTGTATATAGTTTTGTTCTTTGGTCACAAGTGGCAAAGACTGTCTGGTTAATTGAACCATAACTGTCACTCTCTGAATGTTCAGTGTTCCAACCCCCTCACTTATGTTTACCACGGCTTTGATACTTGTTCTCAGAATAAGGCATCCCAAATAGAAGTTGTGTGAGGTAACGTAACAGTTGTAGCAAGAATACCCAATAAACTTGACACTCATATTATTGACACTTCTGGAGAAGAAAAGATGAGCTCATAAGTGGCATTCTTCTTTAAGTACACCAGTGTGGGTCAACCAGCAAAAACCTACATTGATCAGCTCTGCACTGACACTGGATGTTGTGCAGAGGACCTTCCAGGGATGATGGTCGATAGGGACAGGTGGTGTGGAAGAGTCATGGATATCTGTGCCACTAAGCATGACTCGATGATGATGACGATGATGATGATGAGGAGGAGGAGGAGTATATTATGTGCAAAAGGTCCCATTTTTTATTTTATTGAAATTGATTAATAATAAATGGAAGTGCTTTGGGCATAATGCTGATGACTATTATCATCATTAATTAATAACTCCAGTTACATTATTACATTCACTTTCGGACTAATACCCTTGGGAAAGGTATAAACCCCCACATCCCTCCCAGCTATGGGTTGTATAGTTGACCTTATGTTTGGAAGTTTTCACCTTCAAATTAATTTGAATTTGACACAAAGTTTGTCAGGGTTCTGGAACTCTGGGGAATGTGGAATCATATCTCCATTGCTATTTCCCCCAGTCCACTTAGAACCAGAGAGGTAGTACCTGTTAGGGTCTAATCTATAGATCAAATAGATAATGAAGTGTTTACTTGTTTAAAATGATTTTACAGATACATTTTGTACCATGAATAATCTTAGAACATAATTGCTAAACTGACTTCAGCATAAAATAACCCAACAAGAGCTGACATGCTGTAAAACCAACAAACCAACCAAGCAACCTTCATTCGTTTGTTTCACCAGAACTCTGACCTGATAACATCTTGACAACAACCATCTAAGAGTCTACGAGAAGTAGACAGAGGAAGCAGAAAAAGCCATTGTAATACCATTTCCAAGGTACTTGTTTTATATGTAAAGGAACCTTATGTATGTGATGCCAGTTTGTCCTTATGATGTAACCATTTTCCATAGTGACTTATAACCACAGCTTTTTCCAACTGAGGGTTAATAACTGTATTTACCCACCCCCCTACACTGCATGATTAGGATGTAAGATAAAGTCAATTTTTAAGCAGTTTAATAGGTTTGAATTAAGAGTTTTCCTTCTCCTATACTGGTTGCCATAGAACAATTAAAGAACTGAATTCGACTATTTAGCTGGAGGGTAAATAATTGGATTCATACTCTTCCCAAGGGTATGCTTCATGTAGAATGCTACCGGTCTCGTCTAGTATTTGAACTCTGTTTGTCATATCCATTTCCTACAACGATTATAATTACACCACAAATTCCTCTTGATAGTTAATTACCATTACACTATTCTTATAATATTTATTTTGCTCTTTCTAGTTTGTGTGTAACCTTTTGAGGATCTTGTCTTTTTTGGTTGCATGTTCTTAATCCTTACTGGGAAGTTTCCCTTAACCATTTGTTTGTGTAGTAGCTCTACTAGGCTAGGTAGTTTGTGGTCGATTGGTGTCATTCTTAAATACATCAATGCCATGTTCATATCTGTCTGGCTGTCTTTGGCTTTTTTCATGGTCTTTTTTACAGTCTGTGTGGTTATTTCAATGAATCCATTGGACTGTGTATACCTTAGTGAGGAGGTGATGTGGTCTATTCCCCAGTCTTTGGCGAATTGTCTAGATGCAGAGCTGTCATACTGGGGTCCATTGTCACTTAGAATATGTTCTGGTATACTATGTTCTCTAAATATGGATTGCAGAGTACGTATGATTGCTTGGCTTATGTATGTATTATACATTTTGCAGAACTTTGAATGGTAGTCGGTTACCAGCAAGTATGTTTCTCCAGCCATGTGAAAGAGGTCTAATCTAGCTACTTGCCATAATCTAAATGGGATTTCATGTGATATGGTTTTCTTCTGTTCTTTCTGGCACTTCTGACATGTAGGGCATCCTTTGACAATTTCTTCAATGTCAACCTTTAGTCCTGGCCAATATATACATGTTTTGGCTCTTAGGGTGCACTTTTTGATACTTTGGTGTGGTGCATGTATTTTGCTTAGGATCTCGCACCATGGTTCTAGGAATCAGTATTTGTTGTGGGGTTTTAAGGGTAAAAAATAAGACAAACGACTGGTAACAATGTATACAATTGTATTGAACAAAAGGAGTAGAAATTTACAGCAAAGAAAGTGGAGATTGCGTCAGACCAATACAGTTACGAGCTGACTCGCATTTGCTTCGTGTCAAGCCACAATTGTTCCTATTACTTATAGTAACCGTCGGCGCATTCCATTTATGTCCATAGGTTATATCACCTATAAGTATCCTCCCTCCCTTGAGTACCGAAGAGTCTTTTAACAATAGTTCATATCTGAATGACCACTATAGTTTGAGCTGTGTTTTCATATCTTTTGCTTTGTCCTGGCCAACCAATAAATATCTGCTCTCTAAGGACTGAAATCATCTAGTCATTCCTGGAGTCTGCTTTTAGTTCTTCGCGTTATTTCATGACTGCAAGATTTGGCTGTTCATCCTCATCATGTCTTCAATTTTGAGTTAGACTGGTCATTTTTGTAATGGTTATTCCAAGTGTGAAAGCTCAAGTGTCTATTTCTCTGAATGTTTGAGATGAGGCTTGAAGATTAGTATTATCTGCGTTATTCGGACTATTGTCCCGATCTTCATTGTTATCTGTACAACGTTTCGGCCAATATGCCCTCCAGCCTTCTTTAGGTATTTCTTGTCGGACTCGAGAACCTTCTCGGACTCAGGAATTGGACACATGGCCTAGTGGATAAGGTAGTTAGGTTAAGACAGTTCTAAGTGACAGTTATCTCTGGATCCCGAGTTCAATCCTGATTGCAGTTATTTTTGTTTGGTAGTCTGGACAGTCCATCTACCAGTAGTATCTCATTCCCTTGGCAGTTTGCTATGGTAAGATTGTATCCTTGTATTTCCATTAGCATTCGTTGTAGCCTTGGTGTTGCTGTTGATAGGTTCTTCTTGCTGTTCATTTCTAATGGTTTGTGGTCAGTCTCCATTGGGAATAATTTCCAGTATATATAAGTATGGAATCTCTGGCATACAATATACCAGAATGCTAGTATCTCACGTTCTATATTTGCATATCTTTGCTAAGTTGAGGTGAATAACTTGTTTTGTAAAAGTGTTGCTTCTAGTTTTCTGTTAGAAGCATCAACTTGGATGGTTGTTGGCTTATTTGGGTCAAACTATGCCAGTTACTTTCTTGCTGACAAGGATCTTGATTTGTTGGAAAACTTTCTGGTGCTCCTTTATCCATGAGTATTTTTGTCCCTGTTTAGGGGGTCATGAAGGTTGACGGTATGCTTCGATAGAAGAGGTATTAAGGGACACATATATGTGACCATTCACCGAATATGCTGTAGCTCTGGTTCGCTGGTAAGTGGTCTTACTGCTTTGTCTTCTACTTTTAAGGGATCCAGAGGCACTCCATTCTCATAAATTCCGCCGAAAAAATTTAATGACTTGGTCTTAATGTTTCATTTTATGCTATTAAACAAAAGACCATTTTCCTTTAAAGCTTCCATTAAGCTGGGCAAGTTTTTGTCGTGTTCATTTTCATTTTTTCCAAGTATGACAACATCTTCGGAAATACCAATGGTTCCTGGGAATTTTTCAAGTATTTGATCAATCTTTTGCAAGAATACATCCTGTCTCATCACCAACCCAAATGGCATCTTCATGAAGCACTATATGCCAAATGGGCTGTTGAAGCTTGATAGGATTTGGCTCTCAATGGATCAGTATCCATTTTTGGACCATATGACCTTTAGGCACCCCTTTTTGATCTCGATTGAGAAAGGACATGTTTTTCCTTTACACTGTCAATATCCGGTTGTTTTAACAGTCGATTTTTTAGATTTAAAAAGAAAATTATAAAACTAACCCCTAACCCTAACCCCTAACAAACAACCGGATATTGATGGTGTAAATGAAAAACATGTCCTTTTTTAATCGAGATCAAAAAGTGGTGCCTAAAGGTAATATGGTCCCCATTTCTTGTGTCGATATTACTAAACAATTATGCACATCAGTTTGTAGGTCTTTTCTTTTCGGATTGAGACTATGATGACATTTTTTGATTGCTCTATTCAAATCTTTTAGGTCAAATCAAATCCTCATTTGTCTATTGCTTTTCCAACTATATGCTAGGCTGCTGGCTTTGTCAGTGGGTTCTTCCACTTTCCTAATAACCTGGTGATTCACCATCACGTCCAGTTCCTTCTTTACCTCTTCTTTTAGGTGGGTTGGGCATTTGCGAATGTATAATTTGGCAGGACACATTTGTTTATATAATCGAATTTCCTTTTGGTCCAGTGTCTACTGTTACCAGTAATTCTTGTCACCTGGGTGTTTATTTTCATTGTGATTTCAGTTTGCCTATCTGAATTGTTTTTCGTGTGAAATTCTACTTTGTCAAAGTCACAATTATTGGTGTCATTTACAGTATCTCTTTTGGATTGTGTGGTTCTCATTTTTCTTGGCGGGGGGTTATTGTATCTTGTATTTTCGTTCTTTTCTTTTTATCTGCAAACCCTGGCCCATTGATTTCATCTTCCACATTTTTAGCATTCTGTATCAGAGGTTGGGCATTTATCATTCCTCAACATTTTGGACATTCTCTGTTTTCTATGGCAGCTCCAGTGGCGTTATGTTGTGTGTTTACACTTTGCGTGAATTGCAGTTGTTTCATGTGGTCTATTGAAGCTTCCTGTCTTTTTATCAACTGCATAGTTTTCTCTTTTGTCATTTTTTGTCTTCGGTTATTATTTCCTCTTGCACTTCTGGATAAATTGTTCCAGCAATTATTTGCTCAGTAAGGCTCTCATCCAACTCTCAGTTGGCTTCGTCTTTGTTCTTTGTTCTCCGAAAATTCCATTGAGCTTCCTGCAGGCATAGTCTGGAAATAAATTCTTATACTTATTCAAGATCATTATTATTAATATTTTGGTTGAAATTCTCTAATAAGAATGTTCTCTGAAGGGGAACAGTTAAGTCCGACGCTTTTACTCTCCCAACTGACCAAGTGTTCAGTCTGAAAAATCTCTCCCAGCAATGCTGCACTATTCTCACCAACACTATCAAAATATCTTTTCTCTCTTCCACTCTTCGCAACAGCCAAAATGCTACTGCAAGCTTTTTCCCCAGGTTTGTTAGGGCAGGTCATTAAATACACAATTACAGTGTTCATCCGGGCTCCTTACTCAGCACGCGCCAATCCTTCACATCCGGGCCACTCTGGACAGTTTAGTAATTCACATGCGTCAGGCCACGACTCACGATCAGGAGAATGCGAGTTCAATCTCCCCACTCGCCTCTGATCTCATTCTGCATGCCAAACTCAGTCGTGCACGCTTCGAACCATTACGTTCGTGGTTTCTCTCGCCACAAATTCCTTAGTACCAAGTGGGCCACTCTGAAATTTTGTTTAGACTTCCCGTATTCTTCAAAGTCCGTTCTGTTGTATACTGGGACATAGAATGTTCAGTATACTAGTACATCCAATAAGAATCAATAAAGTACTTTGCAACGGGGTGATAAGAATTGAGGTCGTTAGTAGACGGTTCTCGTAATGATCTGCCGACTCTTCTAAACACCAACACACAAGTAGTTTTCGACCTGTTCATTTTACTCTCTAAGAAAAAGCTAGTCCACAACACGTCCATACAATGTCTGGCCACTAATTTCGTCTGAAGATCATTTCGCTGACTGGATAGGAATATCGATTCAACTCTGTTTGAGTTGTACCAGTTCATCACACTGTTGTCTGTAACCGCCGTGTTTGTCCAATTGACTCTGTAATGTAGACTCATTTTATTTTTGTAGATTCAGGGGATAAAGTCAATATATGACGTTACCATATTAATTTTTCAGCCCACCTTTGTAAACGGGATTAGTTTTGTGACCCCGTGTGTGTCGTTTTTTTTCCTGCTGACGGGATCAAGTGACAACCTTTTTTTGATACACAAGTTGGATTATCTTCCCTTATTTGCTACGGTTTGCTGTCAGGTGGTGTTACGACCATAATGTATAAAGGCAGTGCCGCAAAAATTAAATTCTCTTTCTCTTGGACTCACCAGCCGTCAGAACTAACATACAAGTTGTGTCTCTGTACTAGTTACATCAGCCCTTTTACACTCGCGTACCTGTTACGTGATGATTTTTGTACACAGTAAATGATAACATTTATTTTTCATTTGGTAGCCTCAAGACTATCTACAAAAATGATTTTCCTTAGGATATTCATTTATTTCGTTTTGCATTGTTAGCATTTGCTAAGTCAATACAATCAATTTGTCATAAATTTTTGTCGGCATTTGTTATATATATATGTTTATACCACGTTTGAGAAAATGATAGACACCAACTATAAATCCTTTTCAACACACAAGAATATTACAACAGGCTGCATAAAAATAGTAAAATAAAGGCTGTGTAGGGATTACATCCCTTACTTATTATGATTCTCACATTTAACACTAGAAGCCATGTGTTTTATGTGTCTGCCAATAGGTAGCGTGGCCAGCAGCATTATAAAAGAAGAATCAGCAAAGTCAAAACTCACTCGTAGCACTTTCAGCCTCGACAAACTAGACGCATATTAACGGGCGTTTCTCTGTACACCAATTGGACCAGGGGGATTTGCATCTCAGCAACCTCGTGTCGCATGGCACATAATAACACGCATAACATGTAACTTTCCTTTTCTACCAGTTACAGATTAAGGACTCAAAACTTTATCTACTAAATATTCCTTTTCATATTAGGACATTTCGCCCATACAATTCTGTATAAGATCTTCCTTGTAAACCCGCCTCTCGGGGCGGGGGCCAGTGGCTTCGGCCCTGGACCGTGGCTACAATTAACAGCGTTGATCCATGGGGCTATCCCCCCAGGCAATACCTGCCCCCTCGATTCAAAGGGGCAGGACTGAGTTTATTGTCCAGTGCCTGAGGCGCCCCCCTTGAGGAGGAAATTTTTGCACCCGCCCCCCATGAACTTCGGTTCGTGGGTGGTCCCACATTAATAGGGCCTTGTACCTAACCCGTACACGTGGGGTACGTGGTAACTATAGTATCTCTTATCATGTTTGTATTCTATTCTGTTAACTTTGCACAGGCAATAGAATATTATTGTAATTATTTCGTCATGAATTGTTCTCACATTTATTCTGTATGATCAAGGATAAAGTTTAACCACGAATGGGGACAGACAGGTCAAGAGTTAAGAATAAAACGAACAACTTGAAATAGGAATAAAAGACATGTATTACAGATATATAACAATAAGGTTGCAAACTTTTAGTTTGTCTGCACAAATGTTTACAATTTGTCCAACTTAACTGAAATCCTGAGGTAGGGGGAATTATCGGAATCCCCTGCTACGGCTTTATCTGGTCGTAATGCTGGATATGAGAGACATTCAATTTTGTGGTCCGTCTTCGATGCTGGTCGAGCAGAAAAAGGAAGAATTTCTCACTTTGGGTTTGCCACCAAAGTATTCTAGCCTGTGATTAGTTGGTTCCATAGTGAGGTTCGTAGACAAGGACGATAACCCCTACCTCAGATTTCTTAATAGAAGCGATATTCAACTAACTAATCGTTTTTCTACAGCTGTCTTGTTATCTTCTAAGAAGTGTTAGATCATTTCATGTATTCATTGAAAAAAAAAACGTTTTAATAAGAATTAGAAATAAATCAAATGAGATTATTTCGGATTTGATTCGGTTTTATATTTTTGGACTTTTGTTATTTACTCTCTGATGTTATTTGTGTATTTCAAGTCCACCCAAATATCTGTGAATAACTCTTCACATTTTATTGCTGACTTATTTAGGTAATATTTTTGTTAAAACTTACATAGTCATTAAACAGTTTAATTAACTTCAATTGTATTATAACAAATGCACGTAAGAGTCCCCCGTGACATAGTGGCAAACGTGCTGGACTGCGACACTTCTCGTGCGGAGGGGTTGGTATATATATATATATATATATATATATATATATATTTTAAAAAAATGTTTTTTTTTAATTGGGCGTTATTATGAAGCATTAAAAATGTATAAATGAATGAACTCGATATTATGGAGTATTGGATTCACTTATTTTTTTAATTGTTTTTTCTCATAAATTTTCAGGTTCGTTAGATACTCTTTGTCAAATGTTATTACTGTTTAACGTTTTCTTTGTCTCTGTTGTTATCGACAGTGGCAGCGTCTGTAAAATATTTGTAATAACGGAGAATTCCGATATCTGCGTTTAATCCCTTCAAGTGCGTTTGTAATTTTAGAATCCATTTAGTTTCTGATTGTTTTCTAGATTGCGTTGTTGGGAATGCGTGTTCTAATAAGATGCATTTGAGGTGTGTAAGGTTGTGTGATAAGGTGTTAAAATGAAGTGCTATTGTACTATGCGGGGATTTGAGATTTATAGTGGATTTGTGGTTATTTAGTCTTAGTCTAAAGGGTGTTGATGTTTCTCCACATATCCACTATTTCTACATTGTGTGCAGTATATATAGTATATAATGTTAGCGCTATCGCATGTTAGGTGTGGCGGATGGATTGTTATGTTTGTGTAGGGTATTTTATTTTGGTTTCCGTATGTATGTGGCTGCAAACTTGGCATCTAGGCTTGTTGCATCGTTTATTACCTTACGTACGGTGTTATGTAATTTTTCTGGGTGCAGTGAGGATGTTACGTAGGTTGGGTGGTTGTTTTGTTTTTTTGCGTTGATGAGGCGGGTTTTGAAGATCGACTTTGTTGTGGGGTCGGTTTGTAGGGTTTTATATTGTTCAGTGAGTAGCTTAGTCAGTTTGTGCATATGTCGACCGTGGTGAAAACCATAGGGATTCGGTCATTAGTTTGGTGTGGTTTGTATACGAGTAGTTCATGTCTATTAAGAGATGATGCTTTGTCGAATGCTTTTTTTATTAATTTTATGGGGTAGTCCACTATTTAGGAATTTTTCTGCTAGGTTGGCTGTGTGTTGTATATATTTCTTGTTGGTCTTCACATATGCGTCTTAGTCTTATGCATGCACTATTATTATCGATTTTTAGTAGTTTATGGGGTGGTTGCTGTTATAGTTTAGAAATGTGTGGTTATCAATGGTTTGGTGTAAAGAGTGGTGTTTATGGTATTATTTCTTAATTTTGTGGTAATGTCTAGGAAAGGGATCAAGCTAGTAGAGTATTCTATCGAGAATTTGATAGATTGGTGGTAGCTGTTAAAGTGTGTGTGGAAATCTAGGGGGCTGTTGAGGCTATGTGTCCATATAAGAAATATATCGTCTAAATATCTATAGTAGTAGGTTGGGGTTAAAGGGTAGTTTTTGAGTAATTTTGTTTCTAGTGTGTGCATGAAAATATCTGCATAGCTAGGTGCCATCTTCGTACACATCGCCGTACCACTGATTTGTATATAGTTTTTTTGTTAAATTGGAAATTATTGTGTGTAAGAATGAAGCTGATAATGTGACATATGTCGTTGATTTTGTCTGTGGGGAACTTGTTTTGTGTGAGGAATTCCCTGCATACCTGAATCCCTTCTTTATGTAGTATGTTAGTATATAGGGATACAACATCCATTGTAGCCAGGATGGTTCCCTCCGGGAGTGTACCAACCTTTTTTATTTAATTTAGGAAGTGCGTGATGTATTTGATGTGTGTGGGGATTGTGTGTCGTAGGGGATTGAGGATGTTGTCTATGTATCCTGATAAGTATTCAGTTAGGGTCCCGTTAGCTGCTATTATGGGTCTTCCTGGGGGGTGATATTTAGGGCTTTTGTGAGGTGTTCGACGTCGTGTACGTTATTGGGGTTAGTGTGGCTAGTTGAATGTTGTGCTATAAGTTTGGGGAGTTTGTGTATTTTGGGTCGCGTGTAGAATATAGCGGTTGTAGGGTTTTTGTGATATTAGGGCCTTTGTCCTAGTTTTGCGTGGGTGGGCTAAGATTTTTTATAAGGTTTATCAATTCTTGTTTGTATTCGTTAGTGGGGTCTGTTAGGAGTGGTTTGTATTGTGTTTTATTGTCTAACTGTGCTTCTGCTTCCTCTCTCTATTTTTTTGTGTCCATAATAGTGGTACTGCCTCCTTATCGGCTGGAATGATAGTTATGTTTTTGTTGTTTTTTAGTGTGGTTATTGCTATTCTTTCGTTTTTTGAATAGTTTTTTTTGGGGTGTCAATATGTCCATTGTTTTTGGAGAAAGTTGTCTAAGTGTTGTCTTGCTTGTGTGATATATTGGTCAATGTGTTGATTCCTACCTTTTGGTGGTGTCCACGTGACGTTTCCTTTGTTGGGGTTGTTTGTCTTGTACGGTTTTTTTGGTTCCATTTTCTGTAGGTTTGGTTGTATTTTTTGCTTGCGAAATATTCTTCTAGTCTTATTCTGCGTAAGTATCTTTCCATATCGTAGCAGATGTCAATGGGATTTAGTTTGTTGTCGGGCAGTATGAGAGGCCTCTTTTGTAGAATGGCGGTTTCGTGTTTGTATATATATATATATATATATATATATATATATATATATATATATACCAACCCCTCAGCCCGAGCAGGATACGACACAAGGTCAATTTCTTAAGCGGAGTTTCACAGGTTTGAATTCAGAGTTTTCTTTCTCCTAGACAGGTTACCTAGCCACGGTTAAAGTCAGTCCTACTATTTACTCATTGATGGAGGTTTAGTTGGATACATACCTTTCCCAATGGTATTAGCGCTAGGTCAAAAGTAAACAGCCTCGTCCAGGATTTGAACTCGGGTCGACCAGTCCATTTCCTACGACTCTAACCATTACACCAGATTATGACAGGTTGGACGTATACGTAGCGAAAATGTATATGAACTCTCTACTCGTCCAAAAACTCCTTGAATAGTTTACTGCGGAATGCGGTGTCGTTGTCGGTGAAGATTTCGGCAGGAGAGACCCATTCGAAAAATGAGGTCTTTAAATGGTCGATCACGCTGGCTGAATCCTACCGATGCAGCTGTCGTTAAATGGTGAATCGAATGGGACCACAGTCTATTAACGTTAGATAACGTTTGCCATCGTAATATGCAATGCCCATCCCTAGCAGAGTCCACGCATCACTAAAGTCCAATTTTCCTCTTGACCGACATGCCGGTGATGGGTCAATGGACTAACATTCTTGACATTCCCTGACTATTGTCCTAACTGCTGCTTTCGAAACAGAAAAAAATGGATCCGTTTGATACCAGGATGTCCACTTTGACGATGTACCGACTTTATCTGATTCTAGCGACACTCACTGATGTCGCACAAACAACCTTTGCGAGTTTTGCCAATCCTTGTTATGTTAAGCCATCTTCGTGGAACTCTCGTTTGATTTAATCAATTTTATATGCATAGATAAGTTATACTCATTGACCAACTTTCCAAGGTATTGAGCCTCCTCCAAATGAGCATCTCATTTGAAGCCTTTGTGTGTACCCTGGTCTTTCATGCGAAAGTGTTCCATATCCATTCATGAACACATAGAGTCCGTGAACAACTGCAGTTCTATTTCTTTTAGATTTTTTTAGATGAGGCTTGATAATTTGTATTATTTGGATTATTCAGACTATTGTCCTCTTATTTTTTGGTTATCCGTACAACGTTTTGGCCGATGTACCCTCCGGTCCTCTTCAGGCATTTCTTGCCGAACTCTGTAACTTTCTCGAACTCGGGTACCTTCTTTTCGAACTCTGGAACCTTCTTGTCCTATTCGGCAGCCTTCATGGAACTTTGAACCCAACCCTTTATTCAGTCCACGTGGGTATACTGTTCTCATTCCGCTAACTATGACTGGGTACAAGTGTTAAGCTGTGTTAATTATTATTCTATGTTACCGTCTCCCTTGACCTGCTGCCTAGAGATAACTTTCACTTAGAACGGTATTAACTCAACTCCTATAACCACTACACCACGTGTCCAAATGGGCACATAGCGTAGTGGATATAAGCGTTGAGTTAATAGTCCTAATAATCCAAATAATACAAGTGCAGTTCTTTTGCCTTCTATTGAAGTGCGACATTGACACGCCGTCTAGTTCTGCTATGTTCAGCTTGCATTTTCCAATATATCCTCATTTAACTTGAGGGACACCCCAGTTGTGAGGGAGCTCGTGTTGAATAATACTTCAAACTCGTGCACGTCGACACACCATATACCGTGCGTAGGGTCGTCCCTGGTGATGACGTCCATAATCCTGTTCTTAAGGTGTCTGTTGCTTCATTATTCCAACCGGATGCAACCGCAGTTGCTTAAAGGCGGCTGCAACACGGATACATACACAACAGGAAAGTGTACTATTAATTTTCCGCATTGTGAAAATACTTTTCTGTGTGTTACAATTCCAATTCTTTTAAGTATTTCACTCCCACGCTTCCAGTAAAGAATTTCCTGTCCCCCTGAGACTTACAAGTCGAGTACTTAGGCATTGTTCTCCAATCTTTCCGGATCTTTGCACGTCAGCCCAAAGTCAACGAGCTGTTGCTTTACGCATGTTGCAAATTCTATATTTTCATATATGCATATCTATTGATAATGGAGATTCGATCTCTATTTTTCTGTAACCAAAACTACGACACTACTTACGTCACATTGCCCAAAATTGTCAATACATAGAATAAATAACAACCTTATATTATATTCACTCAAAATTTTTGTATGCAAACTACTGTTTTTAAAACAAGTTTTGATAAATACATGCCCGGTATTATATATTTAAATATAGTTTGTTTTATTTTAATATATGTTTAAAGTTATCTAACGTATAGTGTTTTACCAGAAATTTATTTACAAACAAGAAATATTATTTTTTCAGGATCAAGGTGTTAACTAAAAAATGTACAAATGAATAAATATCTACGATTTTGTGTATAATTTATGAGTAAAATATTCAAAATATTCAAATAAATCACTTAATTGATAATTAAAAGATGCACGTAACATTTTATTTGAGGGGGACATAAATAAGTTTCCATTTAATTTTTAGATTTGATGATCTTATTTATGATACAAAGAATTTTAAACTAATTTTTAACTAATTTTTAACTAATTTCAACTAATTAATTTTTGAAAGATTTTGCCCTGAGACCCTCTCAGGGCAAAATCTAACACGAGGCAAAGCTTTCCCTTGTTCTTCTGTACCACTGCCATTAATGGGATAAGGCCGTTTGGAGGACCAAGTTCTTCCTTGGTAGTATGCTGGTGAGTATCCCCCGTCTCTCACGCGGCAGACCGGGCTGCATTATCGCGAGTCTCTGCTGTTCGAGTGGCTGCAGCAATTGTCTGTCATGATGGCACCGGCCTGGTTAGTAGTTGGCTTAAAGTCATGTCATCCATTCTGAATAACGCTCTAAATGCCCGTCTAGCATGGCTCGACAGTCACGAGACAAAAGCACATACCATCCATCGTACTGGATGTTTTCCAACAAGAATCTGTCTCAAACACAGTAAAGCTCGTTTGACATGCTCGATGTCACATTTTTGTTCCTTGCTCAGGTGACGATAGACTGCAAAGGTCTCATCTCACGGTCGTAGTGGAAGAACTTGTTCAACATATTTGTATTTTGCATAGCTCACATGCGAGTTCTTGACTCTCAATACATTTGACCACAGGCTGCTCAGTTGCATCACTGGTATATTCAGGAAGCGCGTGGTGTAATGGTTAAAGTCATGGGAAATGGACTTTTAAAGGGTGAGCCTCTTAAATCTCCCAGTTGTAGGCAAATTTTCGGACGAAAGAAGACAAACTTACAATGGAAATTTTATACATGTATTGACGAATAATACAAGAACTTGTTGCAAATTTTATTCGCATTTGCTACCACTTATCTGTGAGGTTAAATACTGTTCGTTAGAGAAGTGGTGATAACAGGGGTATTCTGGTCGCTGGTTGGAATGTTGTTAAGACGCTTCGTCAGGTCGCTTCTCGTTCTTCAGCCTTTTGTTAGTATGCTATTGTATCAGCCTTAGAACGTTTGCTGATACAATGCCTTAGAAAGTTTGCTTGGTTATGGGCGAGGTGGCTGGAGGCACTTATTTTCGCATCTCTCCGGAATAACTGATCCGTGATAAGTAACGTGGTTTGGATTTGGCGCCAACCTCCTATTGGCAATTCGCCCTCTAGCGGCAGGGGAAGATAATTCTCTATCCGATTTCCGATACTAACGTCAAACTAGTTGTTCGCCTTTTAACAGAAGTTGTGTCGAAATTGCTTGTGACTGTTAACAACAATAAGGTCAGTAAAAAGGTTTGTATCGCAAATCCAACTTCACAAATCCAAAGGGAAAGAATGAAGGCAAAATCCTAAGATAGATATATAAAAAATTAAAAAAAAACAATATTTCGAGCTATATTTAAAGTGGTAAATATCTAAGATTCATTTTTTCTTTCCTTCAGCAGATCACGCACCGTGCACGAACCCTTTTTCGAGGTAAGTGGTATTCTCCTCTTTTGCCACAAATCCATTGATTAAATTTGTATATTCCTGCAACATATAATTTTTTCTTGTTGTTTACTTCCATCTGTAGCGATTATCTTCCCTTGTTTGGTTGCGGTCGAGATTGACATGGGTTATCTTTTCTTGTTTGCCGCTAAGAGGCGTGGCAGCCTAGCTATTTAAACGCAGTCCCGCGAAAGTGACTCTCTCTCTCTCTCTCTCTCTCTCTCTCTCTCTCTCTCTCTCTCTCTCTCTCTCTCTCTCTCTCTCTCTCTCTCTCTCTCTCTCTATTTGATCTTATAAAGAAAGCGGTCAGATAAGGGTAAAAAATAGGTAATGAACACAACTCAAGGCTTTACAACAAAACAAGGCGTTTATCAATCACAAGAACATGTAACATACAAAATACAATATGTGAGTTGAGATACAAAGTGTATGCAAGGTTTACAAAGTGTATTGTATAATGGTGTATAATAGTTTGCAAAATAATGCTTTTGCGAAACTTATCTGTCTCTTGTATTTGAAGTTTGACTTTTACGAAATCTCCGGCTCCCCATTCTGTTCCAATTCTCCTCGTTCTGCCAAAGCCTTTGCTGTGTAAAAAACTACGTCGTTCCTCGAAGAGATTCCAGTGGCAAGAGAGTGATTTCAAGGTATCAGCCTCAAAATGGGCAGTTATCACTGAGCCTCGTAACGTGTGCTCTGATTGGTCGCTGACAAAAGCCCTTAGCCAATCGCATGAGGTTTCTCATCTGTTTATGGCTAAGACCCCTGAGCTCTGTTGCTATGGTCAAAGGGAGATAATTGATTAAGATAATATTTCTTACAATCTGGGATCTCCAGATATGTACTAGACCTTTGTGTCTCCGTCCATTTGGACTTGGGGGCCTTTCTCTCTCCCAGCTACAGGTTTATGCGTGTGTCTTTACGCGGCCCCCTATTTATACTCTATCTTCATAGAGGTTTAGACTCAGCAGCCCGGCATATCAGCGTAAGTACACGTGCCTTTTTAAAGTCCCTTGCCTTCATGGAGATCTAGCCATGCATGTGGCCTCAGTTCCGAACATTGTGACAGCTTTTTTAAATTTTTTTATTGATATAACTCAACTATCTTCAAAGATACTTTTCACTTATGACCTTCATATATCTTGTTTTGTATTGTTTCTGTTGGACTTTGCTCAGACAATAACATCTGCTTGTTATAACTGTTTGTAGGTATTTGTTCTATATAAATATGTATATGTCCGGCGTTATTTGACCTTCTGGTATAACCTAGCGCATTATGAGAAATTGGTGCTAACTACAAAATTAACACCGTCATCATTCTTAACTGGTGATCCCGAAATGATATGAACACGCATTTTTTTTCTAAATACAAAGTTAAGTGCACGATTTTTGGGTCACACCCAAATGAATATTATAAAAATTATTAATTTTGTGGTAGAAAACAAAATTTGTTCCCTTGTTCTTTTAGTACAGAAGTCGGCTAAAGAAAAGTTTTTTTTTTTGGAGGGGTGGGGTTATGTCCAAATATTAAGGTTCTATAGATTCATTTTTACGCTATGGTGGAGAGACGAAAACAAAGGGAGTGACGATTGTGGACTGTCACGATGTGGGGTTCAGTATGTTTATACCAACTGTAAAAATAGAAGTTACTCACATTGGGAAGGGAATAAACATTAATTTTCAGTGTAGGAGGGTTAAAAATGTAGAAATCGATTTGTCGGTTGAATGAAGTCAAGCTTCAATGAAACAATGTTGTTTTTTTGTAAGTTCTCGCCAACAACTTGTATACACAATGTGTAGGCCTGATGTAAACTAAGTTAACAGAAATTTATTTTTGCTTGTATGCATAGGGAGGGGTCTGTTATCCAGGTTTCCAGGAATCAAAACTCCCCGTACATTAAACAAAATAAAGTACAATGTGAATAAAAAGATAACACACACACACACACACACACACACACACACACACACCATAAATTTGGTATTGAGCTCTCTAATCGGTAATTTAAATTAACTCTCACTACTAAGCATATAAGCAATGATCGTTTCCCCGGAAATTTGATCTCTCAGTGACCGTAAAAATACATAAACAAACCTATGTACTTAATAGTTTTAAAACACCAGTTCCCACTAAGGACGAGGAGATAAGATATCGGGCTACCATACGGTCAGTCTAAGTTCGACCCTAGCCAAAGATAGTTGTGTCTACCCACATTGAAGAGGCGTGAAACGCTGAAACACGTGTCTGTGGATGACTTATTAATATATATATATATATATATATATTATATATATATATATACTATACTATATATATATATATATATATATATATATTATATATATATATATATATATACACTATACTATACTATACTATAATTATCCTATTGGTAAACCTTTGCGGTAAGAAAAAAATATATAAATGTTTTTCCTGCCATCGCTCTTTCGGTTAACCCAATGAGACCATTTAGGGGAAGTTGATGTGTCATATGTTAATTTACAGATTTACTCTTGAATCTCAGAAACTACCCACGTGGTGAGTAACTAAAGATTCTCTGATCCACCACAACTGCCAAGTGTTGGAATTATACAAAGTGTCAAAACGAAATATGGAATAATTTTGGAGAAACACTAAACTCAGAAGTACGCAGAGCGTCTGGAATCAGCAGCAGACTATTGGACGCTAGGTGTCTTTCGATATACTTTTAGCCCGCAGTAAAGATTGGTTTGGTTTGGTTTGGTTTGTTTTACGGCATATCAACCTCAGTGGGTCATTTAAATGGTCCCATTTGGGGGAGTCTTACCCCTCTGCAGAGGTGCAGCCGGTGCTTTCTAACGCCCCACCGACAGGGTGGCGCAGTAAAGATATGTTTTCTTTTGTTACAGTTGAATTCATTACTAATATCAGAGTTCTTGAAAGATGATATCAATATATATTTAATATCTATTAATAATGGAGATTCGCTTCCGGGTTTTGTCTGTAACAAAAATTACGTCACTGCCCACGTCACATTACCCAAAATCGTCATAACATAGAATAAATACACTGAAAATTTGAACATGCAACATTAGACAGTCCTCATTGTTTTTTAAAACAAGTTTTGATAAATACATGACTGGTATTGTATATCTATATATAGTTTGTTTTATTTTAATACATATTTAAATTGTTTTATTTTTTAATCCATTAATGAATTTGATGATTTTACTTACTTAGGGTACAAACTCGCTGACATTGAATTTTTTACTCCCACTCCTCAGGCAATATGTTTCAAAAATCTATTTTTACATCGCCCGGAGGGTGTTTTTTATTTTGTACTAGTATATTTAATATATCAATATATATTTAATGATATAAAAAAATGATGCAAACAGAAATTATTATGATTAATCTTCGAATTTCTCAAATTCTGTTTTTGAAATTTTCCTCGGAAGTTAAATGTAAATACAGAAACACAAAAAAGAATTCAGTTAATATTTCAGAGGTCACATGATGCACTTAATTACTATTAATTATGTTAAAGGGTCGGTTTAGCTCAGTTGATAGAGTGTTCAGCTAGGAATCACAAGGTTCTTGGGTTCGATACCGGCCCTCGCTAACTCAGCGTATGAGTAGCACAGGGATCTGTGCGGTAAAGTGAGGAACTGATGGTAGGTGTGGCGCTCCACCTCAGATGCTAAAATAATCTCCTTGGTCTAGCGCTAGTGAAAGGGGATAGAATCCTCGCGCTGTCTGCCTGATACCGACATTAGGCCCCCGACAACTTTACTTACTTACTTATGTTTAATTCCACTTGGAGGATCAAGATAACGATATTTGCTTATGTGACGTAACGGTTATCATCGTAAACGTGGAATCGGCTACCCGAGTTCAGATCTGAAATTTCACATTTCGTGAGAAAAATATAAATTCAAATATTCTCCCTCCAGCTATGGGTAAATAGTAGGATATACTGGGCACTTAGTTGGGTAACCGGTCTAGGAGAAGGAAAACATTTGATTACCTAGCATATTCTTTGTATACGTTGTAATTTCAATGGAAATGAATAAAAGGTACTACTTTCGGAGCACAATAAGTATTCAAGGTGGCGTACGAGGATGGGCTGAAAGGTTCATAGGCTGTAAAGTTCATATGACGTCATATCTGATGTTGATGACTTTTTTACAAATGGGATTCAAGCACTGCAACACTGATGGAAGAAGTGTGTGGACTGCAATGGGGACTGTATTGAAAAATAGACCTCATTTGATCACATTCCATGAGAGTATCTTGGTCAGCCTATGAACTTTTCAGCTGACCCTCGTATTTCACAGGGTGGTGTTTTTTTTCTTTCTTATTTTAAATTAGGCACCGAGTAAAGTTTGTATTGACTTTACCCCCCCCCCCCCACACACACACACACACGCACACACCTGGCAAGGATGCGACTCAAAGTCTTTTTCGTGGGTAGCCACGGACAAACCGAAGCTCGTGCGATGACTAGTGAAAAAAATGCGTGGACCCCGTCTGCATTCCTCTTTTGGGTCGCCTCAGGCACCGGGCAATAAATTAACCCGTACCTTTTAGACAAGAGGATATATTCTGCCTCGGGGGAGGTCCACCAGGGACCACACAATCTATTTAACTCAGAGGTCTAGAGGCCGAAGACTCTAAACCGAAAACCAGAGTTTAAAGTTTTATGGTCTACTGTACGTAAAATTTCCGCTTTTCAGTAGATGTGTGAAAAGACGTACTAGTGATTATGCTGTAAGAAGTTATCGCACAAAAGTCCCATATTGAGATAAGAATTCTGTATGATCCTTTTTTTTAACAAAAGAAAGATATTCACACGCTTTTAATGTACGGCTGTAGAACTTCACAGATTGTCTTGTTTGAAGCGTCCACTGATAAACATAATTCTGCATTTGGAATTAATGTACGTCAAATCTGTGGCATTTGACAAGACAGTTTTATGTCTTTAAAAGCTGTCAGGGTTGTGTCGTATAAAACTATGACACATTTCTTTCTTTTTTAAAATTTGTTGTTGTTTTTTTTTTATACGTCAGTTAGAATATTTGTCAAAAAATGGCGTATCTGGACACAATTAGGAATAAAATGCCAATAAAAAGATTAAGTCCTTGTACAGAATAGTTCACCAATAAAAATGTTCTTTAATTCTGTCGTAATGTAAAAAGGAGGCGCTTTTACCGTAACGGTTATCGTCGTATAAAGCGGGCGGCTATCCGAGTTCAAATCCTGAACGAGTTTTTTTTTTTTTTTCATTTTGAATAACGTGGGTAAGGTATGAATCCAAATAGTCTCCCTTCAGTGTTAGATAAATAGTAGGGCAGACTGAGATGCTTACCTCAGTTGGACACCGGTCTAGGAAAATAAAAACTCCGAATTCAAACTAGTTGAAGACCTGGAGAAGGATGGTCTTCGCTGGATTATTCTTGTCCGAACAACACTACATAAGTAGCGCTCAATGAAAATTAAAATAAAATTAAAAAATTCTCACATGTGGGGGTAAAATTTCAAATTCCAATATGTAGGCGAATTACCAAATTAATTAAAATTATTTAATATATTGAGAAAAAAATCTAAATTTCCAATATATGGATGAAATATCTTGCAATGATTTTTAGTATTTCAAAACAAACCTTTTTTTAGTATTTTAAAACAAACTTTTACATATCCGTTTTTAAAAGAAATGTTTATTCCTCCCGAACAAAACTAGGTTAGGTGACCAGTGAAGAGTGAAGAAAATTTGTGAAAATGAGGTTGAGAAAAATCTCCCTTTTCTTCATTCACGCTGAGTGATGAATCTTTGATACAAAATTCAACTTAAGGTCAAGAGTCTGACTATATACTAGCTACTGGCAAAATGAGCCTAAAATGCGTTTTTGACAAAATGAATTTAGCCCCTCCTACAGAAAATAATTTACCAAAAATCAGGGAATTATCGGATTTTAATGAAATTTTCAGTGTTTATTTATCAATGAATTATCTTTATAATGCATTTTTTATTTTATTTAAAAACTTTCTCAAAATTGGTCTTTCCGTTTTCTAATTACAGTAAATAAAGAGATAAAAGACCGAAGTTATGAATAGAAAAAAAAAATTTACGGTGGCTTTTCTATGAGAAAATAAGTACCGAAAATTGAAAAATAAAATGTAAAAAAATAATAAATAATTAATCTTTTGGAGATTTCTTTTTTACTCATTTCGATAATTATTTAATTGGCTATTATTATATGGGTAAAAAATAAGTGACCTGAAAAACATTTTTCAGGTCACTTATTTTTTACCCTTATGTTGGGGGCATAACTTTTTTGCGAGTTGGTCATTTTCGATACTAATTACAGTATAAATAATCTATTAAAAATAAACTGCATATATAATGATATTTTTCTTTTTTTTAATGATGATTATTATGTTACTACTTATCGATTTAGACAAAGTTTGACCTTAAATAATAGATTTAATTATTTTTAATTCGCTTTTAAAATTCGTAGCAGATGACAAAATTGCCAGTGCCTACTGTATACAGTGGTTTGCAGTCAAAGAAACTTCTTGAAAAAAGGTTCCGAAAGCTTCTCATCCTCAAAGATAAGCAAATATTTTTCAGCCAATCAAAGGGTCGGAAATTGCTTACAATGGGTTCGTTGAACCATCTCCAAAGGGTGCCATATGAATACATCACGGCGACAGTGAAAACCCGACCGGCCGCAGTCAAAAAACCAACACAGTCAAAAAACACTAAAACAACCAAATCAACAAGAACACAACAGCCTCCGAAATTGGTAGGAATTTTACGCTGGGTCAAGACACCCCCCCCAAAAAAAAAAAAAAAAATAATAATAAAGAAAGAAAGAACATAGCGCCTTTGTATATTTCTTTCTTTTTTTCTCCTCAATAGATTCGCTCGAATACGTACACTGAAGTCAGATAACACAAAAATAAGCACCTTTTTCCCTCGGTAATCAGTTCTTTTATGGACTTGCGCGAGGAACCGTAATTTGCATTCGTCTCGCGGGATTCACGAGATTAAAACGAGGACAGTTCTTCATATATTGAAACTCCGGGGAACGCCATGTTTTTCCACCCGTAATATCTTGCGCGCAAGACACCTGTTCATCCGCTTCACCTCACGAGGTAAGTTTCCCCACTCCCTATATTCTCCAACACAGACATTGGGGGAAATTTAACCCTAAAAAACGACACCTATTCGCCATTCTCCCTCATCAGTAAATTTACAAAGAACTCTTCACAATGCTTAAATTCTAATTAAACGCTCAATTGAAATATTTGAGCATGCCTAAGGGCTGGTTTAGCTCAGTCGGTAGAGCACTCGCCTAGGAATAGCAAGGTTCGATACAGGCCTTCGCCAACTCAGTGAATGAGTAGCACAGGGATCTGTGCGGTAAAGTTAGGAGCTGATAGTAGGTGTGGCGCTCCACCTCAGATGCAAAAAACAATTTCCTTGGTCTAGCGCTTGGGGATAGACTCCGTCGCTGTCTGGCTGATATCGACTTTAGGCCACCCCGACGACTTTACTTTTTTTTTAAATTTTGTTTCTTATACTTTTATTTATTTCTAAGGTAGGGATACCCAAAATGAGACTAAATTGCATTTTAGACAAAATGACTTTAGCTCCCCCCCCCCCGGAAAATAATTTACCAAAAATCAGGGAATTATCGGATTTTAATGAAATTTTCAGTGTTTATGTATCAATGAATGATCTTTATAATGCATTACTTATTTTATTTCAAAACTTTTTCATTTTTTTCAGGTCACTTAATTTTGTTATGTTGGGGCGTAACTTTTTTTTTTCATGTTGGTCTTTCCGTTTTCTAATTACAGTAAATAAAGAGATAAAAGACCGAAGTTATGAATAGAAACAAAAAAATTTTTACGGTGGCTTTTCTATGAGAAAATAAGTACCGAAAATCGAAAAATAAAATGTAAAAAAATAATAGATAATTAATTTTTTGGAGATTTCTTTTTTACTCATTTCGATAATTATTTAATTGTCTATTATTTTATAAAAGAAAAAATTATACATCGATATTTTCTGCTTAAAAAAGGGAAGGGGGTACATTTTCAATAGAGTTTTTCTTCAAAACGTATACTTTGATGTAATAAAATATGGTTTGCATTAAATAGATATTTATTTTTAGAATCTAAAAATATAACATTATAAACTTAACATCATTTTCATATTTTAAATGAATTTTATATATTAATTTTTCATAGCAAAAATACTAATTAAAGTTTTGAAATAAAATAACTGATGCATTATAAAATTCATTAATTGATAAATCAATACTGAATATTTCATTAAAATCGGATAATTACCTGATTTTTGGTATTTTTTTTCCATCCCAAATGTTATTTTAAAATTGTAAACAAGCGCCTAAAACCATTGAAAAAGAGGCAGAATGGCGGATCGCGTCGAAATTGACCAAAACAAATTGTTTTAAATCTATTAAAAATAAACTGCATATGTAATGATATTTTTCTTTTTTTAATGATGGTCATTATGTTACTACTTATCGTTTTAGACAAAAGTTTGACCTTAAATAATAGATTTAATTAATTTTAATTAGTTTTTAAAAAGCTAGCAGCCGACAAATTTGGGTATCTCTATTCTAAGGACATTGCCCCTTTTTCTACCTTTCATGCAGTATTAACCATATTGTTTATATGTAACTCACATTTTTTCATATTTTGTATTGTAACTAAGTTTTCGTATTTTGTACTTGTAAATAAAACAAATTTATTGTCTGTTTCAATTTTCACTAACAATTTTACCCGTTACAATATAAAATTGCATACATGTAAGCCTACAAGTAAACAAGCAACATCTTTTAGTTATATCTGATATGAAATATATCCACAATACCATTTACGGGAACGCACCTGAAAGGTAAAATAAATTACTGTAATCTGGCACCCGAACAATTTGTTTTAAGAAAAGAAAAAAAATACCACAAAATAATCCCTGACAACACACACACACACACACACACACACACACACACACACACACATATATATATATATATATATATATATATATATATATATAAGTGTGTGTGTGTGTGTGTGTAAAATGTAACTGGAAGTGAATCTGGCGGTATGTTGAAAGAATGAATAAAGGAAAGAAAGTATAGAATGGATAATATAGGATATTTTAATCAATTTTACTTACACGTGTTTCGGTCAGGAGTTTATCCATGTGTACATTATTCAAACTATTATTATTTTTAAATAACCAAATGAAATGAAATAATAATAATAGAAAAAATGTAGAAATGTTTCGCACACAAAGAAAATTCGACCTTCATCAGAGTAAATCCTTATTTGAAATGAAATTCGTTGAAAATCTCCGCTTTTTCTAACGAATTTCATTTCAAATAAGGATTTACTCTGATGAAGGTCGAATTTTCTTTGTGTGCGGAACATTTCTACATTTTTTCTATTATTATTATTATTATTATTATTATTATTATTATTATTATTCATTTCATTTTGTTATTTAAAAATAATAATAGATTGAATAATGTACACATTGATAAACTGCTGACCGAAACACGTGTAAGTAAAATTGATTAAAATATCCTATATTATCCATTCTGTACTTTCTTTCCTTTATTCATTCTTTCAACACACACACACACAGACACACACACACACACACATATATATATATATATATATATATATATATATATATATATATATATATGTGTATGTGTGTGTGTGTGTGTGTGTGTGTTGAAAGAATGAATAAAGGAAAGAAAGTGATATCGGCCTGTCAGCTTGGCAGTACGGTTTCAAATCACGCACAGGGCGGCCTTCCTATCTATAGCTCTGCTAATGAGGCCTAATAGGCCGAAATGTACATACAGAGATTGATTTTTCTCGATTTGTTTAGCCATACATTTAAATAGGCATTCCCGCCTAATTCATTATTAATTAATTAATTTTCAAAATTAGGTACGACTCCAATTAAGCACATATTCTCCCAAAAATTGTCGGCAAAAAAGCCATTCCAAACATACCGTGTTTACAACTTATCATATATATATATATATATATATATATATATATATATATATATATAGTGTTATGCTAGATATTGTTATTTTATTTGTTGTTATATCACTCGTTATATTATTCATTGTTAAATTATATATTTTATATTATGTCTATTTTATAAATATCATAGAGTTGGCATTAAATAACCCACAGGCTTGATATGCCATTAAACCAAACCAAACCAAACCAAACCAAACCTTTTATTATTCATTAAGCTTTGCTTAGTCTGGAACACAAACCCCGGGTTGCTTACAGTATTTGCTGTTCTTACTGTAGTCACCCATTTAAGTTGAGCTCTGTTGGCTGAGGCTTTAAAATACACCGACTGCACCTCTGCAGATGTGTAAGACCCCCTCCCTAAAGGGGTGCCTGTTGGCCATGGGGTAGCGACCCGTGATGCTTAAGGATGGAACCCTGGTTGCTGTGCAGCCCATGACATGCAGCACTCCACTTTGGCGCTTACTTAGGCTAGAAGGGTGATCAGGGTGGCCCCCTTCAATCAATCGGCTAGTCACGTCACACCCTAGCACCTATATAATTATCCCAACTCTATTGCTCTTATGGAAAGCCCTAACCCTTTTTATCTTATGTGCTAGAAGGCTGTGGCTGGGTGTCTTATTGATGTTAAACTCTATCTGATGGTGAAGTTCCAATTCTAGAGCCCTGAGGAATGTCGAGTACCCCTATATTGCTATTGCTCCCAGGTCCAATCTGACCCGGAGTGGTAGTACCTGTTAGGGTCCCATCTATGGGTGAAATAGAATTGTTTTAAAAAAATGAATACCCATAAATAATGAATAAAATAATATCTTTGACATAAAATAATCCAACAAGGATTTAAATGCCGTAAAATCCAACCAACCAACCAACTAACCAGTCAACCAACCCATTTAAGTATTAACTAAACTCATCATTACTTAATATCGGTGATCAAACGAGAACCGTTGACTTCAACATAAATTGACAACAAGTCTTAAAAAATAAGAGAAGCCTAGATTTAGCACAATGCTGTATGGGAGAGTCAATGAAAATCCAACTTACTAACAATGGTTTGCGTAGCCTACTTTGGTAGTCATTACAATGCGTGTGGTGCATTAAAAACTAGGTATAATTTTTATTTAACACAAAGTCAGAAGTATGGGTCACCCAGTGAGTATTGAGTTCACTAACAATGGTCTGCTAGCCTAGCCAGCTAATGTTTACAGTGAAGCACCTAAAAAAAGAAACATTTTTATTTGGCACATATGCGTCTCTCAGTGAGAATCGAACTCATTAACAATGGTCTGCTAATTTAGCTTGTTAACCATTACAATACGCGAGGCATCCGTTTATTATATTTTAGTTAATAAATTTATTATGTTAGGAAGTACTGGTTAGAGTCGTGGGAATGGACTAGTCGACCCGAGTTCAATTCCTGGACAAAGCCACTGTTCACATAGCGCTAATACCATTGGGAAAGGTATGAATCCTACTATTCTCTCTCCAGCTATTGATAAATAGTAGGGCAGATTGAGCTCTTTAACATTGGTTAGGCAACCAGTCTAGGAGAAGGAAAACTCTGAATTCAAACCTCTTAAATCTCCTCTTGGGGTGGTCACTACTAGAATAGTCTCAGGCCTACTTAGTGATCTATTTCAATTTTATTACAATGGATTTATTATTCAAACGGGGGGTTAATAGGCACAAATTTCCGTTGTAACATCTATTAATAATGGAGATTCGCTTCCAGTTTTTGTCTGTAACAAAAACTACGTCACTGCTTACGTCACATTACCCAAAATCGTCATAACATAGAATAAATACACTGAAAATTTGAACATGCAACATTAGACAGTCCTCATTGTTTTTTAAAACAAGTTTTAATAAATACATGACTGGTATTATATATCGATATATAGTTTGTTTTATTTTAATACATATTTAAAGTTTACATTTCAAATTGTTTTATCTTTTAATCATTTAATGAATTTGATGATTTTACTTACTTAGGGTACAAACTCGCTGGTATTGAATTTTTTACTCCCACCCCTCAGGCAATATGTTTAAAAAATCTATTTTTACATCGCCCGGAGGGTGTTTTTTTTATTTTGTACTAGTTTTTACAATAAGCACATCTGTTCGAAGATGCAATTGAAAACAAAACCCTGTACCAAGATCAAACAAAACTTTCCAAGTGTAGAATTTTTATGAGGCACCCAGTGGGGGTATTTATATTTACTCTTGAATTCATTTGGGGTCACTAGGGACCTAATTACTGGCTGTGGTATGAGAAAAAAATCCAATGGTGAGCAATATGAGATTTAAAAGTTTATACTTACATTTAGTCGGATACTATAAGTCTTGGCAAGACCTTGTACATATAGCTAGTACATTATATCTTATACACTTACCATTCGACAATTAACCACAAGTTAAAGTTTAAACAACTAATTAACATTTTGTCATTCTTAATTAATTTTAATAGTAGAGTTGAATAAATAATATCAGTTACGTTGACAATCTTACTTAACCCTAAGTAACCCTAATCAAATACACCATTAAACTTGTAGCGGACTAGCTATGGTTTCGACGACTGAAGATTGTCTACGTATGTTTTTTGGAATACACAACTCGCCGCTCGAACGCTTTGTAACGTGAGCTTATATGTAGTATGATATATCCTCGTGTGTATATATACAAAAGCAATTCACGATGAACCAACAAGAACAATTTTATTGCCTGAGCAAACTTAGAAGAATGAATACAAGAATGACATGGATAACAGATGTATTTCCCATTGAAGTCGGATGTCGGGGATTTATTACCAACTCAACCTCGGCATTTTTGTCTAAACTTGGACTTTCTCTACAAGACAAGAGGAAATACTTTTAAAAAAAGATTCAGGAGAAAGCTCTAACCGCATCAGCGTGGATATGGCAGTCCTATATTGTGACATCAAACCGACAAAGTCTGGTGGTATCGTGAGATACTGCTGGGGCGCTCTGGGTTAGTGGTAATGATGCTTCGGCCCCGAAACCATGCCTGAACCCAGAGTCATCATCTGATGAAGGCTTTGTTGGTTGCAATGCTACTGTGTAAATAGCAGTCATTGTATGAAGATTATTGAGTAATATAGTTTTCTCAAAGAAATGTACTAATAGGAAAAATAGTCTTTTAGTAAAGATAGTGTTAAGGTCCTTGATATAATTGCTAGTAACAAGGAAAATGTAGACTTACATGTTAAGTATTTTCTTGTGTGTCGCGTGACACGTGGTTACTGAGGGCGTAAAACCCCCTCTCCTATAGTCGTGAGACGCACTGTTAGCTATTTAGCGGATAGAAATTGAAAGAGGTTTTGACTTTGCCTCTGCTTCTTTTATGCAGCTACTCATTACGTCACCTAGTGCCTGTTGGCGGACATAGGAGGTAGTTACCTTTCATGTCTCCTAGCGTCAAATAGAACCGTGGCAAGTAAGGAATGTAATCCCTACATATTTTTACAGTCGATTTTTAAGACTTGCTTTTGTAGAAAATAATATTACCTACACAGTAACCCCCCTTTGACCATTGCCAAACAGAACCCAAGGGTCTCTTAGCCATAACCTGATGAGAAACCTCATGCGATTGGCTAGGGGCCTTTGTCAGCGACCAATCAGAGCACACATTACGAGGCTCAGTTTGTCCGCCAAATTTTGAGGGTTGATACCTTCTATCAGCCTCTTTCCACTGGGACTCCCGTCGAAGAACGACGTATTCCTTTCCACGGCTCACAGAAGGAAGGAGCCATAGGCGTTGAAAACGATGTGACTTGAAACAGCTCGGAAGGGCCGGTGATGCGTATAATCAAACAAACAAACTAGCAAGACATTCTTACCGAGACAGATAAGTCACGCAAGCATTATCTTGCAAACAAACCATACTTTTGCACTACATTTTCTATTGTAACACATTTGTAAACACACACATTTGTACCACATTGTATTTCGTATATTGTATCTTACATGCTTTGCTGTTGATAAATGCATTCGTATTATAAGCCTTGTTGTGTTCGTTACCCTATCCTTTACTTTATCCTGTCATAGCTTTGTTTTTATACTTTAAAGTGTTAAAAGCCCTTGTTATTTGAATTTCAATGTTTTGTTATACGTTCTGACCTATTTTTTCCTCTCCTTTCAATCGTTATTTCTGTAGGTATTAGATATACTTGAATACTTCTTTCTTTTGTAACAAACATCCAAGTGTCCAACTAAATTCCTACATTTTTGCACACTTATCTATTTTGTTTAGTTTACAGTGATATTTACACAGCTGATAGAGTAAATACAAAAGTATAATTCCACCAATTTGAAGACTTGTAGCTACCGTAATTAACTCACACGACTTAAATAAATAAATCTATACATATATAAAGGGCAGTTGGTGTGTGTATGTATGTATGTATGTATGTATGTCCGGACGAAACTATGAAAATAAAACAATTAATGACAAAGTAAATCCACATCACTATCACCAGATCTTGCCTTTTGAGCAAAAGTAATGAAGACTTAATTTAGTTTCGTGAAGATAATTATAAATAAAATCTAAATGATGATAGCATGGCATTTTTTTTTTTTTTTTTTTTTTTTTTTTTTGCATTTAATATTTTAAATAGTAGACATTAATTTTTCTTTTCAGAGTGACTGGACCAATGCAAGTTCTTTCATTACGTAAAGATTTTAATGGGGCATCCAGGGAGGGTCCAACTTGCGATTCAATAATAATATTCTTACCTTCCCCCTCTACCCAGGTGACACCGAGTAGTCGCTTCTAGTAGTACATAAATCTCTGGGACAAGTGACTGACATCTTTGAACAGATTGTTGGATCCGGAAGTCGACTTAAACGTCTGCGCACTGAGCATATTTGTGATCTACACAGCCTATGCGCTCACTCTGTCATGAAAGTAGGTGATGTCACATGAGTCCTTTCAACAAGTCCGTATATCTTTTCCCCCATATATATATTTACCAACCCCTCCGCACGAGCAGGATGCGACACAAGGTCAATTTCTTAAGCGGAGTTTAGCAGGTTTGAATTCAGAGTTTTCCTTCTCCTAGACTGGTTACCTAGTCATGGTTAAAGAGTCCAGTCTGCCCTGCTATTTACCCATAGCTGAAGGGAGAATTGGATTCATACCTTTCCTAAACGTATTAGCGCCATGTGAAATTCCAACAGTTTCGTCCAGGAATTGAACTCGAGTTGATCCATTTCCTACGACTCCAACCATTAGACCACACGCCTCCTCTTTTCCCCATATAACAGAACCAACAATCTCACAGGAGCTTCCTCTATAGCCGCTGTGGCATGTTCTGTTTATTTCGCATGGATCTCATCAGCCATCAGCGTGTTTGCACTGTTATGTATATAAACTACCCCTGATTAACGTCTTTTATTGGGCAACCTACTGTGTAGCTCTCTTATTAAGGAAAGCGGTACTTACTTACTGTGAGCATGACACAGCAATAAAGATGATTAATACTAGGTACTGGCAAAATGAGTCTAAAATGCGTTTCTGACAAAATGACTTTAGCCCCCACCTACAGAAAATAATTTACCAAAAATCAGGGAATTATCGGATTTTAATGAAATTTACAGTGTTTATTTACCAATGAATTATCTTTATAATGCATTTTTTATTTTATTTACAAAACTTTCTAATTTTTTTCAGGTCACTTAATTTTGCCCCCCCCCCCCTATGTTGGGGGCGTAACATTTTTCGAGTTGGTCTTATAGTGTACTAATTACAGTATAAATAATGAGATAAAAGATCGAAGTTATGAATAGAAACAAAAAAAATTTTACGGTGGCTTTTCTATGAGAAAATAAGTACCGAAAATTGACAAATAAAATGTAAAAAAATAATAAATAATTAATTTTTTTGAGATTTCTTTTTTACTCATTTCGATAATTGTTTAATTGGCTATTATCTTATAAAAGAAAAAAATATACATTGATATTTTTTATGCTTAAAAGGGGGGGGGGCATTTTCAATCGAGTTTTTCTTCGAAACTTATTACTTTTGGCACCTAAAATAAAGTTTGCATTAAGTAGATATTTATTTCTAGAATCTAAAAATATAACATTTTAAACATCAGACTTTTCACATTTTAAATGAATTTTATATATTAATTTTTCATAGCAAAAATACTTAATTAATGTTTTGAAATAAAATAACTGATGCATTATAAAATTCATTAATTGATAAATCAATACTGAAAATTTCATTAAAATCGTATAATTACCTGATTTTTGGTAATTTTTTTTGCAATCGCAAATGTTACATAAAAATTATAAACAAGCCAATAAAACCACTTAATAAGAACCAAAAATGGCGTCGGCGAACAAAATTGACCAAAACAAATCGTTTTAAATATATTAAAAATAAATTGCTAATGTAATGATATTTTTTTTTAATGATGTCATTATGTTACTACTTATCAATTTAGACAAAGTTTGAGCTTAAATAATAAATTTAATTATTTTTAATTCGCTTTTAAAACTCGTTATAGAGGCTCATTTTGCCAGTACCTAATTGATACACAACTCCGTTATCGTCCTCTTTTATACAAATACTACACTAACGCAACATGCATCAATCGAAGAACGTATGGTGATAGGTAGGGCAGTTTGATGTCAATATTCAATAAAAGTGTTCAAACATTTAAAGACCATAAATAAATCAAGCAAAATGGCATAGAAGACAAAACTCTTGATTAAACAAACAAAATTGTATTAACAGAAGTTTACAAAAGGTAGCATTGAATACTGGGCGTGGTTCCGCCAAAGTTCCTTTTTTAAAGTTCAAATGTAAAATGTAAGCTGGTATTTCACAGTTCAAAAGTGAGAAAGAAAAGGTGAAAGTTTAAAGTCAACTCAAAAGCAGTCAAGCATAATTTGAATGAATATAAGGTTTATCTCCGAAAGCATAGGTTATTCAGAGAGAGAGAGAGAGAGAGAGAGAGAGACCTTCAGCGTGTAAGCGAAATGTTCTTTAAAAAAGGGTGAATTCCCTTAGGCAAATGAGATATTTCTGGTTAGGATCTGAAAGGCTGGCTTATTTATAGCAATCAGGTAGGATCAGCGAGGCTTCTTTCGATAATTTTCTTTTTAAGCGGGAACGCCTCTGATTGGTTGAATTTTACGAATTTTATTTTAAATTTTATTTTTACTAAGGTTGCGCGATCCATATGCGCAAACCTCTTATTTTTACCATTCGACTTCCGTCTGTTGAAGCGATAACTTCCGGCTTCACCACAGAAAGCTCGCCACAAACGCCTTCATAAATCTTCATCGTGAAACTAAAAGTCATATATGTATTTCTTTTTTACCAAACATTTCATGCCACTGCATTGTTAGTCACTTAGAAGTTATTTCTCCAGTAATTAGATGTTATTCTTCTTCAACGTATTCTTTGCCGTGTACTATCTCTCTCTCTCTCTCTCTCTCTCTCTCTCTCTATATATATATATATATATATATATATATATATATATATTTCGAATATAATAAGGATCCCGACACTACGAATTTGTCAACATTACAGATTCCTGAAACTTTCCATCTTCATCAATTGTACTGTTGGACTTATTATATTTTTAAAAACTTGCTTTTGTAGCTGGAACATATTCTTGAACATTTTGATATTTGTATACACTTTTTACTTCAAAATCTTTTGAGTTTTTTTAATGATAAAAATGCTTCTAATTTTTTTAAATAAAATTTATTTTATTTTTAACATAGAATACGCATTTTTAAAATTTTTTGAAAATTCCGGCCCTGATCGAGAGCGTTTTGTGCCTAGTGATTAACGATCTATTCATTTCGTCTTTCCTATTATACATAGTTGCTTTGATAAAGACCGCTTTATATGGTCGAAACAGATTTCTGTCAGCAAAACTATTAACATCTTGTTTTTTCTACAAACTTTCTACATATATATATATATATATATATATATATATATACCTCGAGTCACACACGGAGCAGTCTCCCATGTCTAACCTTGCTGATGAGACCTAATAGGTCGAAATGTACATTCAGGGATTGACATTTTCTCGATATATATATATATATATATATATATATATATATATATATATATCGAGAAAATGTCAATCCCTGAATGTACATTTCGACCTATTAGGTCTCATCAGCAAGGTTATAGACATGGGAGACTGCTCCGTGTGTGACTCGAAACCTCGACTGTCAAGCTGACAGGCGAAGTCTCTAACCGTTACACTAGCTTGCCATTCCCACATTCTTCGTTTGTTTTGAAACTTATTTATATTCCACTTTTTATTGACTTGCTACGCGACAGTATGAGGTTAAGTAAACAAACAAATGTGTTTATTATTATATGGCTTTGAGCCGACAAATTTTAGAGGCTATGTACTTAATTGAAGTCATACCTAATATTTGAAAATTAATTAGTTAATAATTAATGAATTTAGGCGGGCATATATGTTCAAATGTAAGGCTAAACAAATCGAGAAAATGTCAATGTGTGTGTATGTGTGTGTGTGTGTGTGTGTGTGATCATTTACTGCTTATATTCTCTTTCACTAGCATTCAAACAAAGCCACTGCCTCTTCTATTAGCCCCCACATAATTATTACAAGAACAAGGCCTACCTAACCTACCATTCTACCTCAGCCTTCCGAAATCACTCTTGGCTCACTACTACCTCCTGTCACTGGTCACTCTTTCAAAACCGGATAATTACTGACCATGATAATACATATCACCAGAGAACACAGAATACACATATTCCAGAATTTGCTATTAGAATCAGTTCTCTCTTAGATCATACACGTATTCCGACCAATGGACAATACAGACGACCATTTACAAAGTCCTACACAATATTTGTAATTACTGTCACAGACTATTTATTTAGCATCCTAGGTATAATATTGACAAGGGAATTTATCCAAAAGATAGCGGCGGAAATGAACACCGTCTATTGTATAATTTACTCCGAACATCATTAGATACCATAAAAGAAAAAGGTTTCACACTAAAAAGGACAAGAAGCAGGCTATATCCCGCACAAACAATCACAGATGCGGACTATGTTGATGACCTTGCACTTCTTGCAGATACACCGGCACAGGCTGAATCACTGTTACATAGCTTAGAGGAGGCAGCAAAGAATATAGGCCTCTATGTGAACTCCGGTAAAACAGAGTTCGTGAGTTTCAAAAATAAAGGAAACATCTCCACACTCAACGGCAAGCCTCTTAAGCCAGTAGAACAATTCACGTACCTAGGTGGTAATATCTCCTCCACAGAAAGCGATGTTAATACACGGATAGCAAAGGCATGGTCAACCACAAATAGTTTATCAGTCATATGGAGGTCCGATCTCCCTGGCAAGCTGAAGCGACGGTTCTTCCAGGCTGTGGTTGTGTCGGTGCTGTTGTATGGCTGGATCACCTGGACCCTAACAAAGCGTCTTGAGAATAAGCTAGATGGGAGCTGCACAAGAATGCTGCGTGCAGTCTTGAATAAGTCGTGGAAACAGCACCCCACAAGGAAACAGCTGTACGGTCACCTGCCCCCCCCCCATCTCACAAACTATCCGAGAGAGACGGACAAGGCATGCAGGACACTTCTGGAGAAACAAGGATGAACTCATAAGCGACATTCTCCTGTGGAAGCCAACACATGGACATGCAAGTGTGGGGCGCCCAGCAAGGACCTACATTGACTAGATATGTGAAGATGCTGGCTGCTCCGCAGAGGAGCTTCCAAGTGTAATGAATGATAGGGAAGGTTGGCGAAAGATGGTCATGGATACCCGTGCTACATGCGCGACATGATGATGATGATTAGATCCACCATTTTGTGGTTTACATGTGTTGTTATTTGGTGAGACTTAAGAATTAATCTGCAGCCATTTTAAAGACTAATTGAAGAAATCTCATGAGTTTTTTTCACACTGTCTTATCGAATACAATTCATTTTTAAACATCTATTTGATTCATAGATGGGACCTTAACAGGTACTACCACTCCGGGTCAGAGTGAAGCTGGGAATAATGGCAATGAAGGGGTACTTCACACTCATCTAGATCTCCATAACTAGAGTCTCACTATCAGATGCAGTTTAGTGTCATGCCTGTAGAATTTGGTTACGGTTGGTTATCATTAATTGAAAAGGGAGAGAGGTTTCTGTATAATACATTTATTGACGTTTGTACATAGTCGGTGAATTATCTGATACGTTGTATCTCGCACCAGAACTGGAAGTGAAGTATCCTAATGATAGCTAGTTAAGTGACCTGAAAAAGATAAGAAAGTTTTGAAATAAAATAACTAAGGCATTATAAAATTCATTCATCGATAAATCAACACTGAAAATTTCATTAAAATCGGATAATTCCCTGATTTTTGGTAATTTTGTTTTCAATCGGAGGGGTTATTTATTTTGTAAAATATGGATTTTACGTCATCTTTGGCAGTGCCTATATGATACCCAGAAAACCCTGGGTGGTCTTACTCCGTAAGCTCCACCAACAGGGTGTGAAATAACAAAGAACAACCAGCAGAATTTTAAAAGTTTAAATTTTTAAAAAGTCGTCAGGGTGGCCTAAAGTCGGTCTCAGCCAGTCAGCGAGGGAGTCAATCCCCTTTTGAATGGCGCTAGACCAAGGAGATTGTTTTGGCGTCTGAGGTGGAGCGCCACACCTACCATCAACTCCTTACTTTACCGCACAGATCCCTGTGCTACTCATACGCTGAGTTGGCGAGGACCGGTATCGAACTAGGAACCTTGTGGTTTCCAGGCGAACGCTCTACCGACTGAGCTAACCCGTAACACTTTAAATATGTGTTATGGAAGTTATTTTTATTATTTATCCTTGAGCAGATACTTTCGTCACCAGAATTTATGAAAATTGGAAACAATAAAAACAACAAACTTAGCGGTAGTTTCTGTATAAATTTAAAGAAAAAAATGTAATTCTTGTGACAACGACAAGATGTAAATGTCTATCAGTTTTCGGTCACATACCGAATAAAAAGGCTGTGGTTGTCCTGACCACATAAAAGAAAAGCATTTCTCTTTCAATCCGTTAAGCCAACCGTGTAGACGTAAGAACTCTACTATTTAAGACAACATTTAAGAAAGTAAATAATCAGTGACACATAGTAAACCATCACAATTGCAAGAAGAGTCCATTTAAAAGGCAACTAACGTCGTGAGTAAATAATATATATGCATACTGTAATAAAAGACAAACAAGGTAAATGCTTTACTCAAACTTTATTCAATATAACTTAACTGTGGTCCAGTTCAGGTCAAGATTCTTTAGCAGGTGTAATAATAATCCTTCATAAACAATTTTATGACGGCAATCCCAAACCTTTGAGCAGCTACTATAGGAAAATTAAGGGGTTAATTATCTGCTTTTGGCACCATTGGTCAATCAGGTAATATGTAGATTGGTACCAAAACTGTCTAGAGTTACTTGTAGTGTTGACGATAACGACAGCAAGACATCTAATCAAGTCTCTCCCAGAACTAAGATGAATCTCAGCAGATAAGTCTGGCTGCAACGCCATTAAGTTTGCAAGTTGTATTTTTATGAATTATAAAGAAATTAGTCACGTAACGACAATACTCCAAGGTTTGAAGTATGGAGTTAACCACGAGTGTGGCAGACAGGTTTAGAGTTAAAGAAATAACCAAACAACTAGAAATGGGAATAAAAGACGTGTATTACAGAATAACAATAAGGATTGCAAACTTTAGTTCGTCTGCACAAATGTATAATTTGTCACTTATCTGAGTCCTGAGGTAGGGTATTATCGGAGCCCTTGCTACGGCCTTCTGGTAGTTCGGATATGATAGACGTTCTGTTTGATGTCCGACTCCGATTCTGGTTGATGAGGAAGATATGGAGCGACCCTATTTTAGGTCTGTTCCCTTTGGAAGCTGGATCAGAAGAGACCGAGTTTGCTTATTCGTCTTTGCCACCAAAGTATGCTGGCTGTGATTGGTTGGTTCGAAACAGAGGCTCGCAGACAAGGACCATAACCCCCATACCCCAGAATTCTCAATAAAATATATGTTTGTATCTGTTAATGTGGGAAAACATATGGTGCCCAGCAAAACAAAAAAAAAATACTACACTGTTATGTTTGTTGTGCATGTGCGCCTCGCTGCCACGTTCAGTCTTGACTTGGCAGTTGTTTCTGATGGAGCTCCCAATTTACGCTACCGCCAAGTGAAGTTCGTGCAGTTATTCGGTTTTTAAATGCAAAAGGGATTAAGCCGATTGAAATCGCTAATTATCAGAAATGTATGGCGAGTTGTGCATGGGCGTCAAAAACGTCCGTAAGTTCTGTAGGGAGTTTGCAGTGATGACGAGGTTCAAGGCTTTCCCAACGACATGGCAACGAGCTGGTATGACACGGCAGACAGATTTTTTAAAACAAATCTATTGTCGAAATTTCTAGGACGTAATCAAAACCCGACATTAAGGTAATAACAGAATTAATGAAAAACTCCCGAACGTAAAGGCCCCAACACAAGAGATATAAATAAGTTGGGGCAAAAACAAAAGAGGCAAAATTTCAAATACTTTATTTTGCACAACAAAAAAATAAAATAAAATAAAATTAAAATAATTTAAAAAAAGGCTAAGGCTAGTGCGCTGCATAATAGTCCTTATGCTGTAAATTTTTCACTAACACTATAGAAGAAAATACGATAAAAATGCTTCTTTCTTTTCAAGTGACAGAAAATGTGCTCTTTTTTTTTCTCTCTTACAAAGAGACAGTACAATACTTACTGTAGAAGATTTCTTGTGTCTTATTAAAAGAAATTTCGTTTTTTTTTTTGGGGGGGGGGCGGAGATAAACCTTTTCTTTTTCTTTCTTTTTTTCTCTTCCTCCCTAGTTAGTTTTTTTTTCCTTCGCTCTCACTAGTTGCTAGACCCGAAGAAATAAATATTACACCTTGCCTGGTTAGTTTTGAAGGGTGTAAGGGTTGACATTCCAAGGAATCTTCCGGTCTTTTGAAAGCAGAACTATTCCTATGAAGGCTGAGACCACCACGGTGTTTTTAAAAATGGCAGGTCCCCGTACCGCTGGCCCGGAGCTCAGCAGACACACGTCCTGTCTCAATGCCCAGCAGTATTCGAAAAGATCGACTTTTGCCTCCCCTCGTTCGCTACCCAAAGGAACCTTACTCCCTCGTCCTCTACCAAAATTGCAACAGTTGGCCCTAAACTTTCAGCCAATCAAAAGCAAACAGACCACTTATTACAACAATTTCAAAATTATATTATATGCCCCTAACAAAGGAAGTGCGTGGTGTAATGCTTAAAGTCATGTGAAATGGACTCGTCGAGTTCAAATCCTGGATGTGGTAATTGCATTTCACTTAGCGCTAATACCCTTGGGAAAGGTATGAATCTTACTCTCCCTTCAGTTATGGATAAATAGTACGGCAGACTAGGCTCTTTAACCTTGGTTAGGCAACTGGTCTAGGAGAAGGAAAACTCTGAATTCAAACCTGTTGAACTCCGCTTAAGAAATTGACCTTTTGTCACATCCTGCTCGTGCGGAGGGGTTGGTAAATATATATATGCCCCTAACATAATTTGGGTATATAAAGGAGTTCTCGCAGGTGTGTAATAGAAACGGACAGACAGTTAGATTAGATTAGGAATTATAGATCTTAGTCTTTCTTATTTGTTACTCTGCTTGTGGACTCGGTCATCTAACTCGTCGACCGTCATGTTCTTTCGTCTAGTGGGCATCTGCTGTTAAGGGTTGGTTTTCTTCTTCTGTTCTTCGTGCTGGGCTGGTCATTGCTTGTTTCTTCATCTAATTAATTAAAACAAGACTGTGTTTCTTGATAAAGTTTTATTTCATAGCCCATATTGATTCCACCGCGGGGAGAAATGGACTCCGGAGCTGCGGTACGTCAACGCTCATTGAAAGCTGGGACGCACCTGCTCTAAACTAGAAACTATTCTCACATGTCTGTACCGGGGGTCAGTTGGGGTCATCTAAAATGTCAATCATAATCCCCAACGGTTATGGAAAATTACCCACTTCCACTTTTAAATCTAACGAACTTTATTTAGAATTTTAACTATAGGTACGTTCAGAATGTATGACTTATCATAAACTGTAAAAATTATCCTTTGTGGTCCCACAAAAATAAAAAATAAAACTACAAATACTTTAGCCACAAATTGCTTGCTCCCGTTTTAGTGAACCTTTTCCAAGAATAACATTTTCAAACTATTTGATCCATAGATTGAATCCTAACAAGTACCACAACTCCGGGCCAGAGTGGACCTGGGAGTAATAACAATGAAGGAGTGCTCCACCCACCCCAGATCTCCAGAGGTGGAGCCTCACCATCAGATGCAGTTTAATATCATATCGAGGACTCATGGAGAAAAGAATATAATGTTATTGCGTGTTTGTATTACTTGGCAATTTTATTTTTATTTTTAGGCAGAAATCGACTTGTTGCCAGGAGACGGAAGTGACTTGAATTCTAACAAATTAATTGCTTTTCGTTTCAGTGTCTTTTGGGAAACTGAAGCGACAACTTCCGGTTGTCTCCTAATCGGGGTATCGTTATAGTTGTAGTTTCAACGTTGTTGTTTTTTTCAATGAATAAAGCAAAAACAAGTATATATATATATATACACTTGCTTTTGCTTTATATATATATATATATATATATATATATATATATATATATATATATATATATATATATATATATATATATATATATATATATATATATACACTTGTTTTTGCTTTATTAATATATATATATATATATATATATACACTTGTTTTTGCTTTATTAATATATATATATATATATATATATATATATATATATATATATATATATATATATATATATATATATATATATATATATATATATACACTTGTTTTTGCTTTATTAATATATATATATATATATATATATATATATATATATATATATACACTTGTTTTTGCTTTATTAATATATATATATATATATATATATATATATATATATATATATACACTTGTTTTGCTTTATTAATATATATATATATATATATATATATATATATATACACTTGTTTTTGCTTTATTAATATATATATATATATATATATATATATATACACTTGTTTTTGCTTTATTAATATATATATATATATATATATATATATATATACACTTGTTTTTGCTTTATTAATATATATATATATATATATATATATATATATAATATATACACTTGTTTGCTTTATTAATATATATATATATATATATATATATATATATATATACACACTTTTTGCTTATTAATATATATATATATATATATATATATATATATATATATACACTTGTTTTTGCTTTATTTATATATATATATATATATATATATATATATTCGTGTGTGTGTGTGTGTGTGTTACATTCGATGTTTGTATGATTAATTAATTTATTCATTGCAATTATTTTTCATTGCATAAATATTTGTGGTAACATGTTGTTAGGTAATACATTTTAGTTTTAAAAGAGCAACCTAGCTACAAGTTGTTGAATTAAACCTGATAAAATCAGGAAAAAAGGGATTATAAATAGAGACAGAACAAGGTTTGGACTGTTGGATATTTGCCCGAGGGCCCAAAGCACCAAGAAACTTAAGTAACAAAAAGTCTCATGCTTGAAGTGACCTCAAACATGTATAAGATAAACTCCTATAATTTACTAAATAATGAAAAAGACAAAAATTAACCTTGACTCCGATCCAAATTCAAAAACTTCTACAATTTTGCACAAATAAGGTTTAAAAAAATAATTAACTAGTCTCTAGAATTTGATTGGATAAGGCAAGTCATCAGTGGAGCTTACACATACGTCCGTGCATTGAATTTTCAGGAGGGCCGTTACCACCAAAAAGAAAAACACCAAATCGGAGCCGGTAGTCACGTATTTAAACGGGAATACAAATCAACAAGGCAGTCTGCCCCTACCCATGTGGGTAGTAGGGACTTTGACCGACCACTCGACATGTAAGCAGCAGGGACGTCACTGCACACCACGACGATGAGTGACTTTAGTCCCTGTCGTACGTGATGACCCTTTACCTCGGCACGTAGCATGATATCTTTGTAGCGATTGTCTGCCCCTGTTTTGTCTGGAAGAGTTATCTTCCCTTGTTTTCAGATTTCTTCCGCTAGGGGTGCTGACTATTTAATCAGGGAAGCGCCAAGTTTGAATCCTCTTCTCTCCTGGACAGCAAACAGCACACATGGGTTAGACATCACGTCTATATATATATATATGTGTGTGTGTGTGTGTGTGTGTGTGTGTGTGTGTGTGCGTATCCATTAATATAGACCGCGAGCTTCTTTTTGTAACGGTAGTCCATAGCACCGACGCCCTGTTGGCGAGACTTAGAATATGCTGACTGTATCCCCTGCAGAGGGGTAAGATACCCCACGCCAAAAAGTCATGTCTTAGGTTTAACACTAAACCCAATATGGGCATAGCCAAAATGTCATTTTTTTTACCACACCGCATGAATTAAATTCTTTTTAAAAATCTAAAAAGATCAATGAAGCTTTACGTAATTTCCATTGTTAACTTTTTTACGTAAATTTTTAATTTTCGGGGTCTATTTTCATCACATTTTTCTATGAGAATCTGTCAAAATGGCACATTCTTGCCATTTTTTAAACTTTCATTATTATAATTAAGAAATTCATCCTGTGTTATAAGCAGTAATAAACATTAGTGATATTGTTACATCCAAGCAACACGAGTTGTGTGCCTTTGTTTTATTGTTGATTCATGTTGTAATAAATGGTTAAACCTAACAGACATGTTCCTGTGTCGTAATTGAAAATGCCCTACATGAACATGAACGAACCCAAGAATAAAGATTAAGTAAGATAAAACACATGGATTTTTTTTAAATATGTAAGTTCTTAAGGAAATAATCAAAATCATTCAACTATGGGGAATCCGGCAAGGATCGAACTCGCTATTCAGTAGTAATGGATCTGCGAGACCAGTTTTGATAAGTGAACTGTTATAGAATTAAAGATCTTTCAATATTTTTCTCTCCTATATCAATAACATAAAACCCAAAAAGAAATGTGAGAGATTTACTGTTGACCTTTGAGAATTATTAGTACTAGCAAAATAAAAAAACACCCTCCAGGCGATGTAAAAATAGATTTTTGAAACATATTGCCTGAGGGGTGGGAGTTAAAAATTCAATGTCAGCGAGTTTGTACCCTAAGTAAGTAAAATCATCAAATTCATTAAAGGATTAAAAAATAAAACAATTTGAAATGTAAACTTTAAATATGTATTAAAATAAAATAAAAATATATATAGATATATAATACCAGTCATGTATTTATCAAAACTTGTTTTAAAAAACAATGAGGACTGTCTAATGTTGCATGTTCAAATTTTGAGTGTATCTATTCTATGTTATGACGATTTTGGATAATGTGACGTAAGTAGTGACGTAATTTTAGTTACAGACAAAAACTGGAAGCGAATCTCCATTATTAATAGATGTTACAACGGAAATTTGTGCCTATTAACACCCCGTTTAAATAATAAATCCATTGTAATAAAATAGAATGAAATTGAAATAGATCACTAAGTAGGCCTGAGCCTATTCTAGTAGTGACCACCCCAAGCGGAGATCTAAGAGGTTTGAATTCAGAGTTTTCCTTCTCCTAGACTGGTTGCCTAACCAATGTTAAAGAGCTCAATCTGCCCTACTATTTATCAATAGCTGGAGGGAGAATAGTAGGATTCATACCTTTCCCAATGGTATTAGCGCTATGTGAACTGTGGCTTTGTCCAGGAATTGAACTCGGGTCGACTAGTCCATTTCCTACGACTCTAACCAGTACACCACTGCACTTCCTAACATAATAAATTAATTAACTAAAAACTTGTTTTAAATAACAATGAGGACTGTCTAATGTTGCATGTTCAAATTTTGAGTGTATCTATTCCATGTTATGACGATTTTGGGTAATGTAACGTAAGCAGTGACGTAGTTTTTGTTACAGACAAAAACCGGAAACGAATCTCCATTATTAATAGATTAGATAGGAATGCTATTACTGTGTGCACATTATTTGTATTATATAATAATACTTGAAAACATATAACTGTACAAACAAATGATTATTATTACTAAATAGGAATATTTACTTGAAATCCTATGATTGGTTAGTTGGATTTTACGGCCTGTCAACCTTTGGATTATTTTTTGCCGAAGATGTTTTGCTTTATTCATTTTTGTTGTGTATCACGTTTTTAAGACTCATTATTTGATCGATTTAACCCATAGATGGGACCCAAACAGGTGCTACCACTCCGGATCAGAGTAGAGCTGGGAGTAATAGAAACGAGGGGGTACTCCACACTCTCCAGAGCTCCAGAATTGGAACTTCACCACTAGATGTAGTTTAACGTCATACTCAGAACTAAGACCCTCAGCCACCGCCTTCTAGCATATATATGATAAACAGGGTTTGGGGTTTGCCAGATGAACATTAAAGTCGTGACAATCATATCGGTGATAGGGCTTGATGTGACCAGCCGATTAATTGGAGGGGCCTTTCTGACCGTCCATCTAGCCCAAGTAAGCACCAAAGTGGAATGTTGCATGTCGTTGACTGCTCAGCAACCAGGATCCCATCCTTAAGCATCACTGGTCACCACCCACGACCAACAGGTGGTCCCATTGGGGGAGGTCTTACTTCTCTGCAGAGGTGCAGTCGGTGTATTCTACAGCCCCAACCAACAGGGTGCGAAATCATGTACTTGTATATAAATTATTAGTATTCGATATGAATACTTGAAACCATATAACTGTGTACAAAAATGATTATCACTATAGACCCCCCCCCCATAAGTGTGATTAAAAATGATTGCAAATGAACGTTAAAAATATGAATATTTATGATTGTAATCAGACATTTACAAATTAATCAAATGTCAGCTGTAGATAACCCATAAAGCCTTTATATGCCATTAAATAAACCAAACCAAACGAAAAGATAAATACGTTAGTTTTAACTACAAAAAGAAGAGTGATATACATCTGATTTATGGTCATGCAATGCCGATAAAACAAGTTCCCGTCAGATCTATAGAATACAATTCTATATTTTATATCAAAATAAGAATAAATACGCGTACACATTTCTTTTCCCAAACTTAAGGAAAATAAATTAAAACAAACACACGAACACAATCCTTTTCCTAAACTTAAGGAAAAGTGATTAAAACAAATGTTTACATAAAAATCAGAATCGATTGGCTTACGCTAGCATTTGCTCACTACTACGTCCGCGTGTCCGCGCCTCAAAAAATTAATTACTTTTTGATCTCATCTTGTAATTATAAAAGACAGAGAAGAAATCAGTAATTACACAGAATTCATCTCGCCGTCAGAGGACATACGCCCGGACAATAACAAACAAACAGATATCTGCGGGGACGATTCACTAACATCAAGACAAACACGGCACCCTTCTGAGTCACAGGCTGACTACTAGAATTTACCATTCACTCGTACCACCTCGTTAAACATCAGGAATCAATTTCATCTGGTCGTATATTACAAACTTAATTTTCATTCCTCTCCATATCTAATCGAACTTTGACGACCACATAAACATTTCACATTACACATTTCTTGACGTACTTTTCCAAACTCTACACACGAACTTTTACATTTCTTTTGAACATTCAATGTTGTTGATTATTGCAATTTATTCTCCGAATAAATTTATTTGTTACCATTTAATCCTATGCATTTTGTTTTATAATTTCTCCGTATTTTCTGCCTAAACTGTGTCATATTTTTATTGGTAATTTAAATATTATTTGTGGAGTAGTTTCACGCAACGTTCCCGACGTTAAATACATACAAATTTATTGTCTGACATTAATAATAATATTGGTCGCCTCTACAGATCACCAAAGTTAAACAGCATTGAACCTGTTCACTTCTAAAATGTATGCTCATTTAATAACAGTAGGTATTTTTTTAGTAGAATAGGTTTGGTTTATTTTACGACATATAAACCTTTTTGCGGGCTATTTAATGCCCGATATCATTTTGATATCATGTTGCTTATAGTACCTGCTGTCGCTTAAATGGACACCCATCTAAGTATCTAACAGGCTCATCGCTGCTTAACTTCGGTGATCTAGCGGGAACCGGCGCTTTCAATGTAACTTGACCGTAAGCAACAGTAGGTATTTTCACCAACTTGTAGTCTATGTGCCACTAAGTAAAGCTTGGTTAATAAATAAGAAGTTGTGTTCTTACGCAATCAAATCATGTAATTGTATGACTGGAGTGGACTGTGAATGGATGTAATGGCGTCGTTGACATGTTATTGTACAACAGTTAATCGCATTACGACCAATTATTATTCGCGTTAAGAAAACACGCGTTATAAAAATAACACTCTACAAGAGTTCTAATTTATCGTAGTTTGAAATGAAAATTTTAGTCGAGAAGTAATTCTCCAGTAGCAACGTGCTTCAATATATGAACTAAATAAAATGTGAGACCCAACAGACTGTTGTTGGGATTGTTAGTTAAAGGTGTTCGGCATTAAATAACCCAACAAGCGTTGACATGCCGTAAAACCAACCAACCAAAGATTATGGATAGCCTAAGATATATAATTTTTATAAGATAATTTCTGTCACAAATGTTAATAGTCTTTTTAATTATCTATAAGTATTTTATATTAAATATATTTTTCATGTGTCTATTCCTTTAATGAACAAATCCAAAACCAATCAAGTAGGAAAAAAAACAAAAAAAACGACAAACTAATAAGAGTATTTACGGGGATTCGTTGGAGCCCTTATTCTCCGTAGTTGGCTATTTCAGACGAAAGAAAGAAACAAATACAATATAAAATGCATAGAAAGTTTGCTGGTTATGGGCGAGGTGGCTGGAGGCGCTTATTTTCACGTCCTTCCCTGGTAACTGTTCTGTGATAAGAAGTTTACTTTGATTCTCGCGCCAACCTCCTATTGGCGATTTGCCCCCTAGCGACAGGGGAAGATAATTCTCTGTTGAATTTCCGATACTAACAGAAGTTGTGAAAAAGGACGAGTAAATAAAGATTTATTATTTTAAAATATATCAACATCCAACATAAATAACAAACACAAAATAAAATAAAAACTGCATTTGCAATAAGACATTAATTACCTGAGAAGAAAAGTAAACTTAAGTAACAATAATGTTATTCCAGTCAATTTGCTAAATCTATCTTCAAACACATCACTGTTACAGTAGCAATGCGGTAATAATTCTAGTTTCTTTTTTTACTACAAGGCCCATCTGTTTGCAGGCTCGGAGACTTATAAGGGGTTGGCATTTATCTTCATTCTTGAAAATCAAAAAGAGTATTTTTGGTTGTAAAGTAAAGTAAGTAAAGTCGTCGGGGCGGCCTAATGTCGGTATCAGCCAGTCAGCGAGGGATTCTATCCCCTTTTCACTAGCGCTAGACCAAGGAGATTGTTGTTTTTTTTTAGCATCTGAGGTGGAGCGCCACACCTACCATCAGCTCCTTACTTTACCGCACAGATCCCTGTGCTACTCATACGCTGAGTTGGCGAGGACCGGTATCGAACTAGGAACCTTGTGGTTTCTAGCCGAACGCTCTACCGACTGAGCTAACCCGGCCCCTTTCGGTGGTACGATGACGAGAGTCGCCGACTGTCACATCGAACGACTAACTTCGACAACGACGGCAGGTTCGCGACGCAGAGTCGGGCGGCAACCGCTAGCTAACCATTGCGACGGTGAACCGGAGACTTGGACACGCGGAGCGTGTTCGTGCGAAGCGAGTCTCCGGGCCGATTTTTTGGTTGTACTTTGGGTTTTTTGATGATCCTTCGGCATACTCCAAGGAGTTTCAGTAAGGTTTTGTTCGACATTGTTAGGACTCCCTGATTGGTTGAATATGCTTCCCATTTTTTGTGCTGTTGATTGTTGCTCCAATGTCAATCTGAAACATCATACACTTAGCATCCTGGCTTTTTTGACTGCAGACAGCATCTATCTCATGTGGATGTTCATCAGCATCCTCATCTGAGGCGATGTCCATGTAGTATACCAGAGTCTGGAAAAATGAGTTTAAAAAAAATTGAGTACCACCAAGAATGGATAAAACAAAACGTCTTCGGCATGACCCCACGAGAGTTGACATATCGTAAAAATCCAACCAACCAACCAAGACTGGTAGAAATCCCCCCCCCCTTTGATGTGATTCACAACTATTCTTCTTGTGTACCTTTTGTTTTTGGTTGAAGTACTTGGATTAGAAGTGATTCTTCTCATGACAAACCTTGCAGACTACACTAATCGCATACTCCTCAATAGCATCTCCTAGACCAGGGGTCGGCAACCTTGTACTACATAGAGGCCAGGGGCCATGTATGTGAGAGAACTATTACCCTAGTCCTTGTAGCATACAGTAATGATTTTTCGCGTGGGGTGGGGTCAAGCAACATGATTGTAACATTGTATAAGTCTTATACACCAGATGTATTCGTGGGCTTATTACCAGATTTCGCTTTACTCATTACCAGATTTTAATAATCAAGATTATATGATCTAGCAATACCTATGAGAGGAATAACAATTCTTACCAGAGAAATAGTACATGACATGTTGTTTATGACTTCTGTGTACGTTTATAAATTTAAAAAATAAAACACACACAAACATACAATACAATAAAATAAAATAACATCTAAGCCACCGTCTATTTCCTTTGCGAGTCGGATTAATATAATATTTCTTTTAGGGACTGCAGGCCAAATGATTATGGATTTGCAGGCCGCATTTGGCCCGCGAACCGTGGGTTGTCGACCTCTGTCCTAGACGGTTCATTCTAGCTTAGCTGTCGCAAATTGCACGCCTTAATAAATCTTCATGGCATCATCGCCAACACAATCCTCAAACGTGGCCACTTGGATTTCTTGAGGCCTCTTATTCAGTTCATTGAAAAGGGAATAGTTCGTCCATCATCTGCAGAACAATCTCCACGTCTCAACTTTTTTCGAACCAAAAGTCAAAAGTTCTTGAGCTCTGATATGTAAACATAAAACAACAAATGTGCCAGAATGGTTGCTTCATCGCAAGCTCTTGTGAAACGTAACATGATGAAATTGATTAGATTTGAAACAAAAGTCCGGTACACACACCCGTGCCCGTGAAGACAGGCACACTACTTTACAAAAAACATTTAATAATAACTGAGAAAATGTGTCTTAGTTGAGAATTGAGCAGGAATAGCGGCCGTAAACATCAAAGGCAATGTGCGACAACCGTCTGCCACCATTTAACGTTTGTGTACAGTTACTATAAACGAGAAAAATAACGGATTTGAGTATAAAACATCTTTATTGCTAGGTAATGTTAACAGTAAGGGTTCTGTGGGGGTGTAGGACCCCATTGATTGCTTTTACTCACAGGCCTACCCTGATCCAGAGTGGTATTACTTGTTAGTGTCACATCTATGAGTCAAATAGATCTGCTTAGAATATATTCCTATTCGATAGGACCCTAGACCCCCCCCCCAAAAAAAAAAACCCCGAGGAAACAACTACACAAAAAATATAATTTTGAACTTACTATGAACGCGATTCTCTAACATCTAGGCATAAAATAACAGTATAAGGAGCTGATGGTAGGTGTGGCGCTCCACCTCAGACGCTAAAATAATCTCCTTGGTCTAGCGCTAGTGAAAAGGGGATAGACCCCCTCGCTGTCTGGCTGATACCGACATTAGGCCGCCCCGACGACTTTTTTTTATTATGGGTTGAAATGCCGTTAAAATCAATCATCCAGCCAATAAATATTTTGGTTGACTTAATAATTAATCATTGAGATTCATTTTTTATCCACAAAAACGGGGTGGATTATTCGACTTCTAATATCAAGCTTAGCATATTTCAAGGCTAAAAGTAAGCAGGAAGATTGTGTTGCGTCAGTATTCCAATTGGAAAAGTCCTAAATGACTGCATTAGAAAACCCTGGCTTTTACTTAACTTCAATCACCGAGTTTTGGCATTATTAAGAAACATGAAATTCAAAACCACGGAACCATCCCTTTTGAGTTATATCCGGATGGCACAAGGTTACGGTAATAGTTGTGAACCTTGTGAGGATCGAACTCATTTATACTAACAAATTGGTCTGACCTATGGAGGTGTATTTGTTAAACTTAGTATTTGTCCAAGGCCAAATGGAGATGGTGGGGTGGGGGGGGTGGTAGAAAGATTGTTGTGTTCCTGCATACCTAGAAAATCAGCATCGGAATAAATCTGTCTAGAACAATAATAACGTGAACCTAGTTGGAAATTCGTAATTATCTTAGCTACGAAGGAAGCTGCCTTGATAAATTATACCTTTATCTGGCACAAGGCTACTCTATTTGTGCACTCGGCGAAAATTAAACTTTACTTGCAAATTTGCCTGGTGGACAAATTAGGTAGGCGTCCCTTAGACTTTTACAGTTAAAATTTGCAAGTTATTTGTCTTTTTCTTTCTTTTTTTTTAAATGGTAGTAGTCCGTACCACGTGGTTTGAGTAAAGTGACGTCCTCTTCATTCCTTAGATACGTACATAACATAACGGACACGCATGCTGCTTTAGCCACTAAAGAAGATGCCCCAGAGGTTGTTGACATTGTCACCCAAGTTGTTGTAATACACACGGCCCTTTCAATGTCAAATTTCATTCATTGAATCACTTGAAAAAAAAAAAGAAAAAAAGAACAGAGCTAAGAATCTACAAGTTAATTTGAGGGAAACAAGTAACAGCGAGATTCAAAAATTGTAAAGTTAAAAAAAACCACGCACAGTCGTTAACGCTTGTAAACTGGAAAAAGTGAAGAAGAAGAAGAGGAAAAAAAAAGAAGCTAAAGTCCAATATAGAGTTGACAAAACCAGTCTTAGCTCTGTTTTATTTATGTCAGATAAAAAGCGGACACTGTATCGCCGTCTATTAAAACATTAAACGACCATTGCTTGAGTTAGGGTGGCGAGTCTTTCTTTCCCCTACTGTACGCAAACCTGCCCTTAGGCCTTTTGGAATCTTTATGAGAAAAGGGAGGAGAAAGTGCTACAAACTACCACAGATTTACTCATGTAGCCCTTTACAGCAGGAGTGTATATATGTATGTATACACACACACATGCGCGCACAAAAAAGTGTCTTTCTTTACGAAGGCATTCGGATCGGATCTTGATAATTAAAAAAAAGAAAATAAATAATCCGAAGTCCTGCATCTTTTTAAAAAATCTTAATCATGCAACGTAACTTAAAGTCTACCGCTATTATCAGGATTGAGCCTAGATCGTCTTCGTCGACGACGACAACTTCGTCATCTTCGATTTCTTCTTTTTCAACAACGTCCAGAAGTTCTTGTTCTGTCTTGTCTCCCGTCGTCACGGCTCAGGACAAAAAATTTACCTCGACGACGACGACGACTACAATGAAGACTGACCAAAAAAAGTGTATAAATTCTGTTAATTCATCTATTAATGAACCACCACCTATCAAGACATACGTGTCGTCCTTCTATATCGATATAGGTAAGAAAACAAAATTTAAATACAATAAAATTGATACTTTTTTTCCTGTTTTATTTTAATCTTCGCGCGATAAATTTCATATTTATCTATTTTTTGCTTGGTCATAATCTTACGCGAATAACTTCTTTTCTTACGTTTTGGAAAATAGTTACTCACGATTTTACAGTTTTTGAGAAATATATTTACTTTAGTCTTGAATTTTGGAGTTAACATAAAAAAGAAATAGTTAATTGTTTTACTTTGTAAAATAAAAATAAAACATTTGAAAATTAAAGTTAAGTTTTATCAACCACTTTTATCAATCACTTAAATATTTATTTTTTTTTTTTTGAAAGGAAACAAATACTTTAGTTTAACATTCACATTTTCCTGTTTATTGTCTTGTTTTTCTTTTTAAAATAATTGTAAATAAATCTAAATTGTAAATGTAATATAATATGAAACGCCTATAATATTTATTATTGCCGTTTCATATTATTATTATATTGATGGACAAAATATAAAATAAATAAACAGAAAAAATATATATAAAATAAACCTGTTGTACAATTTTAAAACAAATTCACGAGTTTATATATATATATATATATATATATATATTTCATCTGTTTGTTTATTTTATATTTTGTCCATCAAATTCTTAGAATTTATTTTTTGTTTTACATACACGTTTCGTTTATTGCTGTGAATGACCAAAACATGGTGCAGGTCAAATTTACTCTCTCACCTGAAGATAATCATTTTAAAGTAAGATGTAAGTGGTTACCATTGCATATTTTACGAATGCCATTCATTCAAATTGTAAATATTTCTAACCTTATTATTTAAACTACTTATTACTGTTGAAGATTACTTGGAGATAATCCCTTAAATTCAAGTTTTGATGATTAACCAACTGCTTAAAAGAAATTGTTAGACAGGTGTAAAATTAAACAGTGAGTACAAACAAAAACAAAACAAAACAAAAACTTCGTTAGTGTTTTCTAAATTTTAAAAGCGATGAAAAAATAAATAAATAAAATGAAAATTTATTGATTAATGCCTTAATTAATTAAAGAATTATTTTTTATTGATATTTATTGTTTTTTTTTTTTAATTTTGTTATTACATATGTCCTATATTCTCTCTCGTTCATTGTGGTGGATACAGTTTCATCAAACCAGAAAATGAATTAGGCGCGTACCGTTGTAAAAATCACTTGTTACATTTTTTTTAGTTTAAACAAGTGACAGATGTTGATGACTTTCGCGGAACTTGTTTTTTTTTTCTAAGTAAGTGGTTGAGTCATAAGCTTCCTTATTTTTCTTTATGATTAGTGGTATTCGTGTACTTAGAAAAAAACAAAACAATCGGTGGTTTTGCAATAGTTCCATAATCTGCAGATTATGTTCAAGCATAAAGAGTATACTGTCTAGTTTAAGGCTGTATCTTAAATTCCTTAGAGGCAGGTTCAGGTTTAAAAGAAAAAAATATATACCAGTAAAAGAAGAAAAATAGAACTTAAATGGTAGCATTTAGTCTGATAATAGTCATAGAAGAGTCACAATTTTGTCTAGGAAAAAAGTCACAATCAATTTATGATGGCCGGTTAGGGTTAAGTTTTGTAGAGAAATGTTTTTAATTCAAGTGAAACGTAAGAAATTTATCGAGTAAACACTTTTGGTTTAAGATTCGTTTTTCCTGTGATTAGTACTGATGTTAAAAAATCGATGGTAAAAATTGTCAAAATTGAGATCCCTGATGATTAGTGATTTATTATTAGCTTGTTCTTGTTAAAATTAAAAACTATGACAAAAACACTAACAGCGACAAATTATCGAATATAGCTTTTCTTTTTTAACTGTCTGTTTCAGAAATTTCACAATACGGTAAAAAAAAAAAAAAACACAAATAAACTGCCTACGAGTGTGATTCAAAGTGTTACACCCGCAAACAATACCAGTGTTAATTTAAGAAAGAAAAGAAAAAAAGGCTACTAATTTATGTTATAGTTGGTTCAGCTTCTTAGCCAATGTGGGTGCGTCAGGTTAATGAATCTCTTGCCTTAACTAATCCTTAGCCTACTGAACCGTCATCTCTCATGCATGTTTTTAATTTAATAAAATCTTATTCTTCAATTAAAAAATAATAAAAATATTTAGCTTTAATTTAATTAGCTTTCTTGTAACAGTTTTTAGACAAGGTTTATTTCATTCATTCATCCATTCATTCGGTTACATTTTTGTTGAAAACAAATTGGCATATTTGTGTGGTTTCTTAACATATGCTCTTTCAACAATTAAAACTGGTAATGAAGTATTTATTTAATAATTGATTATAATGGTATGTCAACCCGTCTAGGGTTATTTTATGCATAGAGGTTAGGGAATCGCTTTCATTTTACATTTTTTGTGAAATATCTATTTGATGGAGATATGGGACTCTTACAGGTACTATCACTCCGGGTTAGTGGACCTGGGAGTAATGGCGATAAAAGGGTACCCAAGTCCCCAGATCTTCACTTCACTAATACCTAGTATATTTTACTCGGTAATTTATGAGGAAGTGCGTCCCGGTCTCCTGCCTCAAGAGTTGCTGCCCGGTGACTATTAAAATAACAACCCAGCTCAGTCTATTCAAAACTATCTATCTATCTCAATTTGTTCATATTTATCTATATTACTTTAAATACTAATATTTTTTTTATTCATGTTTGTTTAATGTCTTGTTTTTAGTTTAAATAAACAAGAATTACGACAAAAAAAGAAGTGACCACCCCCAAAAATACATTTACTTGTCGAAAATATCTATCTATGTCTCCATTTTGTTTGTTTATCTATCTATCTATCTATCTCAGTCTATTCAAAACTATATATCCATCTTCATATCTAAACAAGAATTACGACAAATTACGATAAATAAACAAGAATTACGACGAGCTGGGGTTGTTATTTTGATAGTCACCGGTAGCAGTTTTTGAGGAGGGAGACCGGGACGCACTTCCTCATAAATTACCTTTTTTTCCCCCTCTATTATGAAGCTGAAAAATAAACAACAAATATGTTTATCATATGATGATTTTGATTTATGAAAATCAAAATTATCTTTTATCTTTTCAAGGCCGATTGATTTGTCGATTTGGTCTAACATTATCAACAAATCAAATATTAAAAAAAAAAAGCTTTTATGGGGAGTGGGGGGGAGTAAAACAAAACAAAACAAAACATCTGTCAGTACAGTACAGATTTGTAAAAATTACATGTGCAGGGTTATTTCTATTATTTCTATATAATTTAATCGATCCGAAAGATCTACTTTATCAAACCGTTCAATATTCCGGGGGTGGGGAAAGGGTTGTAGATGGGGGGCATATGCAGGACCGGTGCTCCAGTCTCATGCCCCCTCCCCTAAATCTATGACACGGGTCCCACATTCTATTACATGTCAATTTTCATAGTAGTATTTATAGACAGTATAAAACCACCCTTCCGGGGTCCCAAGCAGGCTTGTCTCCTGGGTCGGTGAGTTCGGAGCCAATACGCGCCGTCCCTGGGCACATGCACCTGTATCGCCGACAAATTATTTGATAGATAGACACTTGTTGATTTAATTTAAATAAAAAGTAATATAGTTATGCATGCGATTATATTAATCAAAAAATAAAACTGCACAAAAATGAATTAACTGAAATTGTATAACTCAGATGTTCTCAACCGGGGTCCACATGGCCTCCGCCGGGACTATATAACGTTTTTTTGGTCCAAGCAAGGAAAAATATCTAATTATAAAAATACAATAGGACTTTTAAGCATCGAATGGCTGGGGGGGGTGCATCAGACTAAAGGGGTCGATAGGTAAAAAAAAAAAAAGTTGAGAACCACTGGTCTAATTGTACTTTAAAATTAGATAACTCGGTTTCTCTCTGTGAGAGTGAAAATGAAGAACCTAGAACAATGGCTCTTTTTCTCCTTTGTAGTTTAGAATTATCTGTATAACCCTGGTTACCTTAATAATGAACTTTTTCTTACTAACTATGCAGTCGGAAAACATCATATCTGTATTTTTATGAAAGCATGATGATGTAGTACGTACGTCGTACTACATACAATTGGTCTCCTGATTACTTACCTGATGTCAGAAGACCCCCACCTCCACCCAATAACACTTTTAATACAGTTAGGTCGTACAAGTATTGATTGTCTACGATGCCTGGGTATAGGGGCGTCCAATCTGACGTGTAAAATTTCCCCCCTCCCTATATTTAACACAATGAAACTTTAATTTTTTGGTCTATTCAAAAGAAGAAACATAAAAAAAAAAATAAACAAAAAAAAACCTCATGATTTAAAAAAAAAAAATTCAGCTTACGGAAATAATGAAAATTATGAACGAAAACAATGTTACATTTTCGCATCATTAAATCAATTGAAATTTAACGTAGCCAAAAACAAGTTATGACTACCGGCTGTTTTTTTTTTAAATTCTATGAAAAATCATCGAACAGTCAAATTTTCACGAAAATTTCGGTAATTATTCACCTTTTGATAAAATTATGTTTAAAATCAGATTTTTATAAGTTTCTACAAAAACCTTTATTTTTTTAGTAAAATTAAATTAATTAGATTACATTAATGAAATAGATCAAGATTACTAATTAGGACTGAGCCTATTCTAGTAGTGACCATCCCAAGCTTCCTTCTCCTAGACTGGTTGCCTAACCAAGGTTAAAGAGCCCAAACTCCCCTACTATTTACCCATAACTGGAGTGAGAGTAGTTGGGTTCATACCTTTCCCAAGCGCTATGTGAACTGTAGCTTCGTCCAGGATTTGAACTCTGACCGACGAGTTCATTTCCTATGAATTTAACCATTACACCACACACCTCCAACAAAGAACCATGAATACTGAATTCAGCTAAAAAAATGTCAATATTAATTATGACATTGACATACACAATATATTTATATGAAATAATGATGATGTGCAATTGTTCTAAGTTAAGCCTTATGACATAAAACAGTAAAGTCGTCGGGGTGACCTAATATCGGTATCAGTCATTCAGCGAGGGAGTCTATCTCCTTTTTACTAGCGCTAGACCTAGGATATTGTTTCTGCGTCTGAGGTGGAGCACCACACATACCATCAACTCAGCTTCTTACTTTACCGCACATATCCATGTGCTACTCATACGCTGGGTTGGCGAGGGCGGGTATCGAACCCGGAACCTTGTGGTTCCTAGGCTGATGCTCTACCGACTGAAAATCTGGTAACTTATCTGATTTGATGTCATAAGACTCCCTCCCCCAATAATTACTTTTAATACATTAGTTACCACCAATTTTACCCTGTGAAATTTACCCGCCCCCTATATTTAACACAATGAAACTTGCAGAAAAATCAATAGCTTTTTGAAAAAAATTTTCCATTCGAAAGAAAAAACATAAAACAAACTCCTGATGATTTAAAAAAAAATCTTTTCAGCTTACGGAAATAATGAAAATTATGATTGAAAAAGAATGTTTTCATTTTAGCACTGTTAAATCAACTGAAATTTAACGTAGCTAAAAACAAGTTACGATAAGAGGTTTTTTTTATTTTTAATTCTATGAAAAATCAATTAATAGTCTGATTTTCACGAAAATTTCCATGAATGTTTATTGTTTACCTTTGGATGTAAATATATCTGAAATAGTTTTTCCTCAAATATATTAGGGGAAATATTTCTTTTACGAGGTCTATCCCCCCTATTTTATGAGATTAAAAAATGACCCGTCAGAAAACTTTTTTACTTTTTTTCTATAAAGATAGGTGTCTGGATAACTATATCAAAGAAATTGTATAACATACAATGCAGTAGTTTTTTTTTTAGGAAAAATTAATGAAATCGGAAATAAAAAGTGCAAAAAAATGTCATAATATAATTTGAAAACTTTTTTTCTTCTTTAATTGGTATGTACTATATTCTATTAAATTGTATGATATTTGTTTTTTACGAGATTTTTGATAAACAAAGTTCGGAAATATTTATTTCCCTTTTATTCAAGATGGTCTAAACTGATTACGTGACCGTTTTGATGATACATATAATACATTAACTAAGGGGTTAGGTGTACTGCACGTACAAGTATTGATCGTCTACGATGCCTGGGTAAACATTAGATTTTGTACCAGATACCTCAACTTCACCTAAGACCCGAGATATGTCTGATCCATTAAAAAACAAAAAGACTGTTACATATAAATGTCTTAAGGAAATTTGTCTTTTTGATGGCATAAGAGGCCAACCTGCCTTATGCCATTAGAATATAAGTTTCCTCAAGAAATCTATACCATATAGATTTCTTGAGGAAACTTTTAATGGCATAAGACAGGTGGTTTTCAACTTTGGAAGGTTCGTAGAGTCAGTAGAGACATTTTTTTTTCATTATCTAAAAAGAATTATCAATTACGAGCAAAACATTTTTAAAAAATCGACAATTTGGACATCCTAATTAAAATCAAATTTAATTTGTTACTAAAAATAAAATAAAACCTTTGTTTTCCCGAACTTTAAATCTTTTTCATTATTCTTTGCTATTCGAGACTTTATCGTTTCACTCTCAACTAAAAAAACAAACAAACAAAAAACAAAACAAAACAAAAAAAATGCTTGAAAGGTGGTCCTTTGCCGGATCTTTTGGTAATCTGACCCTCTCTCCTAATTTTTAATTTTTATTTTTAAGCATAGATAACAGTATCAAGAATCGTATTCTTTTCTCCAGATTTCAGTAATCAAGATTATCATACCTTAAAACGTACCCCCATAAAAAAAGAAATGACCTGAAAAAGGGAATGACCCTAAAAAATCACTTTAAATCCTTTACAGTGAATGTTAGATTGCGGTCAAGCTAAGAAAAATATATGAATCTTGCCCAGTTGGGTTGGGCGTGACCTATGATGGTCACGGGTTGGGTCTGGGGTAATCTAGAAATGTTCGCTCTTTTATTTTTCCTATAAATTAGTTCATGTGATGCAAAATGCGTTAAATAGTGGGAGTATTATTTACTTAAAAAATGATGCTCATTATTATTGGAGAAGATAATGTTCAGCTAGCTCAACACTCGTTATGTTGGCTACCTTAATGACAGTGAATTTTCTTTGTCTCGGTTTTAATTTTAGATACGATTAATAAAGCTATTGTTCGTTATGGGAAATATGCTTTTCTCAAAACATTTCTCTGGACGTTGTTTCATTATTAAACAATTAATGTCCAGAGTAATGTTTCGTCTAATATTAAACTTTAATAAATATTAGACGAAACTGTCATTTACACACCCGTGATTCTAAAATCCACTTTTTACGTTGGTTGCAATATATATTGTTTTTTTTTGTTTTTTCACTTTTTGTGAAAATTCATTAATCGTTTTTTCTCTTCGTTTTAAACCCACAAATATGAAGTGAAGAAATAAGATAAATAAAACACTAAAAATAACATCGTTTTTGTTTTTGTTTTGTTTTGGTTAATGTAGAAGTGAAGGCTTGTATAGTACTACTTTTTGCTATCAATTGAAAGGAGTGTGTTAAACCAGTTGCCCCCACTTTCAATAAGCCTGTCAGTAACAAAATTAAATCTTTTTAATCAGTTGGCTAAGTATAAAGTGCCCCCCCCCAATATGATATCGCATTTTAATGATAATTTTAGTCCCAGTTCATATCCAAAATTCATATAGCTGGAATTTGGACATAAATAAATTTAATCTAAGCAATTATTTAAACAAGACGACTAGTAGTTGTCAAAACTGTGAAACACTAAATCTTTCCGTGAAGTAAATTTTGAAATGCTTTGCTTTTTGTCAATCTAGATGCATTTTTATATTTTTAAAAAGTACTTAAAATACACTCATAAGGTTAAGAAAAAATATTTTACTTCCTGGAATATTAAATCAATCTAACAGACGTATTTATTCCAGTGTCGTGATTGAGAAAGCTCTGAATGAACACACCCAACAATAATATCTTAGAATAATAAGTTTAAAGGCAAATATTAAAACTAAAGTAGCAACAAAGAAAGAAAAAAAAACATTTTGTTGATTAGAACGAATTTTGGGATTTCCAAAACAAAAAACAAACATCGTTAATGACATCAGAAAGAGAATTAATTTCTACATTAATTCTCTTTCTGATGTCATTAACGATGTTTGTTTTTTGTTTTGGAAATCCCAAAATTCGTTCTAATCAAAATGTTTTCTTTCTTTCTTTGTTGCTACTTTAGTTTTAATATTTGCCTTTAAACTTATTCTAAGATATTGTTGGGTGTGTTCATTCAGAGCTTTCTCAATCACGACACTGGAATAAATACGTCTGTTAGATTTAATATTCCAGATTTGTTTTCTTAATGCAGTACAGTACATAACTGACCCGTCTTATAAAATAAAATGTGCTTTTTAAGAAGTAAATTAATTTGGCATGTCTTGACTAATATAAAGAAACTTATTTTGTGAATACTTTGCTCTTTTAATTTTATGGGAATTTGACGTCCGAACAGCTGTTTTTTATTTTTTTCGTGCTTAACAGGTTGTTTTTATTCATTTATTTTACGATTTTAAATTCGTAGAGAAAAACGAAAAAAGAGCGAGCAAACGACATTGGTTATTTGGTAAAATGTGAGGTGCAATTTGATTGGTTGATGAAATTTGATATGTGGGTCAACTTTTGATTTAGAATAATAATAAAAAAAATCGATATGTGCACCCAGTCTTAGACTGATCAAATGGTCCGGTTGCTGCATTTTTAGTGGACAGTATATTTAATTATTGAATAAGCGATGTGTTACATAAAGGTCAATAAGCATATATGACATATATCATAAATATAAACCGTTGTCAATAAATTAATTTTATAGTTCTATTTTTATTTTTAACTTGTGAATTGTCCCAAAAATGAATGAAATATTAACTTTAGCCATTTACTTCACAACAACTTTTTTTATAACGCCACTGATGACAACGAAAATAAACATATCATCATGTTACAGTTGTTCTAAAGTGAAATATGAAGTAAACGAAATCTCCAAGTTTATAGTGTATTCACTCCTTTCGGCTTTTAGTACTAAGTACACTACACTTACTACAACAATTTCTATTGTTGGTAAAAAACAAAAATACTTATTTACCTACCACAAGAATCGGAAACTTAGTGTTTTTGTTTTAGTGTTTTACTCTTTTGTTGTTTTGGTATTAAGTAGTACTTAATGTACTTACTACTATTTTTATTTTAACTTTAAAAAAAAATGTTTAATTCTCGGAAATGGTAGGATAGTGTGTGTGTGGGGAAGTGTAGCGATATTGAGTGATGTAAAGTGCGACATTTACATTGCTCATACTGTGTAGTTCTGTTGTACTTAGTAAGTATCACCAAAATCACGTCACGTGATTGAAGGAAGAAACGTAAACATTTAACTTTTTTTTAATCACGCAAAATAAGAATAACGAATTTAAAGAGTTGTTACAAAGAAAAACAGTTAATTCAAAGATCAAATTATCCGATTGGGAAAAAAATACCGTTATCTTGAAAAATAAGTAAAACAGTCCGTTTTTTATTTTTTTATTTTTATTTTGGGTCAGTTTCTTTATTGATATTTTTTTAGCAGAATTCTGTATTCATGGTTCTTTTACTAAAAAAAAAAAAAAAAAAAAAAAAACCTTATAGAAACTTATACAAATTTCTGATATAATTATTCACTCTTATCTTTATAGAAAAAAATTAAAAATCGTTTTTTATCGGTTCATTTTCTCAGATTTCATAAAATAAAATGGGGGAGAGGAGACTCGTAAAAAATATTTTCCCTAATATATTCTAGGAAAAAAACTATTTTAAACATAATTTCATCAACAGGTGAATAAGTATCGAAATTTTCATGAAAATTTGACTCTTAATTGATTTTTCATAGAATTTTTTTAAAAGCCTGTAGACGTAACTTGTTTTTGGCTACGTTAAATTGCAATTGATTTAATGGTGCAAAAATGTAAACATTGTTTTCATTCATAATTTTCACTGAAATCTGCCATATTTTCATTTGAATTTAAAGTAAAAAAATAAAAAAAAAAAAAAAAAAAAAAACGAGAGAGAATGCCAAGCATACGAGCATCAAATAAAAAATGTGATTAAATCTCTCAGAATAATTAATGCCCTGTTGGTGGGCTTAAAATATGCTGGCTGTATCCCCCTGCAGAGCGGTAAAAGCCCCCCCCCCCCAAAAAAAAAGTGTCCTAAACTGCATTTGATGGTGGGTTTCAGTTCTGAAGCTCTGGGGAATGTGGAGTACCCTTTCATTGCCATTATTCCCAGGTCTACTCTCACCCAGAGTGATAGTACTTGTTAGGGTCAAATAGATTTTTTGATAAATATTCATATTCAAATGGACCATGTGCAAAAAAAAAGAAGAAAATTTAGAAACAAACACACAAAAAGTAAATATAAACGTATAATTGTTTTCCTAACCTCAAGGTATAAAATAACCCTAGATGGGTTAGTATGCCATTAAAATCAATCGATCATCTGAAAATAATTTCTTATCTTTTAAGTATACTCAGTGATGATTAGAGCTTTTTGAATTAATGCATCCTGGGATGCACATACTTGCTTTGAATGAGTCCCTGGGAAAATATATGGGTCCCAACTAAAGCCATCTAATTTAAACCTTCTAACCTATCCTGTGTAATTCCTTTCTAAGAAACTATTGAAATGTATTTATAGTTAGTTTGAAATGGCGAGGGAAGAAAAAAGAAAAACACTGGGATGCATGCATGATTTTACTGCATTCTTTTAGATTTTTATGCGTCAGGGATGCAGGGCGCATAACTATCAGCATCTCTGATATGATTAATGTTGTTTCCTAACCTCAAGGCATAAAATAACCCTGGATAGGTTGGCATGCCATTAAAATCAATCATCTGAATATAAGTTCTTATCTCTTAAGTATACTGTATAATTTTAATGTAAAAATTTGGGTAATTTTAGTTTTATTAGAACAATTCTTCGACAACTAAAAGTGACACCTCATGGTTTAATGGTTAGTAAGCTAATCTCACAGATTAGTTACTTGAGAGTAATGAGTTCAATCATTAGTAGTTATTTTTGGCTTTGTGCCAAATCTAAGCTATTCTTAGTTTTTGTTGACATTTCATGTGATAGACCATTACTAATAAGTTTGATTCTCACTGGGTGACTCATTCTTCTGGCCAAACTAATCTTAATAAATGACAATATCTACAACTGAAATAAAAAGAAAAATTGTAATAGAATAAAAATTTACGCACAGAAAATATTCTTCTTGAATATCTTTATACATTAATAAATGAAAATTTAAAATTTAAAAAAAAAACATTTAAATGATAGTAAATAAAATCATTGGGGTAGCCTAAAGTTTCTTTCAGCTAGACAGCGAGGGAGTCTATCCCCTTTTCACTAGTGCTAGATCAAGGAGATTATTTTTGTGTATGAGGTGGAGCGCCACACATATCATCAGCTCCTTACTTTATCACACAGATCCCTATGCTACTCATACGCTGAGTTGACAAGGGCTGGTATTGAACCAGGAACCTTGTGGTTCCTAGGCGGGGACTTTATCAACTGAGCTTTAGCATTGAAATTGCCAGGAAATGGGATTTTTTTTTCTTCTATTTAAAAAAAAAAAAAAAAAAAAAAAAAAAGATAAATTTTCCTTAATTATTTTGCAAAAATGCTCCTGGAACAATTCAATTCTTTCAGCCTAATTATTTTACTTTATATTTTGAAGTTATTTTTTTATTCTTTTATTTATTTTCTTTTTGTAAGGTTTATTTGACCAATTATGAAATCCTTAACTAAACATTGAAATAAAATGTTCACTTAAAATTCTTTAATCCTAACACTCCTTCCAAAGGTTTATGTTGTTTATTGGTTCATGCAAAAGATAATCACGTACAAAACTGTCTAATTATAATACCCTACTTTAAATGTGCAACAAGTGAAATTAATCAAAATACTGTCCATATTAGGCACTGGCAAAATGAGCCTAAAATGCGTTTTTGACTAAATGACTTTAGCCCCCACTACAGAAAATAATTTACCAAAATTCAGGAAATTATCGGATTTTAATGAAATTTTCAGTGGTTATTTATAAAAAAAAATACATTATTTATTTTATTTCAAAACTTTCTGATTTTTTTTTCAGGTCACTTAATTTCGACCCTTACTTTGGGAGTGTAAAATATTGGCGAGTTGGTCCTCGATTGATATTAATTACAGTAAAAAATAAAGATAAAAAGACCGAAGTTGTAAAAAGAAAAAAAAAAATTTTTTTTGAAGTGGAATATCTTATAAGAAAATAAGTTACTACTTATCTATTTAGACAAAGTTTGACCTTAAATAATAGATTTAATTATTTTTAATTCGCTTTTAAAACTCATAGTATCCGATTTTTTTTGCCAGTGCCTAGTCCATATCATTAAGGATAAGGTTATTCCTTTATATATTATAGAATGTAAAAATCTTGAATTATTTTCAAGAATAGGAAACAATGTGACAGCAGTGAGCGAATTAATGAGTGAAAACTTGGTTTATAGTTAATTTGATTTGAATAAAATGAATTAGTTTTAAATGAAAAAGTTGTCAAAGTGCCTTAGGAAATTTGCACTTGAACATCTGTATGTTTTAATTACTGGAGATCTGCGAAACAAATCAAAATAATTGTTCTTTCCTTTGTTACATAGAAAGTGAAATTAAATGTCTATTAATGTGAGGAAGTCAAGTTTTTGGCAAATATTTTAAAATTTCATTATTAGTGTATAAATATAAGTGACTCTTACCATATTTTTGATTTATTACATTTGATCTAAATTTAAAAAATAAAAGAATAAAGACAACCTTAAACTTTTCAAAGTAAGATTATATGATTTGGTTAATTAGAAATATATATATATATATATATATATATATATATATAGTCAGTAGGATTTTGAATTTTCTATTTAAAACAAAGTTAATTGGCTTGGCCACTTAGTGAAAGATTTCTAGTATTTTTTCTTGTGCCATTAAATTCTATTTAAAGGTACATAATTTATTTCCTTGAATAATCAAAGTTGTATAAATCATTTGCTCATATAAAAGTAAAAAGTCGACGGGGCGGCCTAAAGTCGGTATCAGCCAGTCAGCGAGGGAGTATATCCTCTTTCCAATAGCGCTAGACCAAAAAGATTGTTTTGGCGTCTGAGGTGGAGTGCTACACCTACCATCAGCTCCTTTACAGCACAGATCCCTGTGCTACTCATACACTGAGTTGGCAAGGACCGGTATCGAACTAGGAAACTTGTGGTTTCTAGCCGAACGCTCTACTGACTGAGCTAACCCGGCCCGTCGAATTGACAAGGTGTAGCGCCACACCTACCATCAGCTCCTTACTTTAGCGCACAGATCCCTGTGCTACTCATACGCTGAGTTGGCGAGGACTGGTATCAAACTAGGAACCTTGTGGTTTCTAGCTGAACGCTCTACTTACTGAGCTAACCTGGCCCGTCGAATTGACAAGCCCTTTTTATACACTTTCTAAATTAATTTTTTATTTTTATTTTTTGTTTTTTTTACATCCCATGTCTTGTCCACTACACTAGTATCATGAAACTGACCATTAAATTATCATAAAGTACAGTTTGGTAGTCTAAGTTGCAGCAAGTATTCTAATCCACCCTCAATAAACATAATTGTAAAATATGCTTTTAGCAATTGGTAAATGTTGTGGGGTTTTAAGGGGTCAAAATAAGACAAACACGACGGGTAACAATGTAGACAAATGTATTTAACAAAAGAGTAGAAATTTACAGCAAAGAAAGTGGAGATTGCGTCTGACCAATATAGTTACAAGCTGACTCGCATTTGCTTCCGTCAAGCCACAATTGTTCCTATTACTTATAGTAGCCGTCGGCGCATTCCATTATTGTCCATAGGTTATATCACCTATAACAGTAAACTTAATATATATTGATTTATTCAAATTATTATCCTTGGTGTTTATTACTGTAGTACTGCCCACTGACTTTATCTCTACTCTACTAGTTTGATTTTATGGTATGTCAACTCTAGTTGGGTTATTTTATCCGTAGGTCATTTTTTTTTAATTCTATTTTTTCTACAATTATGATTTCAAATAATTATTCCTGTTGAATAATCAATTTGTACATGGGAATACTTGAAACCACATAACTATTTAATACTAATCCTTTTCAAACATCTATTTAACCCAAGGTTTCCCAACCTTTTTTTGCCATGACCCACCTCATCACCTCCAAAATCCTGATGTTCTTAAAACACCCATAAGTAAGTAAAGTCGTCGGGGCGGCCTAAAGTTGGTATCAGCCAGTCAGCGAGGGAGTTTATCCCCTTTTCAATAGCGCTAGACCAAGGAGATTGTTTTAGCATCTGAGGTGGGGCGCCACACCTACCATCAGCTCCTTACTTTACCGCACAGATCCATGTGCTACTCATACACTGAGTTGGTGAGGACTGGTATCGAACTAGGAACCTTGTGGTTTCTAGCCGAACGCTCTACCGACTGAGCTAACCTGGCCCCTAAACAAGCTTCAAAAGAACAAGCCATCTATAAAAAGTAAAACTAAAATAAACAATCTCAATTGCCCCCCTTAAAAATCAAATTGCCCCTGTGTGGGGCATACATCCTACATTATGAAGCACTGATTTAACCTATAGATAGTACCTATTAAGGTCCCATCATTCCTGGTTAAAGTGCACCTGAAAGTAATGGTAATGAAGGCTCCACGCTCCTCAGAGCTCCAGTTTTCTACGAGGCTTTAGTCATTCTCTATGCTAGCAAACTATTTCTGGTAGTTGTGAAAAGTTTTTAACCTAAATTTTGTATCCGCATTGTAATGCATTAAGAATGAGGAATTAAAGGGATTGTCATTGGTCAGTAATTAAACCAATTTCAGCTATTGTGGTTAAGAAATAGGACTGAGAAATAAAAACTAAATTGTTAGAATTAATAATTCATGTTTTTCCTATACAGCTTCATCAGATACTACTAATTTTTTTTTTTTTTTTTTCATTTTTTAATAATAAAATTTATTGATTGATTGAATTTTTTTTTTTTTTAAAGGTATGTCAACCTGTCTAGGATTATTTTATTATCCAGAGTTTAGGGAATTGCATTCATATTTACATTTTTTGTATAGTTGTTTAAAACTCTTAACATCCTATACCACCTGATTCCACCCAGCCGGAAGTCACATTCGTTTTCTTAATCCACCCCAAATGATAGCCTTTGTTTAATTGTTTAAATGTAATATTAAACATATTTTGAAGTCTTTTATTTAAGGGAAATAACAGGTAACTTTAAATGAAACGGTCATATTTAGCCATTTTTTGATAAATGGTTATAGGAATGGGCTCTGGACTTGGAAAATTCTCAACAGGATATTAAGAGTTAAGAGGGTTTATTTTTATTTTTCACATAGTCCTATTGAATATGAATAATTTTTAAACGGGTCTATTTGACCATTAGCTGCAACCCTAACATATACTACCACTATGGCTCAGTAGATTTGGTAGTAATGGCAATGAAGGAGTACTCCACATTCCCCAGATCTCCAGAACTGGAGCCTCACCATCAGATGTAGTTTAGTATCATACCTAGGGCCCAAAATTTGTTGATGTAAATCATAGAAATCTATAGCAAAAGGTGAATAAATTGTTAATTTTAAATTTTCATTTCTCAGGATGTTTCAGATAAATTTATATCATTTTGTAATTCTTGTTCAAATGATTATACAGTCAAAATACTTGTTTTTGTTTTTTTTAATGCTAGCAATGTTTTTTAATAAAGAATATAAAAATTTCTTTTTGCTTTTATAATTTCCAGATTTCAAGCCTTTATTGTTATGGTACTGTTTGTTTGACAGACTTATTTTATTTGTATAGATAATCTTAGTATGATGAGAAAATGAAATTGGGTCTTTTGAATAGAAGAGTCAGTCCAATAACTGGTTTTGATTATATCCTGAGTATCTGATTGTATCTCTATTGTCTTTCTCTTACAATTAGTTAAGTCTACTTTACTTGTATCATTGTCTCTACAGAGAATGTCTCATTCTTTAACAACAATGTGAATCTATAAACTTTGGCTTATTGCCATGCAGTTTCTTCCTTCAGATCTTAATCGTTTACTATTTAGATTTCAGCATCTTAAGATATTAGGTTGAGTCAAAATGTTATATACCCCTTTACATATTGGGTATATATATATATATATATATATATATTTACCAACCCCTCCGCACGAGCAAGATGTGACACAAGGTCAATTTCTTAAGCAGAGTTTAATGGGTTTGTATTCAGAGTTTTCCTTCTCCTAGAACGGTTGCCTAACCAAGGTTAAATAGCCCAGTCTGCCCTACTATTTACCCATAGCTGGAGGGAGAGTAGGATTCATACTTTTCCCAAGGGTATTAGCACTAAGTGAAATGCAATTACCACGTCCAGGATTTGAACTCTGGGCGATGAGTCCATTTCTTATGACTTTAACCATTACACCACTTGTTCTGGGCTGATTCCTTTCTTCTTCTGTTGGGCTGGATCATCTGTGCTCATTTCTTGTTTGTAATAAATAAGCAAGACTTTGTTGTTTTTTTTTGTTTTTTTAAGATGTCTATTCTTTATTACAAAAACCCCAAAGCCAAAAGGGTTTTCTATCGCGGTGAGTAGCCAGCATCTTGGGAACCTCGATCCTTACGTCTACTCCCATTGACTAACTGCTGAAATCTGCTTAACTAACTTAATTTCTGTTCTCATGCCTCCGCATTGGTGGAAGTCAGGGTGGGGGTCAAATAAAGGTCATTAACTGGCAATAATAACTAAAATGGCTAACGGTAACTTTCCATTTAACCCCCTCCGATTTTGAATCTTCAACGAACTTCAATTCAAAAATCTACATTTCATACATAATTTGTAGGCTACCTATTTTGTTTTGTCAGTCTCTGTAGGAATTTTTCTCTGTCCTAATTTGTTGTATTCATATGGTATGATACTGCTGTGTAAACTCATCTTTTGTTTACATCATTGCCTATGTTTGTTGTGGCTTAATTTGAACAGTAGAGCATGTATGAAGAAAATTACTGCATGAAACATTGAAATTTTCATACCATATAAATAATTATTGCTTCCACTATATATATATATATATATATATATATATCAGCCCTGAAGAGCATTAAGCGAAACTTTTAGTAGGTTCGTCTGACTCATTAGATTTATCTTTATTATTTGCCCTACTTAGGTATTGAGCACTTTTTACTTATTAGCTTTAGTCTCCTGGCGGTTTTATATGAATATATATATCTTATATATATATGCATATAAATTGTTTTTTCTTTTGGCCAAAATATTGTACCAATAGATTATTTTTTGTTGGTACGATTATCTTGGTCTTTTCTTTTTTCCAAAAATTTTTTTCTCCCCGGTTAATGTTTGGTAGTATATTTTTACAATCGAACTATTTGCTGTTTTTTTTTCTCACTGCGAGGATTTACCAATAAGTTTGGTATATTAAATTATATATATATATATGGGAGAATATGTGCTTAATTGAAGTCGGACCTAATTTTTTATGAAAGTTAATTAATTAATAATTAATTAATTAGGCGGGATTACCTATTAAATTTAAGGCTAAACAAATCGAGAAAAATCAATCTCTGTATGTACATTTCGGCCTATTAGGCCTCATCAGCAGAGCTAATAGGCCGAAATGTACATACAGAGATTGATTTTTCTCGATTTGTTTAGCCTTAAATTTAATAGGTAATCCCGCCTAATTAATTAATTATTAATTAATTAACTTTCATAAAAAATTAGGTCCGACTTCAATTAAGCACATATTCTCCCAAATATTGTCGGCTGAAAATAGCCATATCACAAACATCGTCTCTTTGTTTACTTCTCATATATATATATATATATATATATATTATATATATATTATATATATATATATATAATGAATTTGTTAGCTTTTGCATATGTATCAAATAAGAAAAATAGTGATTTGTTATATTATGTACAATGTTTTAATTTTTTTTTTTTTTTTAATAAAGAGTTAATTTCTTTGTATTTTTGTGTAGATTTAAAATACTGTAGAGTTTGGTAATAAATAACATCTGTTTTGATGGTATAATGTCCCACTGGAAATAAAAAAAAATCCTGGTATCTTTGGCTTAGAAAAAAATGAATTTTTTATAAAAATTGTTAGGGTGTACTTATTTTATAGATTGCCTATAAAATAAGTACACCCTAACAATTGTAGAATATCTCTTAGCCAAAAATTTTGGGACTAGATAGAATTTAGAAATTGTGATTTTCAGATGATAGTGTGTGTGTGTGTGTGTGTGTGTGTGTGTGTGTGTGTGTGTTTTTTATTTTATTTTATTTTTTTTAATATAATTTCTTTTGATAATAAATTTGACTTATGTCTTGAGTCTGCTGTATGTTTTTCTCAATATCTTTGAAGAAATCTATGTTTAGGTAGCATTTTTTTTTTTTTTTTTTCTTTTCTTTCTTTTCTTTTTAAAGCAAGTTTTGAATCTCAAAACTAGGATGTGATAGGAATCATATCTTGGGTCAGATCTTTAATGCTTGGGAAACCAGATATTTTGTATATTCATGATGGCATTTCAAGGGCTGATAATTTTGGGATTATCTTTTGGTTACTTGATAACTTATTTTTATCATCATGTGTCTGAAATGGGCGAACAGTTTTGAGAAGTCATAACTCTGTGATTCCCTTGAACTATTGAACTTATTTTTGTGCTGCTTTTGGTTATCACATTTTGGCCAATCTATTTTCCAGCCTTCTTCAGGTGTACAATCTGTAAGAGGATGCTGCTTTTCTACAAAAATGGTATAGTAGTAATAGGAGATTGGAATCACCTTGGTTGATTTGTGTTGCTAGGAATGAGTTAAGCAGGTTGATGTATTTGTTAATGTCTCTTTTTTCCTTTTTTTCTATATGTAGAAAAAGACCCTTTTCTGTCCTTATGAATTGAACACCTGCAGAAGGCTATAAAATGGATTAACTGAAATGTAATAACACCAATATAATTTGATTGTAATGTGTGTGTGGTTTCTGCTTATATCTTTTGTTGGTACCATTATAGTATATGGCCTACGAAATCATGTCTCTCTTATAGTATGTGGCCTACCATAAAAAGTATATTATAAAGTTATAATAATAACTGCTAACCCTGACCCTATTTTAGAATTTTATAATATTTTACAATTAAATAGATTTCTGATTCATGTAAATTATGGATAAATTCTTTTTTAATTATTCTTAATTATTATATACAGCTTATGACTGAATTGCATTTCTTGAAATTGAATATATGTGAAAAATAATTAGTTTCAATAAATTGCCTACTACTTATATCTATAAATATACTCTTACTGAGGTAGGACACATTCAAACTGGGTAGGCCACATACTATAACACAATCAAAAAGGTAGGCCACATACTATAATTGCACCCTTAATGTAATGAACTTCTTGTATTAATACAATAAATCAAGAAATATAAATTTTATAATCATGGACTTGTGGCTGGTGTTATGGTTATAGGAATTGAACCTGGAAAGCAGAGTTCAAATCCTTGAAAATGATTTTCATTTATTTCACTTTGGAAAAAATATGAATCCATCTTTTCTCTCTTCTTCAGCTATGGTTAATTAATAGGGAAGACTTCAAGAAAGAAAAACTCAATTTAAAACCAGGGGTTGTGGGGCTAGTAACCCTACCCATAATATATTTGCTATACAAACTGCAGCACCATTCCTGACATGGTGGAGCTTTAACCCTATGCATGACAAAGGAGCCTATAGAATCAGCATTATGATAATGGGTATTATAAATAGAATAATTGGAAAAATAACAAAAAAGTACTCAGGGTTAACAGTTTGCACCTGTGAGTAAGAGATACCAAATAATGATGACAGAAAATCAAGCTAAGAAATACAATGAAAAAGGAATTTAAATGTCAAAATCCTAAAAATAGAAAAGGTTTTATGGTAAAGGTGTTTTAGTAGCATTTCTGTATTGGTCCAAAGTTTTAATAATAAAGAAATGAAAGGAAATGAAAACAATAGAATAATAAGAAATGATGTAAGTCTCTTTGAATCTTAGAGGATAAGAATTAACCAAGATACCCAACAAGAATACCAATATGTTTGGCATTTCAAGATTTATTAATTTAAACAATAACCTGAAATTAGGATATCAGTCTACAAGAAAAATGATAACCAAAGATTAAGATATGAAAAGGAATTTAACTCTTAACATCCTGTTGAGAATTTTCTAAGTCCAGAGCCCCATTCCTATAAGGATTTAGCAAAACCTGGCTAAGAATGGCCTTTGCATCTAAAGTTACCTGTTATTTCACTTAAATCAAAGACACTTATATATGTTTAATATTACATTTAAACAAAGCTATTGTTTAGGGCAGATTAGAAAAATGAATGTGACTTCTGGCCGGGCGGAATAAGGCGGTATGGGACATTAAGAGTTAAATGCTGTTAGGCATGGTTCTGCTCAAATTGACTGCATTGATGTTCAATGTGATGTCATGACTAAAAAAAAAAGAAATACTGTCATGTGAAGAATTAATGTCACTTCATCTGTATAAAGAACCATCAGGTATTACTGTGAAAACTCATAAAGTACCTGATTTCTTTACATGCACACCCTCCCTCTGTAAAGGCAGGATGTGACACAAGGTAATGTCCCTTTTACATGAGTGGTGAGAAACAATTGTCCTGTCCCATTGCCACTACCTTTGTGTGATTTAGGGATTGACCTTACCCCCTTTTTAGTACTGTAGAAGACACCTTCTATTAAAACTGGACTTTGAACTAATTTATGCTTCCCAGTATAAGGAAATGATAAAACAAGCATATTGTAAATTAAGAAAAAGATTGGCTTATACAAATTCGTGGTATCTACACAAATCAGAATGCATCCTGGGAGAAATGAAATAAAATCCTATTGGACTTTGAGATTTAAATGGATTAACTAATCCAGGCCACAGGACAAGTTTCAGTTATTGTAAATAAGATTTGAAGTGGATGTCACCATTTCAAAAGACAATAGAATAAAAAAACTGGACAGTGACAGAGAATTAATCTGGGGCATGTGAAGGTGACTGTTGTGCCTATCATTACTGGCATTACCAAAGATGTTGGAAGAATTAAAAATCTGCAGAAGAATCAAAATCATACTTACTGTCACATGATATTTGAAAGCTGCTAGATTTTATTTAGCTACTGGCAAAATGAGCCTAAAATGCGTTTTTGACAAAATGACTTTAGCCCCCCCCCCCTACAGAAAATAATTTACTAAAAATCAGTGAATTATCGGATTTTAATGAAATTTTTAATGTTTATTTATCACTTTTTTTTAAATGATGGTTATCATCTTACTACTTATCAATTTTGACAAAGTTTGACCTTAAATAATAGATTTAATTATTTTTAATTCGCTTTTAAAATTCGTAGCAGATGACAAAATTGCCAGTACCTAATTTTATTCATCTTCTTGGGGTGGGGGTGGGGGGTCCTAATGGCGTAGTGGATAACATGGTGGACAGATATATTTGTGAACAAACTAATCAAATTTCATTTTCAATAATGAATTTGTAAAAAAATTATAAATATTCGCAAATAATAAACCCTAACTTGTTAGTGTACAAATGTCGGTAATTTATGAGGAAGTACGTCCCGGTCTCCTGCCTCAAAAATTGCTACCTGGTGACTATTAAAATAACGACCCAGCTCAGTCTATTCAAAACTATCCATCTTCATATCTATCTATCTCTCTATCTATCTCAATTTGTTCATATTTATCTATATTACTTTAAATACTAAGATTTTTTTTATTCATGCTTGTTTAATGTCTTGTTTTTAGTTTAAATAAACAAGAATTACGACAAAAAAAAGAAGTGACCCCCCCCCCAATACATTTACTTGTTGAAAATATCTATCTCCATTTGTTCGTATCTCTCTATATTATTTTGTTTGTTTATCTATCTATCTATCTATCTCAGTCTATTCAAAACTATATATCCATCTTCATATCTAAACAAGAATTACGACAAATTACAATAAATAAACAAGAATTACGACGAGCTGGGGTTGTTATTTTGATAGTCACCGGGTAGCAATTTTTGAGGCAGGAGACCGGGATGCACTTTTTCATAAATTACCCAAATGTCAACTGAAAAACGAATTATTTAGTTCATGGATTAGCCATCGCCACTTGGTATTACTTACATTGACACCATGGGGTGGTAGTATATATTAGAGTCCCATCTAAAAGTTAAATAGAAAAAAAATGAGTATTAAAAAGAATGTTTAAAAAATTGAGTTAAGAAAAGAATCAATACCCATCAAGAATGATTAAAACAAAATGTCTTTGGCATAAAATAGCCCAACAGGGGTTGTCATGCTGTAAAATCCAACCAACCAACAGTGATACCTATCAAATGCAAGTCTTATTGATCTAATTCATTTTCTTCTTATCCACTAGAAGTGTTGTGGGAAGATTCTACTTTGTGTTTTTGAGTAGTATTAAATTTGTAATCCACTTCCGGCTTATCAGGTCTTGAGCCCTGTCAATATATTTCTGGCAACCGAAACAAATCTATTTGGCTATTATTTGAAGCTGCTAGAAGGAAGTTGGTTTTCCTCCAATAAATTATTAAAGCATTAAAACCACCTGCTCCGTTCCAGGGAGCCTTTTCCCAACAGCACCTACACCCTCGTCTAAAAGTGGGTAGGGCTGGGTTTATTGCCCTGTTCCCCAAAAGGGAATATGACAAAACTGAGCTATTTTGGTTCCACCCAACGGGAGGCTTGCTTCCTGCAGGGTACCACACAAACATCCCAACACTGTAGAGGGGAGATTGAATAACTCTAAAACATTAACACCGAGGGAAATCTGAAACTTCTAAAATGGATTATTTAACGGTTTTGTTTCTTAAAATCTGTCTATTACTGTTACTAATTTATTTTGTGTGTAACCAACCAACCATAACCCAGTAAATCATAGTGAGATTTTTTCATTATTAGAGAACAATGTAATTTCCACTTCAATTATTTTCAATTGAATGATAATTTTGTGGGAAGGAGGAAGCCACGTTAGCACTGTACGCCATTGTTTAATCATTCAAATTCTTAATATTACGGAAATAACTATGAAATGCTAATTTGAATTTTCCATTATTTGAATTATTCGGACTGTTGTCCTCATCTTTATTGTTATCAGTACAACGTTTTGGGTCGATGTGCCCTCCGGTCTTCAAGTATTTCTGAAATACCAGAAGAAGGCCGGAGGTCACATCGTCTGAAATGTTGTACAGATAACAATAAAGATGAGGACAACAGTCCGAATAATTCAAATAATACAAATCATCAACCCTCATCTCAAAAATTCAGAGAAATAGAATTTTCCATTCCTTTTTAAATAGAAGCATCAGTATAATCATGGACCACTTTCAACTGGATCCGAATGGGTTAACATTTTCAAGATAATATTAACCTTTATGCAAGTTTCATTGTGTTAAATATATGGGGGGGGGGTAAATTTCACAGGGAAAATTGGTGGTACCTAGGATTCATGGATCATTTAGTAGTCGCTTTTAAAGCCCATCCAGCCACCTAAAAATGGAAGCCAACTCCATTTGTTCGTAACTATCTATATTATTTTGTTTGTTTATTTATCTATCTCAGTCTATTCAAAACTATATATCCATCTTCATATCTAAACAAGAATTACGACGAGTTGGAGTTGTTATTTTGATAGTCACCGGGTAGCGGTTTTTGAGGCGGGTGCGCGGACGACGCACTTCCTCATAAATTACCTTTTTTTTTTTTTTTTTTTTTTTTTTTTTTTAAGCGGAAAACCCTAAAGTAAACATTTATTTCAGATTTCCTGACTAGCAATGTAATAACCCGGTCACTTAATTGTTTTTAAAAGATGAAGAGAAGAAAGATCTAAGATTAAAATAGATATATTTATTTGTCCCACTCGCACATATATCATTCTAAAAGGAAATCAATGATTATTACAATACGAATAACTAAAGTTCAGTTCATTCTCATATGTATTTTTTAGTCAGTCCCCACCCTTACTTAAAATCGTCAGTCAGTGTAAATTAATGTTTATTGTCTTTTTTCTTTCTTTCTTTGTGTTTTTTTCTTTCTTTCTTTTTCTCTTTCTTTTTTTTTTTTTTTTTTTTTTAGTACGTCACTTCCACTTTGTGTTAGTCAGATTGCTGATCTCATCGTTGTGTTGCTTTATTTCACTTTTCCTCCTCATCCGAAAGAAAAGGAATTTTTTTGTCTTCCGTCATCAATAGCGTTAGATTTAAAAAAAATTTTTTTCATTTTTTTTTTTAAAGAAAATTTCTTGACAAACCACAAAACGTAGGAACGTGAGGGGATTAAAAAAAATGTATATATTTAGTAATGTTTAAAATATATACACAACTTTTTTTTTTCTTCTTTCCTTCAGAAAAGAGGAGTGGAGAATTGAGCTTCTTCCCTCCAGCTAATAAGAAACTGTTCAGTGTCGAGACGTCTAGACACTGAAAATTATTTCAGTTCAGTTGACAGTTATAAAATAACCTTAGGAAGAAGACTTTTTTCTGTCTATGTAACTTTGTCCTGCTATCGGCTTTAAATTGCACCTGTTCTCTTCTACCGTCCTCCCCTCATTCTTTTTCCCCCACACTTGGCTGTACTGTACTTAGTGACCAACGAACCGTTTCCTCAGTTTCGTTAGAAATGTGAACCAGGAACTTTCGTCGGTTCCTGTGTTTGTAGTTTCGCACCTTCCCTAAAAATTTTAATAGTACTTTTTCAACTTAAACTTGAGATAAAAATAAATAAATAAAAAAAGGCGATTTTTCAGTACTTGTGTGTAAAATAAGGATGACTATTCCCATTTGGTTAATTACAAAAATATATGTACAGAGGGAACCAAAATTCGTTTTGCAAAAGTTTCCAGCGAAAGATAGAAATTTTTCTTAAAATTTTGGTGTCTGCAGAAGTTTCCAGCGAAAAATAGAAATTTTGGTAATTTTCACCTTTAGTTAGTAAAATTCCTAGCATAAAATTGTGCGTGGGCATTATCTGAAATGAACTTAATTGTTATTAAGAACACATTTTATGATATTTTTATGTTAAAGCATGCACTTGTATTGTTTTCGAAACGATTCTAAGATTTGTTTATTTGGCACGGAAAGAGCCCAGTCTGCCCTACTATTTACCCATACCTGGAGGGAGAGTAGTTGGATTCATACCTTTCCCAAGGGTATTAGCGCTATGTGAACTGTAGCTTCGTCCAGGATTTGAACTTGGGTCGACGAGTCCATTTCCTATGACTCTAACCATTACACCACACGCCTCCAATTCTAAACATTATAGTGTATGCAAAAGTTTCCAATGAAGCTCTCTTTTTTCAAATAGAAAGCAATGAGAACTTTTTTGTGTGCATAAATATTATTGTCTACTGCAGAGAGAAGCTTTTGTTGTGTTTTTTTTTTGGGGGGGGGGTAATCCCTTGATCAACTTGTAGCATTTTACAAATTGTAGCATTTTCTAAATTACTATGTTGGGGAATAGAATCCTATTTTTACCGACATGTTCAGAAAAATCATCAAATGTTTGCTTTAGTCTACAAATCTTTTAGTTAGATAAACATCCTGCCGTTAATTGGTTGGGCATACTGAATTATCGGCACCAATTTATTTGTTTTTACACTTTGTCTTTAATATCAAGATCTGCAAAATGCTACAAGTTGATCAAGGGATTACCCCCCCCCCCAAAAAAAAAAAACGAGCACAAAAAAAAAAAACAAAAAAAAAACACAACAAAAGCTTCTCTCTGCAGTAGACAATAATATTTATTCGCACAAAAAAAAAAAAAATGTTCTTCAAAAAATATTTTTAGAAGTAATCTACTGAAGTCTTGCTAACACCAATTGATATTGCAAAAGTTGCTTACCATTTAAAAAAGATATTTCTGTGGAGGTGTGACTATTATTTTACAAGTATTTGTATGTTTTTAAAGAAATAAGAAAAGTTTGGTTTGGGTTACCCTTACCACATTTTTTTTTTTTTACCTGACTACAAGGAAAGATCCTTTTTAAACTCTATGTATTACCTAACCCCTCCTCCATAACCAGGAAGTGGCACAAGGTCAATTATTAAGTGAAGTTTAACAGGTTTGAATCCAGAGTTTTCTTCTAGGCCATTTGCCAAACCAAGGTTAAAGAGTGCAGTCTGCCCAATAATTTTACTCATAGCTGGAAGGAGAATAGTTGGATGTGTACCTTTCCCTAGGGTATTAGTGCTATTTGAGATGCAAACAGCCGCGTCCCAGATTCGAACTTGATCGCCATTTCCTGATTATAACCATTACACCACGCGCCTCCCAACAAATTTACAAAATAGTTGATTCGTAACAAGCAAAATCATCATCATCATGTCGCGCTTTCAGTGCAAATACCCATGACAATCTCTCTCCATCCGTCCCTATCGCTCATCATTCTCGGGAGGTTCTCTATGCAGCATCCTGTATCCTCACAAAGCTGATCAATGTACGTCTTTGCTGGTCAGCCCACACTGACGTGCCCATGTGCTGGCTTTCACAGAAGGACGTCGCTTATGAGTTCGTTCTTGCTTCTCCAGCAGTCTCCTGCGTGTCTTGTCCGTCTTACTCGGATGGTTTGGGTGATATGTGGTAGGTGGCCGTACAGCTTTTTTTCTCGTAGGGTGCTGTTTCCACGTTTTGTTCATGATTACCTGCAGCATTCTTATGCAGCTCCCATCTAGTTTATACTCTAGTCGCTTAGTTAGGGTCCAGGTGGTGCAGCCATACAGCAGCACTGACAAGACAACAGCCTGGAAGAACTATCTCTTTAACTTGTCTGTGAGATTGGATTTCCATATGACCGATAATTTATTTATAGCTGCCCATGCTTTTCCTATGCGTGCATTAACATTGTTTTCTGTGGAGATGTTACTGCCTAAGTATCTAAATTGTTCTACAGAGTTTAGCAGTTAGAAAAAAACCAAAAAAAAACAAGCAAAATAAAAAAGCAAAATAATTGGATAGTTGAAGATTATTGGTATCTTTTAAAATATTTAATGATTAGTATTTAAGGTGTATTTTGGATGGATCTAAGATTCTGTTGTCTTTGGTAGCATAATTTAGTGTCTATTTCCTATGATGATAGCCATAAGTCCCTTATCTATATATTAATACTCTTGTTTCTTAATATTCTAACTGTTGTCATCTTGCAACACCCTCTGGTTAAAAATGAAACTGTCCAAATAGTTCAAGATGAAATGCAAAAATATATATCCTGATTATCTGGTGATGCTTGTCTGCCAAATTTTTATTTCTTATATGTGTCGTCACTACAGCTGAATAATGGACCATTCCATTTTTATTATAAATAAAAGGGAAGAAAAACTACACGCTACACAGAATAGATATAAGAAAGAAAGAGTAGGGGAAAGAGAGAGGGGGTGAGCATGTGGAAGTGATAATGCCAATCTGTTTCAAACAAACTTAAGATGAAAAGAAGGAAAAAAGTGTGAGAGAGAGTTAAATCAAGATTACTTTTTATATATTTTTTGCAATAGCTTGAAGTAAACATATCAAATGTTGTAATAATTAAATTATCATACTGTGGTATATCCACAGGCCCTGCTAGTTGAGTATAATTATCATATGATTTTAATTAACTGTTAACTATAATAATCCAGCCGCCCTGTCGGTGGGGCGTTAAACTGCACCTCTGCAGAGGGGTAAGACTCCCCCAATGGGGCCACCTGTTGGCTGTGGGTGGCGACCCATGATGCCTAAGGATAGAACCTAGGTGGAGGAGCAGTTCATGACTTGCAATACTCCACTTTAAAGACGGGCAGTCGGAGAGGCCCCATCCGATCAATCAGCTGGTCATGTCAAGCCCTAGCACCTATATGATTGCCCCAACCCTATTGCCCTTATGGCAAGCCCCAACCCCTTTTTATCATATGGGTGCTAGAAGGCGGTGACTGAGGGTCTACATGTCCTGGGAATGATGTTAAACTCTATCTGATGGTGAGGTTCCAGTTCTGGAGGTTTGGGGAATGTGGAGCACACCTTCATCACCATTGCTCCCTGGTCCACTCTGACCTAGAGTGGTAGTACCTGTTAGGGTCCCATCTATGAAATAGAAAAAATTGTTGATAAACAAAATTGTATTATCCATTAAGAATGAATTTATTTCACAACATTATCGGCATTAAATGACCCACCGAGGTTGATATGCCATAAAACAAAACAAAACAAACCAAACCAAACTAATCCAGATTTTTCAAAAGATAACTGATATTTATGCCAGGAAATAAGTATAGAAATGTTTAATTAAAGTTTTATCTGATCAATCAATGAAATATCATACTGTGGTATATCCACAGGTCTACGTCTTAATATGAAAATTTTTTGTGTATGTACAAGAGTGGATCAATAAATCCATAGCCTGAATTTTGATCTGAAATTTTCATTGTATAATGTTCTTTTGATCTATGTGATTAATATAATCCTTGAATTAAGTGCACCAACAAGAAAAGAGATTGTTAAAAAAATGTTTCTTGCATTTCACTTATATATGCATTTTTGTTTTCAAGTTAACAATATTGTGCATAACTGCAGTGCCATTCAATCTTGTGCAGACTTTCCTCTAAAATTTCTTTTTAATTACATGAGTCAGCAGAGGGATTTGTTGCTCTATTTTTAAAGGCTTAAATAGTTGTGCTTTTTAAGTTTAGGAGATCTTGGTTACATTTTTTTATATTTCACTTTATTTTTGAATTGCTAATATGCATATTTATTTCACAAGAGGAAATTGTTTACAAGAGGAAAACCACTGAAATATTTCTTCAAAGGTTTTTTTCAGCAAAGTGTAAAAAAAATCAAATGAATTATTGCATACCATATTATCACTTGAGCACAGCAGAATTTTAGAAGTACAAGACTTGCATTTTTTATACAATTTAATGCATCTTTTTTGCTGCTCATGATATCATAATCAGTCCCCACTAAAATATTAGCGTATATGAATAGTGTATATATATGTATATATATATATATTTTGGGGAGAATATGTGCTTAATTGAAGTCGTACCTAATTTTGAAAGTTAATTAATTAATAATTAATTAATTAGGTGTGCATACCTATTTAAATGTAAGGCTAAACAAATCAAGAAAAATCAAAATTAGCCTTACATTTAAATAGGTATGCCCACCTAATTAATTATTAATTAACTTTCAAACTTAGGTACGACTTCAATTAAGCACATATTCTCCCAAAAATTGTTGGTTAAAAAAAGCCATATCAAAAACACACCGCTTGTGTGTATTTACTTCTCATATATATATATATATATATATATATATATATATATATATATACTCAATAAATGAAGGGAAAAACTTTAAATTTGCTTCATTACAATAATTTATTTCAACTGCATTACTGCAGCATCTTCAAGTAATTGCAAAAACATACCTGAAGATGCTGCAGGAATATATGTGTGTATATATATATATATATATATATATATATATATATATATATACCAACCCCAAGGTCAATTTTTAAGCAGAGTTTAATAGGTTTGAATTCAATTTTCCTTCTCCTAGACTTGTTGCCATACCAGATTTCCTTTTCCTAGATTTGTTGCCATTTCTCAGAGGTCACCCATCTTAGAACTGAACGGACTCATTGCTGCTTAACTTGGCTGATCTGATGGGAACTGGTGCTTTCAAATTGATTTGACTGGAAGTCAATTTACAAAGGTCTTATTTCAAGAGACACTTAAACCAGTTTTATGTATTACCAACCCCTCCACATGAGCAGGATGTGACACAAGGTTAATTTTTAAATGGAGTTTAATAGGTTTGAATTGTGGATTTTCCTTCTCTTAGCCTGTTGGCCATACAAAGGTTAGAGCCCAGTCTGCTCTATTTACCCATAGCTGGAGGGAAGAATTGTTGGATTCATACCTTTTCCAAGAGTATTAGCGCTGTGTGAAATGCAAACAATCTTGTCCAGGATTTGAACTCATCTCGCCATGTCCATTTTGTATGATGGTAACCATGCGCCTCCACAGTGTGTCTATGTACATGTTATCATCAGGTTGTGCTGACCGCATGGATTCACATGACTCTCTCTCACCACCTGACCCTATTGGTCCTCATTCCTGGTAGGCACTTCGCAAGGCATTCATTATCCATAGAGCTGATTGAAGTAGGTTGTTGCTACTCAGCCTAAACTGGTGTGTCCATGTGTAGGTTTGCATAAAAAGTAAAGTAAAGTTGATGGGGCGGCCTAAAGTCGGTATCAGCCAGTCACCGAGGGAGTCTATCCCCTTTTCACTAGCGCTAGACCAAGGAGATTGTTTTTTAGCATCTGAGGTGGAGAGCCACACCTACCATCAGCTCCTCACTTTACCGCACAGATCTCTGTGCTATTCATAACGCCGAGTTGGCGAGGACCGGGTATCGAACTAGGAACCTTGTGGTTTCTAGTCGAACGCTACTTGGATGGTTTGTGTGAAAATAGATAACTGGCCATACAGCTGCTTTTTTTTTTTTTTTTTTTTTTTTGAGGGGTGAGCTTGTTACATAATTATTAGATCCCTAATAATTATATAAGGTAGTATAGAAACATAATGGCGATTAGTGCAGCTGATGGCCTTGAGAGTGAGTGACGGTGCTTGACCTCACTCTCACCTTGCCTTCCGGGATAAATCGTGAGAACCGGTAGGCATAGTAGACCCTGTCTTCCGGTTTAAGGATAGTAAGTAACTCAGTCAGTTAGAAGTTAGAAGCCAAGTTCGTAGGATGTGCGCAGATGTCTGGTTTGGGGATTTACAAATAAAGTAACATCAAAGTAAATCGAAGTCTTGTGTTTATTACCTAAAAACTAACAATGACACAGGGCTTCTGATAAGGAGAAATCCCTAACAGAAACCAGACCCGAAGTCCCCAAGAAAGTCCAGACCTTAGAAGAGACCAGACCAAGATAGATGAAGAAATAGCAAAGCCAGCCAGAAGAAAATACGACCAGAAGTAAGAAGTAAGAAAGGGTATACAACAAGCTTTCAAGATTTGTTCAAGAGAGCATGCTTGTGCAGTTCCCATTTAGCTTTTTCAGTGAGGGAGTCTATCCCCTTTTCAATAGTGCTAGACCAAGGAGATTGTTTTTTAGCATCTGAGGTGGAGCGCCACACCTACCATCAGCTCCTCACTTTACCGCACAGATCCCTGTGCTACTCATACGCTGAGTTGGCGAGGACCTGGATCGAACTAGGAAGCTTGTGGTTTCTAGCCGAATGCTCTACCGACTGTCCGTCTTACTTGGATGGTTTGTGTGAAAGTAGATAACTGGCCATACAGCTTCTTTTTTTTTTTTTTTTTTTTTTTTTTGAGGGGGTGAGCTTTCAAGATTTGTTCAAGAGAGCATGCTTGTGCAGTTCCCATTTAGCTTTTTCTCTAAGCATTTTGTAAGCATCCAAAGTGGTACAGTCATACAGTAGCACTGACATGTCTACAGTTTGGAAGAATTCTAGGTTCACCTTATCAGAGATGAAAGTATATGAAAACCAAAAATTCATGGAAACCTCTTGATAATTCTTGTTCTGAAAATTTCATTTTAAAGCATCATGGTTATTCATATTTCAATGGAAAAGTCACTGTAAAGACTAGTCTAATATAAGTCCAATACCGCAGAAATAAAATGGGTTCACTTAAATGATAGTCTATCATTCAAAAGAGTTTTATTTTCTTCTGAGATCACCATTGAAGAATAATCAAACTAAGTTCCAATTACCGTTGAATTGGTAAGACACGGCAACAAGCGGTTGTAACTTAATACAAACCCGTCTTGTTGCTATTCTAGGGCAGAATGACAGGGTATTTATAAAACTCCATAATATCATAGAAACCAAGCAACCAATCAGAACTCAAGGAATGGAATCACCAAATGCATGAATGGATCGTTCTTGATTTCTATAAATACCAACTGTCTTGGACACTGCTTCAGTTGTGCTTAGCTAGTTGCTGTTATTCAAACCAACACTAGACTGACTTCAATAAATATGAAAGACAGTCACAATCATTTATTTATAGCCTTTCATATTCCTTTTAGGAAAGCATTTTCATTGTACAATACAAAAGAGTTACCTCTTTTTGGGGGGTATGCAAGTCCATACATGCCAAAATTGTTCACAACAATGTTGGAATCATTAGTCATCACCATTAAAATGTTAAAAACAATTTTGGATAGTATGATCAAATATTTTACTTCCTTACCTGAATTCTGCAAGATATCTTGAAGCCCAGTATAAAATATATCAAAGTTTTGTACTTAAATCCACCATTTATAACATTTTGAAATAAAGTACAGTTGAATAGTATTAATATAATAATATAGAGATTATGGGTACATGAAATAAGCATGAGTTAGGGTCTGTAATATATATTTGGTTTGATGGTTGATTTTGGAGGCTATCACAATGCAAGTGTAAAGAAAAATAAGGTAACTATGATGTTCGTCAGTCTTTGATTTATTTTCTTGATATTTTTGGATAAAGATCCCTTCGTCAGAAGAATTTTGAAAGCTAAGTTCTGGAGCTGTTACCTTGTTGCTCAAATTTGTCCATTTATATTATATATATATATATATATATATGGTGATTGCCACTTCTTCACAGAATAAGGCCATTTCTACAAGTAGTTTGGTTGTGTGCAAGCAGATGGTCCAAGGATCCAGATTTGTTTTTATGTACCCTATCATATGTGAATCCTTCCCCATCTTCCTCACGTATGCAATGATACGTGGCTAAGCAGCCCAGCCTCGATGGGCAAACCCTGTCACACAGGTCAGTCAAATGTAGGAGTTGTGTCTGTTGTAGGAGTTGTCTGTGACGTCCGTTATGTGCCGATTACGTATAGACCGATTTAGGATGGGTTCTCGATCTACCTTACATAAACCCCTTACAGCTAGATTCAGACTTGCCTGCAAAGATGCTTTTTGTGTAGCCACCCCCCACTTGTTAATTGGTCCTCAATGTACCCCATATCATTTGTCACGATTCCAGTTCGTCATTTGGGGTTTTCCAATCGCTCAGAATCGAGAATTGTCCGGACATTCCAAGTGGCTATTGTTAACCTGATTTATGTTGCAATATTTTCTTATTTTTGCCCTGCTAATAGGAACAGCCATCAAACTGCATGATGCTGGTCAGTTTGATATATAGGTGGGGCAAAATGATCTGATTTGCCCATTTGGGAGATGTCTCTGGCAATACATCTGACCCTTGTCCTATCAGATCATTTTGCCCAACCCAGTATATATATATATATATTTGTTAGTAATCACTAACAATACTTAAAAAGTGCTCAATATCCTAAAAACTGAGCTAAATATAATTTCTCACATTAGTGTATGTGTAGGTATATATAAATATATTTTCTGTCTGAAGATCATAATGACAAGTAGAACTCTGAATAATGGAAGGAGTACCACAGGGTTAGTATTTTAAAATATTGAATTTTAAACCAACTTTACTCTAAAACCATTTAGCACTTTCTAACTTTCTTTTCGGTAATTTATGAGGAAGTGCGTCCCAGTCTCCTGCCTCAAGAGTTGCTGCCCATGACTATTAAAATAACAACCCAGCTCAGTCTATTCAAAACTATTCATTATCTATCTATCTCAATTTGTTCATATTTATCTATATTACTTTAAATACTAAGATTTTTTTTTATTCATGTTTGTTTAATGTCTTGTTTTTAGTTTAAATAAACAAAAATTACGACAAAAAAAGAAGCGATCACCCCCCCAAATACATTTACTTGTTGAAAATATCTATCTATCTATCTCCATTTGTTCGTATCTATCTATATTATTTTGTTTGTTTATCTATCTATCTCAGTCTATTCAAAACTATATATCCATTTTCATATCTAAACAAGAATTACGATAAATAAACAAGAATTACAACGAGCTGGGGTTGTTATTTTGATAATCACCGGGTAGCGGTTTCTGAGGCGGGAGACCGGGACGCATTTCCTCATAAATTACCTTCTTTTCTAAAAATCAATTTATTATTATTATGATATATTTTTTATAAATTAATTTTAAATTGCTTTATTATTATTATTATTATGATATATATTATTTATATATAACTATGTTAGGTATATATTATTTACATTATTATTATTATTATTATGATATATATATTTCAATGCAAACATTAATTTCCACTGTCAGGTTGACATTTACATGATCATCAAGTAAGAATGTTAGATTTTCTTTTTTTAAATTTATTGTGATTGATAGTTGCAATTGACATATTTGCATTTTAATATACAAAATAACTCTACTTTGGATTTGCTGTTACAGGAAATATTGCTAAACAACCCTAAGTTGTCTTATATATACACACTGTTGAAAGAAATGAAGTTATGAATTTATCTAAACTAGAATTGTAAATTTATAACTGCCAACATAACCGAGTTTTAAGTTTTTCTTCTTTCAACTTTACTAATATTCTCTGTATATAATTATCATATATTGAACTCTACATGTGGACTAAAAGAAATTGTAATGTATCTATGGAAAAAAGGTATTTAACAAAATTCTTTTAAGGGATCCTGAAAAGAATCATTCCCACCACCGATTTATCTAGTCGTGTGTGTGTGTGTGTGTGTGATTTTTTTCCAGGACTTTTAGTGATAATTTCATTAATTTGTCTTTTCAGAAGAATTTTATACTAAAATTATGTATGTAGCATTGTCGGTCATTATTTGTTCACTTTGGCCCTATCTTGGGCTAGACGGGCGGTCAGTGAGGCCCCCTCCGATCAATCGGCTGGTCACGTCAAGCCCTAGCACCTATATGATTTTCCCAACCCTATTGCCCTTATGGCAAGCCCCAACCCCCTTTTTATCACATGGGTGCTAGAAGGCGGTGACAGCGGGTCTACATGTCCTGGAATGACGTTAAACTCTATCTGATGGTGAGGTTCCAGTTTTGGAGGTTTGGGGAATGTGGAGCACCCCATTCATCACCATTGCTCCCTGGTCCACTCTGACCCGGAGTGGTAGTACCTGTTAGGGTCCCATCTATGGGTTAAATAGAAAAATGTATTTATAAAAAAAAATTGTATTATCCATTAAGAATTGATTTATTTCAAAACTTTATTGGCATTAAATGACCCACTGAGGTTGATATGCCGTAAAACAAAACAAACCAAAATCATTATTTGTTAAGTAGTTCCTTTATCTTGATATTAGTTGCTTTCCTTCACAAACATGTAAACCATCATTCTACTGCCGTTAGTAAACAGCTTCGATTGGGTAGGTGTGATGAAAAGCAAACAAAATTAAGATGAAAGATTTACTTGTCAAAAATTATAATAATAGTTGTCCTATATTTTACTACTGGTCTCTGTTGGTAAGTGCTTCTATTAAATGAATTCATTGTTTTGCCTGCTAAACCTGATGCATCCTGTCCTAAAATATGTCTTCCTTTATTTTAACTGTTTTGTCCTCATGTTTATGACCTTTGGCTGGTTTTGGTAGTTTTAAGGTCAGGGCAATTGTTTATAGCTTGAAAAAAAAATGTCTCTTGTTTGAATGGCTTAACAGACCTTCATGGATATTGACATAATTATAAACATCTGAATCTTCAACCTACATATTTCTCATCACTTTATGTATAATTATGTATACAGGTTGTCAAAAAACATAGATACACTTTATCAAACATTTTGAACACTTGAGATAATGTATCAGTTAAATAGGAAATATATAATACCAGTGATGTGATGCTGATAGCTTTTTAATTCAGTGTGTCCTGGGATGCACATATTTGCTTTGAATGAGTCCCTGTGAAAATTACGGGTCCCTAATGATGTTTCTTAATAACTAAACAACTAAAGCCATCAAACTCCTACCTTGTAACCTATCCTGTGTATTCCTGCAGGATGGACATACCTATCAGCATCTCTGTAATACTCTATATTTTTTAATTTTTGTATTCATCACTTTCTAGATATGATCTCTGAACAAATGGTTATCCAAAAAGCATATTACTTTGATATTATATCCTGATTTGATTCCCTGTGACGATTTCTTATTCCCTCAAAATCAAATACGGTTACCATTTTAAAAATTGTTGAATATGTAAGTAAAGTTGTCAGGGTAGCTTAAAGTCAGTATCAGCCAGACAGTGAGGGAGAGTATCCCCTTTTCACTAGCACTAGACCAAGGCGATTGTTTTTTTAAAGGGAACAGTTGACAACCAATGCTAATAACACAAACGCCAATAAATTATTACGGTTGTTTATTACACACATCTGTTTGCTTCACTTGTCAACGTCCAAAGTCTGTTGCCAAGAACGCTCTTTACACGAAAACACATGGGCACACGAAATGGGTTTCATAAAAGAGAAGAGTTCTCTTAAAGAAAGATAACCCAAGTTATCTTTCTTTGTTCCATGACATTAACATTAATTAACAGTTTTTGTGTCTGAAGTGGAATGCCATCAGCTCCTCATTTTACCACACAGATCCCTGTGAAACTCATACGCTGATTTGAACCTTGAGATTTCTAGGCAAGTGCTCTACTGACTGAGCTAAACTAGCCCTTAAAAGGTTCGAATTAAAATGTTCACACGTGGTTATTATTTAACAATGTAGAAACAATGATACTCACCATCGCAGTGGGGTTCTAACTACCGTCGAGTTAGCAGACAGAACAACAGGCAAGCTGTAACTTAATACAGTCCTTGCATGCTACTGGCATAATGCAAAGTGGTGGCTGAAGAGTGGGTACTTGCCTGAGTTCATAATGGAACAATCCAAAGCTCCATATAAGCCACCTACCACACTCTAGTTTTAGTCTGGCATTCATCTTGTAACAGAGTTGAATACTCGACACAAAATCCAACAATTTCTAATGAAATTATTCAAATTTAATGAAAATTTGAGTGGGAATCTTTATTAAACTGGAAGGCAAAAAGCTTAGAGAGCAATATTACAGGATGGTTTCCCCTCTTCAACTTGTAAAAATGGATTCAGCTATATAGTGTAGCTGTGGCAGCTATAGGAAGCAGACAATGTTTAACACCATTTGACCACAGATATTGTTGGATCCAGACAGATGGTGACTGACCCATCTGAAAATTGGTGACTGCCCTTGGGTAACATTAACAAGGATATACTGTATATACTTGCAGATAGTGGAGGTGTGAAATACTAGTTGGTCGTAGGAAATGGACTCGTCAATCAAAGTTCAAATCCTAGACGAGACTTTACATTTCACATAGTGCTAATACCTTTGGAAAGTTATGCATCCACCTACTCTCCCTCTAGCTATGGGAAATAGTAGGGCAAACTGGGCTCTTTAACCTTTGGCTAGGTAATCAGTCTAGGAGAAGGGAATACTCTGAATTCAAACTCTGCTTAAGAAATTGACATTGTGTTGCATCCTGCACGTGCAGAGGGGTTGGTAAATATAAATATATATATATATATATATATATATATACTGACTTGATGGCTGCCAAAGGTAGCCTTGAAGAGAGTTAATCTAATGTAAATTAAATAAATAATTGTAATATTGGAATTCATATATTTTACAAGCATACAAATGCAGGTCAGGCAAGTTTTGTTGTAACAATCTCTCAGTAAGGATTATTAAAGTGGAGGAGGGGTAAGAGGAGCTCTCTAAGTAGTTTTGACTAATAAGAGAGCCCCTTTGGTTTGACTAGTTTTCCTTCTCCTAGACTGGTTTCCATACTAAGTTAAAGATTTACCTATAACTGGAGAAATAGTTGGATTTGTACCTTTCCCAAAGGTATTAGCATTATGTGAAATGCCAACAGGTCTGTCCAGGATTTGAACTTGTCTCACAGTGTCCATTTTCTACGACAGTAATCCTTACACCACGCACCTGCAATATAGGAAGTGGGTGACCATTTAAGCAACAGCAGATACTGTAAGCAATCTACATACTAAAAGGACTTGATTTGGCATTAAGTGATCCAAAACTGGTTGATATGCCATCATCATGTCATGCGCTGTTAGCACGGATATCCATGACAGTCTCTCTCCATCCGTCCCTATCGCTCTTCATTCTCAGGAGGTCCTCTATGCAGCATCCTGTATCCACACAAAGCTGATCAATGTACGTCTTTGCTGGTCGGCCCACACTGACGTGCCCATGGGCTGGCTTCCACAGGAGGATGTCGCTTATGAGTTCATCCTTGCTTCTCCAGCAGTGTCCTGTCTTGTCTGTCTTACTCGGATGGTTTGGGTGATATGCAGGGTTGCCGTACAGCTGCTTTCTCATGGGGTGCTGTTTCCACGTCTTGTTCAGGATCACCTGCAGCATTCTTGTGCAGCTCCCATCTAGTTTATTCTCTAGTCGCTTAGTTAGGGTCCAGGTGATGCAGCCATACAGCAGTACTGACACGACAACGGCCTGGAAGAACTGTCTCTTTAACTTCTCTGTGAGATTGGATTTCCATATGACTGATAATTTATTTATAGTGCCCAATGCTTTCCTATGCGCGCATTAACATCGTTTTCTGTGGAGGAGATGTTACTGCCTAAGTATCTAAATTGTTCTACAGAGTTTAGCAGTTTGCCATCGATGGTGGAGATGTCGCTTTTGTTTTTGAAAGACATGAACTTAGCCATAAAACAACCATAATTTCTTCCATAAAAGAAAATTAAAAAAAAAAATTGATTTTCTAATTTACATTAAAACCCTGAAGTAAATGAATGTTTCGAAATATTAATTTCAATGCAACTTTTCTTTTTTTTTTTCTTTTTTTTTTCCCCCTCCATTTTTGTTATTTTTCGTTTATTTAATTTCTTCAACACTGAATTGTTTGGCTACTCAGGGAGGAAATTGAGTGACAAAGATATATAAAGAGTAAATCTGATATTAAATGACCACTTGACCTCTAAGTATGTACGGCCATTGTTTATTCATTTTTCTCTTTTTCTTCTATTTGATTTTTCATAGAAATGCTTCCTTTTCTATGAATTACTTGAATAAAACATTCCATTTTTTTCTTCTTAAAAAACATTAAAATGTTATTTATTCTGAATGTTTGCATTGAAAGTATGGTAACCTAATGTTTTTGTCAGTGAAAACTTTTGAGGATTGGTAACTCTATACAAGAATACTTCTTAGCTTTGTAAAAAGTCACTAAAACAGACCTTGATGAAATATAATCACTAAAAATTCAGAAAAATTATTAGAAAAAAAAAAAAAAATAAATCTGTCGGGTATGTAAGTATAAAAACTATGAGAAAACAAATATTCAGAGGATATACTTATGGTTCAACTCATATGAGTAGCACAGGGATCTGTGTGGTAAAGTAAGGAGCTGATGGTAGGTGTGGCGCTCCACCTCAGATGCTAAAAGAATCTCCTTGGTCTAGCGCTAGTGAAAAGGGGATAGACTCCCTCGCTGATCGGCTGATACCAACTTTAGGCCACCCCAACGACTTTTTTATAATGGTTAGTCGTAGGAAATGGACTCATCGACCCGAATTCAAATCCTGGACGAGGCTGTTTGCATTTCACATAGCGCTAATACCCTTGGAAAAGGTATGCATCTAACTACTCTTTCTCCAGCGATAGGCAAATAGTAGGGTATACTGGACTATTTAACCTTAGTACGGCAACAAGTCTAGGAGAAGGAAAACTCTGGATTCAAATCTGTTAAATGAATTGACCTTGTGTCACATCCTGCTTTTGTGGAGTAGTAGGTAAATACATATACTTATTTATGAATGATAGTATGCCAACGTTTAAGTATGTTTTTGATTTTTTTTTTTTTTTTTTTTTTTTTTTTTAATAAAAAAAAATTAAAAAATTTTTTAAATTATTTATTGTACCATCTTCAGAGGGATGTTATGATACTTCATCCAAAAGTTATTTTCATTTGAAAATAAGTTTTGGATTAAGTACCATAACATTGCCCTGAAGATGGTTATATAAAAAAAAAATGAAACACTTTAATATTGGCATACTATCAAATCATAAATACCTCTTAATATTAGTTTTTTGATATTTTTATACACACACACACACACTAACAACTTACAGTTGTTTGACAGTCACTCCTATAACCAAGCTGAATATTTGAGATGGAGCTATATGTATATCAAAATTTAAAAATGCAAACATGAATTTCAACTGAATTTGTTGAAAGAAAAGCTTATGTTATTGCTTAATGATCATGTAAATCAGTTACTATGAATGTTTTGATGAGATGAAATTATTTGTATTTAACATTACTGTACTCACTTAGTACCTGTCAAAAATGATGAGAATTTACACATGGCTCTGTGCTTCTATCTAGAATCAGATTGCTACTTCCTAGTACTTCTGGCAACACGCACACACACACACACATGCATATATTTTATGTGTGGATTATAGTTAGGTGGTTTATGGCATCTGGATAAACATTAGCCTATCAGGTATCTTGACTTTGCAGATAAGACCAAGAAGATAATTTTTTGAAACTTGGTTGAGGATAGGGGATTTTATATGTCATCAGATATAGTATTTTGGTGGACTTGAAATTTATTTATTTAGCTTTTGCTAATCCTCATTGTTTTTTAATTATTCAATACCATGATGTTGATCCACACTGGGTGCTACACTGTTGTATCCTAATTCAGGGATAAACTAGTTATAAAGTAGTAGAAAATAGTGTTTTTTTTGTTTGTTTGTTTTTTTTAATAAATTCTTTATATCTACAGATAGTTTATGGACCCCCCCCCCTGCACCCATTTTATTCTTTTTTTTATTTTTTTAACTTATGTAAGTTTCTACTTTTTTTTTTTTTCAATGATCTTAGCTCTTCTGAAAATTGTTTTTAAATTAGGTATTTACCCAACCTCTTTGCCGTAGGTAGGATGTGACACAAGGTTGCATGTATGAGGCATCCAGCAAGGATTGAACTTGCTATTACAGTAGTAATGGATCTGCAAGACTAGTTTGCTAACCATTACACCACAATGGGACACATAAAGTTGTTTTTAAAGTATTATAATTGACAATTGGTCTCTGGTTGTTTACCGTTTCTGCTGTTTCTTAGAGGTCACCCATCTTGGAACTGAATGGAATCATTACTGCTTAACTTGGGTGATCTGATGGGAACTGGTGCTTTCAAATTGATTTGACTGTAAGTCAGTTGAAAAAGGCTTTATTTCAAGGGACTCTTAAACCAGTTTTATGTATTACCAACCCCTTCATATGAGCAGGATGTGACACATGGTTAATTTTTAAATGGGGCTTAACAGGTTTGAATTGTGAGTTCATAGTATGTTCGCATGAGTGTGCGAGGGGAGGGGTCCTCTAGGAATTTATTGGGAAGCCAAGAGGATGCTAGCCTGAAAAAGTTTAGGAACCACTGGTATAAACAAATACGTTTTAATCCCGTCTTTTGAAGGCTGAGGGAAGTTACCTTTTTGTTTATAAACCTGTCATAGCAAGAGTTCTAAGCCATTTGATTTAGAATCAAACTTAAATATTTTGGTTGATGTGCCCTCCAGCATTCTTCAGGTATTTTTTAGATAAAGCTTGGTAATTTGTATTATTTAGATTTTGGGGAACTGTTGTCCTCATCTTTATTGTTATATACGCAATGTTTCTGCTGATGTGCACTCCAGCATTCTTCAGGTATTTTTTGAGATAAAGCTTGGTAATTTGTATTATTTAGATTTTTTGGGACTGTTGTCCTCATCTTTATTGTTATATACGCAAAGTTTCTGCTGATTTGCCCTCCAGTATTCTTCAGGTGTTTTTTGAGATGAGGTTTGATAATTTGTATTATTTAGATTTTTTTCAGACTGTTGTCCTCATCTTTATTGTGGTCCCAGAGTGTTAGTACTTGTTAGGATCCCATTTATGGGTTAAATAGATCAAAAAGATGTTTTTAAAAAAATGAATACCTAACAAGAATGAATAAAGCAAAAACCTCTTCAGCATAGAATAACCCAACTAGGTTTGACATGCCATAAAATCCAACCAACCAGAATTATTTACTCCTGAAAATATTCAGTTGTAAATAGAAATTACTGTTTTTAAAACTACTGTTTTAAGACCATAGGATTTTTTTTCTTAAAAAAAAAAATATTTTGTTTGAAAGGTGAAAAAAAAAAAAAAAAAAATTAAGCATTTATATTATAAATAGTTCAATGCTTTCCAGATGAATTTTTGACATTTTAAGTTTTAAGATAACTAAAATACCAAAGAGATTCGTACAACATGTGTAGCCATCTATGGCCAATTGGTATGATTAGATTTTGTTGTAAACAAATTTGTGGAATTTGTCTGGCCAGATTTGGTGGGACTGGAAAGGATTAAAAGTTTATCAAGAGTAAAGTTTGTCGGTAAGGAACACAAAAAGAAATGTTGTACACTATTCAATTATGCATACTAGAAAAATCTCTCGAGTTGTATGATGGTCTATAAATAATAAAATTACAATACCAAATAGAATTAAAGCTTGGGTTTTTTGTTTTGATTGTTTATCAGTAAATAATGCTATTTTGTTTTAATTAGGTTATCAGTTTTGAATTTCAGTGAGCTTTATAAGTAAATTTTATCTGAATTCTTTGGTGCTTTTAGCAACTTTATCTGATAAGTTAAATGAATTGTTTAATAGAGGTAATCATATCAAGTGTCACTGAGTGTTGTTTGCTATATATAAAGTGGTGAGCTCTCTTGTCACCTTATTTAACCTGGCCTTGTACTCTATTGCCTTTCTTTAGCTATTGGAGAAGAGTAAACAGTAAGGTCTTCTCATGTCAAGGATAGATTTGCCTGTCTTAAGTACAGGAAAAATAACTTTATTATCCATTACTAGTACAAAATAAAAAACGCTCTCCGGGCGATGTAAAAATAGATTTTTGAAACATATTGCCTGAGGGGTGGGAGTTAAAAATTCAATGTCAGCGAGTTTGTACCCATAGTAAATAAAATCATCAAATTCATTAAAAGATTAAAAAATAAAACAATTTGAAATGTAAACTTTAAATATGTATTAAAATAAAACAAACTATATATAGATATATAATACCTGTCATGTATTTATTAAAACTTGTTTTAAAAAAACAATGAGGACTGTCTAATGTTGCATGTTCAAATTTTGAGTGTATTGTATGTTATGACTATTTGGGTAATGTGACGTAAGCTGTGACATAATTTTTGTTACAGACAAAAACCGGAAGCAAATCTCCATTATTAATAGATATCTTAGTATTGTCTTTTTTTTTCTTTAGATATCATAATATAGAATTATCATAAATTTTAATTTAAAAAAAAAAATTTTTTTTTTTTTTTTTTTTAGGCATGTGCAATTGAATAACACACAGTACTCTTTCTTTATTTTTTGGATCTGTATTTTTTCCAGTCGTCTGATCTTTTTTGTATCCAATTGATATAGAATATTTCCCATACTGTTATCCCGAGCGCTTTTGACTGTTTCGCCAGTCGTCATCATGGGGTGGTTTTAGTTCATTTTTTTAAATTCTTTTATCTATGTTTTTATTAAAATTTGGAGAGTCTATTATATTTTTTTTTAATATCATAAAATATATATATATCACTCCAGTAATAAATGGTTTCTTGTAATCAATGACCCCTAATTTTTTTAGCCACTAAAAGGTGTTTTATTGCCCTTGGGTAATAATTATTTTAATGAAACACTCTTAATTTTTGGCTTAGCTTATCTACAAAAATACATCTTCAATATTTCTTTTTGAGGTAAAAATTTGGTCTTAAAAAGTTATTCATTACATGAATTTATTTGTTTTACGGCATATCAACCTCGGTGGGTCATTTAATGCCAACTAAGTTTTGAATTCGTAGCGATAGTTTCGTCGAAAACCAATGTATATATATATATATTTGAATTATTGTTCAATTACTCAGATTTTTGAGTACAATCCCACTTCTTTTAGGAAATGTAAAATCCTGGATGGTCTTATTTTTGTGAAAAGTTTTTTTCCAATTACTTGCTTGGTAGTATTTTATTTGCACTAGATCAAAGTCTGCACATTCTAGCAGTATATGTTTCATTGTAATATAATTCAATAACATGAGTATGGTAATAAAGTATAATGAACTGTTATAATTTTTTAAGAGTATTTCTTTCAACTTAATATTAGTTGCTTTTAATCACACCATAGATCAACAGTAGTGTGCAAACTGTATAGATCAAACCTAAAGAATAGTCTCTTGAGATTTACTTAGGAAGCCTGGTTAATTATAGCAGCTGCTCTGCCAATTGAGATGCAAGATCAAATTTAACCATATAGATTTACCTTTCATTTTTTTCTGTGATTGTTTGGCACCATATTTGTTAGAATTAAAATGAATGAAATATTTGCGAAAACATTGTCAACCGTTATTAATTTTTAACTAATGAAAGTTAACATTATCTCAGTTGGTAGAGTGTTTGTCTGGGAACCTCAAGGTTCTTGGTTCGATACTGGCCCTCGCGTATGAGTAGCACAGGGATCTGTGCAGTAAAATGAGGAGCTGATAGTAGGCGTAGCGATCCGCCTCTGATGCCAAAAAACAATCTCCTTGGTTTGGCGCTAGTGAAAAGGGGATAGACTCCCTCGCCGTTTGGCTGATACCAACTTTAGGCCACCCAGATGATTTATACTTTACTTTTACATAGAAAAAAAAAGAAATTTAAACATTTTAAGTCACTTAGCATATACCATTGATACTGTATGCATTTATTCAACCCCTCCATGAGCAGGCTGTGACATAAGGTCAATTTCTTAAGCAGAGTTTAACAGGTTTGAATTCAGTTTTCCTTCTCCTAGACTGGTTACCTAGCCAAGGTTAAAGAGCACAGTATGCCCTATGCATGAGCAGTATGCAACACAAGGTCAATTTCTTAAGCAGAGTTTAACAGGTTTGAATTCAGTTTTCCTTCTCCTAGACCTGTTGCCATACTAAAGTTAAAGAGCCCAGTCTGCCTTACTATTTATCCATAGCTAGAGAGAGGATAGTTTAATTCATATCTTTCTTAAGTGTATTAACGCCATTGCAAACAGTCTCATCCAGGATTTGAACTCGTTTCTTCATATCCATTTTCTATGATTATAACCATTACACAATGAGCTCCTGTAGATGAAAATTTGTTAATGTGTGTTTGGTAAGAAATTGTCTACTGCCTTGATATGTCATGTGACTAAGTATACACACATCAAGCAACTGTAAATTGCACTCATCAACCTCAAGAGTTTCTCTACAAAGGTGTATTGTATCAATGTATTAATATATTATATTTAGATTTATTTACAAAAAAAAAAAAAAATGTTGTGCTTAATCACTCTAAGTAAGTAAAGTAGATGGTGTGGCCTATTATTGGTATCAGCTGGGCAACGAGGGAGTCACTCCCCTTTTCACTAGCGCTCGACCAGGGGGATAGTTTTTGCTTCTGAGGTGGAGCGCCACACCTACCTTCAGCTCCTCACTGTACCGTACAGATCCAATTTGTTGTGCTACTCATGCACTGAGTTGGCAAGGGCCGGTATTGAACCAGGAACCTTGTGGTACCGAGATGTATGTTCTACCGACTGAGCTGTGAAAAATGTACAAAGTAAAGTTAGCAGAGTGGCTTATTGTCGGTATCAGCTGGACAACAAGGGAGTCTATCCCCTTTTTATTAGCACTAGACCGAGGAGATTGTTTTTGTGTCCAAGGTGAGCGCCACACCTACCATCAGCTCCTTACTTAACTGCACACAGATCCCTGTACTACTCATGAGCTGAGTTGGCAAGGGTCAGTATCAAACCAGGAATCATGTGACTCCTAGGCTGAGACTGAGCTGTAGTATTATATAATGAACATCTTCAGGAAGTGCGTGGTGTAATGGTTAAAGTCACAGGAAATGGACTCGTCGCCCCGAGTTCAAATCCTGGATGTGGTAATTGCATTTCACTTAGCACTAATACCCTTGGGAAAGGTATGAATCCTACTCTCCCTCCAGCTATGGATAAATAGTAGGGCAGACTGGGCTCTTTAACCTTGGTTTGGCAACCAGTCTAGGAGAAGGAAAACTCTTAAGAAATTGACCTTGTGTCACATCCTACTTGTGCGGAGGGGTTGGTAAATATATATATATAATGAACATCTTTATATCTTTTATTTCACATTTAGTTTCTATTCTTTAACCCCCCCCCCACACACACACACTTTGTTTTTCACCATGTTTCAACGTATCAAGTCTCTTCAGTATAGCTAGATTAGAAGAGTAACTCAAGCCGGGCTTGAAATCTTTTATACTTCTTAACCACTCAATCATCAGCACCTAATAGCAAGAAACGGAATTTTAACTGATAAATGCATACATACTTCTGTATGTCAAGGTCACCACTATATATATATATATGTATATATATATATAAGAAAATATTTAAAAAATATAACAAACACAGGATGTTATCAGGGGAAACAATTTTATGTGTCAATACTTAAGTATTTCGGTATATTGTACCATCTTCAGGACACTGTTAAGTAATGTTTATGTGAGGAACAAAATGAAAGATGTTAAGTGTATAGTGAATGTCTGAATATGATGTTATTAACTGTTAATTTTTATGTGTGCGTTTGTTTACGAAAGCCAATGACGTGATCATTGTATGTGCAAAATGGAAGGTGAAGATCATAGGATGACGCATGCATGAACGTGACCGAACATATAACATACCGAAATACTTAAGTATTGACACATAAAATTGTTTCCCCTGATCATAACATCCTGTGTTTGTTATATTTTAAAAATATTTTCTTCTCATATTGTCGGATTAATTTCCTCACCGTATTTCCATATATATATGGGGCCAGACATATATATATATATATATATATATATATATATATATATATATATATATATGGGGCCAGACATAAAGATGATGTATAGATATTTGGTATATGTTTTCTGTTGTTGATACTGAATAAACATCAGAAAAGTTTTTTTCCATAAAATAATTGTAAATTGATTTACCATACATACACTCCAATAACTACACATATGTATATGCATACACACACACACACAGAGCGTTCGGCTAGAAACCACAAGGTTTCTAGTTCGATACCGGTCCTCACCAACTCAGCGTATGGGTAGCACAGAGATCTGTGCGGTAAAGTAAGGAGCTGATGGTAGGTGTGGCGCTCCACCTCAGACGCTAAAATAATCTCCTTGGTCTAGCACTATTGAAAAGGGAATAGACTCCCTCGCTGATCGGCTGATACCGACTTTAGGCCGCCCCGACGACTTTTTACTTTATATATATATATATATATATATATATATATATATATATATAAATGTGAAGAAAGGAAGTGAATCCGACGGTATGTAGTATATTAAGAAAAATGAAAAAACACAGGTTTAAATGGGTTAAGTGGTGAGTTTATTGGCCGACGCTGCAGTGTTTCGATCTATTAATTAGATCATCTTCAGGGCATTTGTTGGTATATGGAAGGTGATTTATCACAGAATAACTAGAAAAGCGAGTGGTAGTTATTGTTATTCAGTCTGTTTAAACATTTTTGAGGTTTGAAAAAAAAAATATATATATATATATATATATATATATATATATATATATATATATATATATATATATATATATATATATATTGATAATTTTTGAATCATATTACCACGACCAGACAACTCGGCAAACACCATTTGCGACATCCGGAGCACTGGACAGCTGTTTCGACCTCCTTTGGTCTCATCAGCAGTGCATACCGCAATCTCCGCCACTAGAGATTGAACTCGTGGACCACAGCGTGAAGAGCGGGGACTTAACACACTGGGCCACCAGCCGATGCCACAAACGGAGAATGTCAAATCATCTAGTCAATGGTAATATTACTTCAAATGCGCAGTCACCTAACCTATACTGCCATGTATCCCATCGCAGGATTACAGAGGGCAAGGCCACCTCTAGGACCACGACTTCCCAGTTCGGGGCCTGAAAAAAAAAAAAAAAAAAAAAAAAAAAATTCAAATCAAAATTCAATATATATATATATATATATATATATATATATATAAAGAGAGAGAGAAAGAGTAATAGATATGAACACATATTCTTTTTATTTTATTTTTTTAACTTTAAAATGAAGGTAACTATTCTTCTGCCATTATTAGTTGTAATGTTTTTCTTGCTGCATCAGTTCTAATTTTTGTTATTGACGGCTTGCAAAGTTCTGTTTGTCTTGGTTTGGGTTTCGGGTCATTGTTTGAAGTGGATGAATGAATGAATGGATAAACATTTGTCTCCTTCCTCTCCTTCACACACACAATCCCTACTACAGATGTTTAGTTGGGCAGAATAACATGATTAAGTTGCCTGCCCCTGTTTGTGTTAAGTCAACACTAGTCAGGACTCGGTTCTTCACCAACATCCCATTCATTTAGATTGTTCAGTGGTTGTACTTTAAACTCTTGAACAATGTCTCTCCTTCTGCCCACCTCTTAACTTTGTAAAGATTTTTTAATTCTTAAATTTTTTCCCTCTGAAAACATAAGGAGTTTGGAATGAATAAGAACCTTACATGTCAGCAACTTTTCTTCTTTTTTTTTTTTTTTTTTTTTTTTCTTTTCTTGGTTTTATGTAAGAACCTTCTTGAGTAAGCAACGACATTAAAAAAAAAGATTCTGACAGCATGGATTCTCGTGACTCTCTCTCACCACCCATCTCTATCAGTCATCGCTGATAAACATTTATTTGCACACAGTTACATGGTTTCTAGTAATTAATAATGATAATCCTTAGTAAACAATTATAGCTAATATGAATAATTTTCATATTAACTTAAATAGATATTATTATATTAAAATATTATATTAAAATAATAATCTTATATTTTAAATATTATATATTTTATATAAATATATTAACTATGATAAATATATTATATAATATTATTTTTTTTATATAATATTTTATATTTTATTTATCTTATATTCCGTCTTATATTAAAATATTGTATTAAATTGTTTCTAGTAATTAATAATGATAATCCTTAGTAAACAATTATAGCTAATATGAATAATTTTCAAACAGATCTATTTGACCTCCTAGATGGGACCCTAACAGATACTACCACTCCTGGCTAGAGTAAGCCTGGGTGTAATGGCAATGAAGATTTTGACTATAATTTAAATACACATTATAAACTTACGCAATTCCTGATGGTATTGTAACCTAAACAGTGACATAGTTTTGGTTACAGACACCAAATCTCCATTGCATATTATATAGTGTGTGTGTGTGTGTGTCAATACATCTCTATTTATTTCACTCTGTGCATATCTATTGATTTATTTCAGTCCACAAGATACTCTACTTCCCCAGAGCTCCAGAAATGGAGCCTCACCACTAGATACAGTTTAGTGTCATACAGCCGTGCGTGTGTGGAGAGAGGAGTCTTATCCCCTTTCAGTGGATACAGTTAGCATATTCTAAGCCCCACGATGCGGGTCATGCCAAACACCCTTACACTGTTGAGCATTTTCTCATGAATGTGGAGATTTCACTCTAATCTGAAAGAAATATTTCAATGCAAATAATTTGTAAAAATACTTTCCTTCTCTTTGAATACCATATATATATATATATATATATATATATATATATAAAGATAAATGTATAGGTTTTACATATCTAATTATTGGGTGACAAAGGAACATTCACAACCATATTGGTTTCATGCGATGCATTCATCAGGTGAAGATGTTTCAAATGTAAGGAAAATCGAAAAAATTTCAAAAAATTCAATAGACATGGGATGCGTATGATTGGATAAAATGATGTGTGTATGTATGTGAAGATGAATTGAATGTATGAGAGTGTTTATGGGCAGCATAAAGGTTGCGTACGCATGGTAACAGGTCACACACATAATACGTTGATCTGTGAGTGTGTGGTATTTTAACAGTGCTTATAATATATATAAAGTAAACAAACAAACAATGTGTTTGATATGGATTTTTTTTTTTTAGCCGACAATTTTTAGGAGAATATGTGCTTAATTGAAGTCATACCTAATTTTTGAAAATTAATTAATTGATAATTAATGAATTAGGCAGGCATACCTGTTCAAATGTAAATTGTTTAGCCTTACATTTGAAGGGTATGCCCGCCTAATTCATTACTTATCAATTTATTAATTTTCAAAAATTAGGTATGACTTCAATTAAGCACATATTCTCCCCAATATATGTATATGTATATCTTATATATTTTAAAATATGATTTATGAATTTGCTTGCATATATTTGCTGTAGGAAGTTATGTTTTATTAAATGACTCCTAGAGAAATAGGCTCTGCACCTGATATTATGGTCAAGTCACGTTGAAAGTACCAGTTCCTGCTAGATCACCAAAATTAAGCAGGGATGAGCCTGTTCAATACTTAATTGGGTGACCACTTAAGCAATAGCAGGTACTGTAAACCACTTGAATCCTTTATCAAAAATGACTTGTTTTGGCATTAAATAACCCAAAAAGAGTTGATATGCTGTAAAACAAAACCAACCAATCCTGCACCTGATGCTTCATTTGGAAGGAGTGAATGGATTTCATTGGTATGTTATATTAATCATTTCAATAATGCAAAAATGTTCATAAATAAAGGCCCAATGAAATTATCATTCAGTTGCCCATTGGACTGGAAGTTACTTTATTCTTGTAGATTATTTTCAGTGTATTGCCATAAAAAATTTTTTATCATGTGCTGGGTTATGTTCATAAATTCACAGCACTGTTTTACTGATTTTTGCCTCTTTTTAGCAGTAGATTTTAATTACAATTGTGTTTTATTATATATATATATATATATATATATATATATATATATATATATATATGAAAGTAAGTAAACAAACAATGTGTTTATTTTTGATATGGCCGTTTTAGACAACAATTTTTGGAGGATATGTGCTTAATTGAAGTCATACCTAATTTTGAAAATTAATTAGTTAATAATTAATGAATTAAGGCAGGCATATATGTTCAAATGTAAGGCTAAACAAATCGAGAAAATTTCAATCCCTGTATGTACATTTCGACCTATTAGGTCTCATCAGCAAAAGTAAAGTTGGCAGGGCAGCCTAATGTCTATATCAGCCAAACAGCGAGGGAGTCTATCCCCTTTTCACTAGTGCTAGACCAAGGAGATTGTTTTTTTGTGAGGTGGAGCGCCACATCTACCATCGGCTCCTCACTTTATGCTACTCATACGCTGAGTTGGTGAGGACTGGTATTAAACCAGGAACCTTGTGGTTCCTAGGTGGACACTCTACCGACTGAACTAAACTAGCCCTATGACTCTCCCTCAGCAAGCACCCCAGTCAGTCATTGCTATTAGTAGGTCCTCTGCAAGGCATCTAGAATCTGCACAGAGCTGATTAATGTAGGTTTTCGTTAGTTGACATACATTGGAGTGTCCATGTGTAGGTGTCTGCAGGAGAATGTCACTTATGAGTTTGTCCTTGCTTCTCCAGCAGTGCCTGTCACGTCTTATTTGCCTCACCCAGATGGTTTGTGTAATAGATGGCAGGTGACCATACAACTGTTTTCTTGTCGGATACTGCTTCCAGGATTTGCTTAAGGCAGCACGCAACTGCCTTGCCAACTTTATTTATATATATATATAAACACATATACAGATATGCACACACAAACATATATATACACACACATGCAGCACGTGTCTACTTTATTACTCAATGGAGTCATGAATTTTTTGTAATTGTTAATATATACTAAATGTTCTTATGTAAAGAACAGTTAACCTTCATAAATATTTATAAGATTTAAACCATTCTTTTTCTATGAATGTTTGAGATGAGGCTTAAAGATTAATGTTATTTGTACAACGTTTCGGCCGATATGCCCTCCAGCCTTCTTCAGGTATTTCTTGTCAGACTCGGGAACCTTCTTGGACTCGGGAACTTTCTTTTCGAACTTGGGAACTTTCGGCATTATTCGGACTATTGTCCCCATCTTTATTGTTATTTGTACAATGTTTCGGCCGATATGCCCTCTTGTCGGACTCGGGAACCTTCTCGGACTCAGGAACTTTCTTTTCGTAATTGGGAGCCATCACGGAACTTTGAACCTAACCCTTTATTTAGTCCACGGGGGTATCCTGTTCTCATTCCGCTAACCATAGCTGGGGTAGGAGTTGTGTTAATTATTTTTCTAACTGCCTCTACTCAGGATTGAACTCGGGATCCAGAGATAACTGTCACTTAGAACTGTCTTAACCTAACTACCTTCTATGTGGAAATGGCTTGGACAGGGTTATTGGTGTTGCACTAGATCTAGACTATAATAGTTTCTGAAGGATTTTTTTTTTTTTTTTTTGTGAACCACTTGCTTTCATTAGATCTGTTGATGTTCATAGGATGTGATCTAAGCAGATTATAAATAGAAATAATGCTCATGTATCTCCTTGCAAGACTCCAGTGATTGATTAAAAAAAAAATGGTATTACAAATCGGTGAGCAAACCATTTCTTTGGTGCCTTTGTAGAGCATCATTATAGTGGTAAGTTTCTTTAGAAGACTGAGCTAGAAGTATTTGCTCCATCTTTTCTCTGTATATGGAGTCCATATCTAACACTGATGTTTTGTGAAGAGAATTAGTCAAGTTATTAGATTACGAAATGTTATCAGTTTTTAAAAAATCCCCAGTAGGTATTTATGAAGTGACTACTGGAAAAATAAGTTTTACACTTAGAAAAAATAAGTATTGTAATTAACACCACCAACTTGACACAATGAGTGAACAATCCTACCCTCTAACCACTGAGCTACTATTTGAGTTAAGGTTTTCATTTCAATTCTTGACTCAACATAAGACAAAATTTAGAAACATTACAATGTCTATCAAGTAAACTAGCAAATATATGCACGCTCCGGGTGCAAGTATTTAAGTTTTAATGTAATAAAATATTGTATTAAATTAGAAAGGCTAATGAAACTAAATAAAAATGCATATAAAAAGATTTGAAACAGAGGGGGTATAATCGAAAAATAGAACAACTGAAACTTACTCTTCCATCACTCTCGTCTTTCATTTTTATTTTTTCTAATTTAAGTATTTAGTTAAAAGAGGGAGTACAGAATAAAATGACAGTTATTTTTTCTTGTTAATGGATTTCATTTGAGATTCATTGAAGAGATTTTTGCTTATATTCATTAAAATAAAACCAAAGAGTTAGAAATCAATAATACTAAGCAAATTCATTAAAATCATATTTTTAATATCAATATGCAAATTAGCCTTCCCATTCACACTGTAAACCGCTATTTTGTTGTATATATAAATATAATTGCATGTTGTTAGTATGTAGATAAGGTTAACAGTATTAATAATGTAAAACAATTTTATTAATAAAAATAAAATCACTGAGCATGTGATGTCAATAACTAAGGGAATTGTGAATATAATATAGTTTCGGTTACAGACAGAAAAACACACAATCTCCATTATAATAAGATATATCCATTGAGCCAAAAAGGAATTTCTTTGCGTAATGGTTACTCTCCTTTTATTATATACTACCCCTGTCTTTCTCTTGGACAATCCCCTTTTCTCCTCACACCTTATTAATTTTTGTTTTATTTGTGATCTTATTCACTGTGCTGGAATGTGGTGTGGGTGAGGATGGTGGTTGATTCATTTGTTGTGGGTGGTATATGAAAATGAATTTTTATTTTTTATTCTTTTAATTTATACACACACGTGTGGAAACTTGCCATAGCCTATTAGATTGAAGTAGCATGCTGAGTAATTCTTCTTAAAACAATGGTGGTTATTAGACAGTGCAAGTTTCCTCTCCAAGTAAAATGTTACCGGTTGTATTTTGTTACATGGTAGCAAAGGATGTTACCTGATCTGGCCTATTCTCAAATGCCAAAGATATATTAAAAGATAGATTAAAAGGCTTCACAAGAGGAGGGGAGAATTAATTTCCTAGAGCAGGGGTTCTTATTTTGTGATGGTACCCTTTTCCAAAAATCATTTCTAAAAAAACAAAGACAAAAAAAAAAACAAACAAACCCGCACAGCTGCTTCAATTGGAGAGCAAAATGGTACAAAGCCATCAAGTACTTTGACAAAAACCATCTCAAAGTATTGAGGAAGCAAAAGCTAGATTGGTCAGGCCATCTAGTTCATCTGATAACTCTCCTGCTTGCACTATCTGCGAACTTGCATATGGCTGATTTGAAATGTCATATGAGAACTCATGAGAGCTGTTAGGTCCTCATATATCGAAACTGACGGGAAAGTCCATCATATATATATAAAATGTGTGTGTGTGTGTGTGTGTGTGTGTGTGTCATATTTTGTTGGATTTTTACAATCTGTTGTTTCTTAGATATTACCAACACTGGTGTAATCGTTAGAGTTGTAGGAAATGGACTTGTCAACCCGAGTTCAATTCCTGACTGAAGCTGTTTGCATTTCACATGGCGCTAATACCCTTGGGAAAGGTAGGCATCAACTTGCTCTCTCTCCAGCTATGGGTAAATAGCTGGGCAGACTGGGCTCTTTAACCTTGGCTAGGTAACCAGTCTATGAGAAGGAAAACTCTGAATTCTAACCTGTTAAACTCCGCTTGATATATATATATATATATATATATTTATATTTTTGCTTGAAGGCAATTATAAATGCATGTATCGCATAAAATTCGATAATTATAGAAAATAATCTTGACAAGTAAATCCCGCAAAGGATGGCTCGCTATGCAGAACACCGTACAGACTGTTTCGACTTTATTAAGTCTCTTCAGCGATGTATACTAACGACTCCCCTCCGACAGGAATCGAAACCGGGACTTCACAGGCATAGTCAGAGACCATATCCGTTCGGCCGCCGGTACATAGCGAACAATCCCTGCGAAATTAACCTTGTCAATGATACTATTACATGCCCCTGCCATAATAGGCAAGTGGACGTTTATTTAGTAAACAAACCCGGCCGTAAGCTCTTCGGCGAAGTGAATAAGATATATATAAAATAGTGACTATAATTTAAAAAAATTCTTTTATTAGATTTAAGAAAAATTTTTTAGTAAGACACTTTAGAATTCTTTTGTTGAATATACTTTTTGGCTAACCCTGGCTAATGTCTTAGTTTGAACTGTGTTGATTCCAAATCTTTTTGTTGCATAGCGCCTTCTTTACCAGCACTAAATATTATGTTATATACCTTTCTTATGTCTTACTCTGGTCGTCTATTCTTCCGTCCGGCTTTGCTTGTGATCGTCTATCATCTATATTGGTCTGGTATATCTTCTAAGGTCTGGTCTTCTTGAGATTCCGGGTCTGGTTTCTGTTGGGGATCATTCCTTATCAGAAGCCTTGTGTCATTGTTAGCTTTTAGTAATAAACACAAGACTTCGATTTATGTTGATGTTACTTTATTCATAAATCCCCAGACCAGACAATGCGCGCGGATCCTTACATCTTGCTAGCTTGGCTTCTAAGTTCTAACTGACTAACTGAGTTGCTTACTCCTTAAACCGGAAGGGGGCTTTCTATCGGGGTTCCGTTTCTCACGGTCTATCCCCAGAAAGCAAGGTCAGAGTGAGGTCAAATGCTGTCACTCACTCTCAAGGCCATCAGCTGTACTGATCGCCATAATGATTTCTACAATACCTTAAAAATGTATTAGGATCCAATAATTATGTAACATTTTGTTTTTGTATGTATGTGTGTGTGTGTGTATACTTTTTAATTCTTAGACCACCTGCATCTACCACACATATATCCAAGCAAAACTTATGTTGTACTTGCTTTTTTTTGCCATCCATACAAAATTAATACTCTTGTCCAATGATAGTGACACAAGGTAGCAAGTGTGATGCATCCAGTTATTGCATATCGTGTATGACATTTATATGCAAATGTAGCAACCATTATGGGACAAATGTAATATAAAATAATAATACACTTGTTCTTAAATATTTCATCATTATCATCCTCCAATACCTTTTGGTTAAAAATGAGACCATCCAAATTGTGATGCAAAAATGTAAATTCAGATTATTTGATGTTGCTTAATCGCAGATTTCTTATTTGTCCCAATTTATTTCACCCAATTTTGAAAATGAAACATTCCAAATGGTCTTGTGTCACTTAAATGCCCAATGTAAAATTAAACTGAATTGAAAAAAAAAGTTACATGTTTGTTTTATTTGTAATATTGAAATTGTGAATTACGGAATATATTTTGATAATTTTGATCTTATGTCATCCCAGCCTCCTGCCTTAATTTAGGCTATGTTTTAACAAGTCAATATCAGGTGAATTTCCAGCCCAACTTAGATATATGTCATGTCGTGTTTTTGTCACTTTTTTTGCTGGCAAATTAATGTAGATATTTTAAATGCCGCCTCAAGTTTTTATCGGCAAATCAATGTCTATATTTCACCCCCCCCCTGTTAAGAAAGGGTAAGAGAGAGTTAAATCAAGATTATTATACTTTTTACATATTGAACTATTTTACAATAGCTCTTAAGTAAACATATCAAATGTTGTAATAATTAAATTATCATACTGTGGTCTATCCACAGGTCCTGCTAGTCTAATAATACTTTCAGTTTTCTTTCTTACTTTCTGTGGCGTTAGTTTCGTATTTGCCTGGGGAGTTGTCTGCCCGTTTAGTTTTGCTGGTTCCCGCTAGGGGCCTTTGATATTTTAAGCGGCTGATTTGAATGTCTCTTTCTTTTTGCCTGCCGACCTACGAGACACCACTATGGGTTAGACTCTGTCTACCCCCTTCTCGTTGGGGCTTCGGCCCTTAACACTGGCCACTCACTGCTAGTAAGTCTTGTATACGATATATGACTATCCTTTAGTCATGTATCCGTAACTGTTTTTATGTACATTTAGGTATCTCTTTGATACCTAAATATCTTGTATTTTACCATTCATGAATGTGTCATTATCTCTACTTTTGTATGTATGTTTATGTACACTGTTTATTCTGTGCTGTATATAAAATGTTTTGTCTATCAACCTTTGTCGGAGTTTTATCTGCAAGTATTATCACTTTGAATCTTACATTTCCTTCCTCCTTTTCTATAAGTTGCAGACTTAACAATTGTTTACAAGCTTTGTTTTGTTACTTCCTGTTCCTTCTCTATTGATTTGTGTTTTTTTTTTCTGTTTCCATGCCAACCAGCCCTTTTCTGGCCCGGGTCGACTTGGGGAGACAAACTGTTTCCGCAGTTTTTTTTTCTTCTTCTTTTGGATAAGTGGGTTAACAGCTTCATGTAATTGGACCTTCAAGTGTAGAGATGTTTTATGAAAATAATTAAATTAATTGAAATGTTCATCTTTCAATCCAGGAAATAATGAAACCAAAGAAAGATTTAGAAAAAAACATTATTAGTACTAGCAAATTTATGCACCCTTCAGGTGCAAGTATTTAGGTTTTGATGTAATAAAATATTCTATCATTTTAGAAACTCATTAGAAAATGATAAACTGAGGGGGTATAATCAAAAAATAGAACCACTTTAAATCTAACTCTTCCATCATTTTCCATCACTCCCATTTTTCATTTTTCCTAATTAATCTATTTAGTTAGATTATGAAGTATTTAATAAAATTTCAGTTCTTTCGTCTCGTTTATGGATTTCTTTTAAGATTTATCCCCGAAATTTTTGCTAAGATTCGTTAAGAGAAAACCAAACAATTAGAAATCAATAATACTAAGCATATATTTATTAAAATCAAATTCTTAATATCAATATGCAAATTAGCCTTCTCGTTCACACTATAATCTGCTATTTTATTGAATATATAAATATACTTGCTTGTTGTTAGTATGTAGATTAATCCAACAATGTTAATAAGGTATAAGAATTTTATCAATAATTGAGGTTTAAATAAAAAATAAATTCATGGTGAATATGACGTCAATAACTAAGGGAATTGTGACTTGAATAGTGATTTAGTTTCGGTTACAGACAGACAAACACACTATCTCCATTATAATATGTTATTTTGAGCATTTAAAAAATTCTTTATTTTCTCCTTTTTTTAACTTTTTATATATCTTTTTTTTTTTTTTTTTTTTTTTTTTTTTTTATCAATTGTTTCTGAATTAAAATGGGATATTATGGAGCCACAGAAGTAACTGCTATTCACATGTATCTTAAAATAATTTTGAATAGAATATATATTTTTCTAATAACTGCTACAAGCATTTACAAAGGTAAATTACAAGTCAGAAGCAAAAAAGGTTGAGAAACACTTATATAAATCATTTGTTCTCTGCTTCACTAAATTTGCATTTACAACAGAATCCAAAACCTCTCTTTCATTCCCATGATCCATCACTTTTTTTTCCAGAAAGGAAATATTTATACTACCCTTTCTTCAATTAATACAACTGATTTTTTTAAAAATATTTTATTTTAAACAAGTGGTCCTGTTTTATAGGTCACTATAACTGAAACAGGCCACCTTTTTTAGGGATGTTCTTTTTTTTTCTGGTTTCTTTTCATTCAGGTTGGCATTTCCTGTCATTGTTCTTATAACCTAAATATAAAAATCTACCTATTTACTTATCCACCCACCAACACTGTTGTGCCCTAAATTGGAAACAGTAGCACTTGCTTATTTGAAGTAATCCATCACTAATCAGTTGCTGGCTATGGCCTTCTCTGACTGAAAGGATCTCTTGGCCCCTCTACAAAGAGATTTTATAAAGCTAGACAGTTTCAGTATAAACGCTTTTTGCTCCTACTTTTCTTAAATAGCTATTTTGAGGGGACCCTATTACTACATAATAGTTTAACAGAGCAGGTATTATTATTATTATTATTATTATTATTATTATTATCTATATATTAATACACTTGTTCCTTAATCTTCCGACCATTATTATCTTGTAACACCCTCTGGTTAAAAATGAGAGCGTCCAAGATCAAATATAAAAATGCTAATCCTGATTATCTGGGGTTGCTTATCTGCCAAATTCTTATTTCTTATGAGTGTCGTCACCTCGGCTAAATAATGGACCATTCCGTTTTTATCATAATGAAAGAAATGGAATGAAAAGGACATGCAATACAGAAAAAATAATAAGAAAGAGTAGGGGAAAGATAGAGAGAGGAGTAAGTGCATGGAAGCGATAATGCTAATCTGTTTCAATTCCACATAATAAAAAGGAGGAAATAAGAAAAAAATTGTGAGAGAGTTAAATCAAAATTATTATACTTTTTACATTTTGAATTATTTAGCACAGCTTCCAAGTAAATCTCCCTTTCTTAGATAAGAAAACTTATCCTTTATTTTGAAACAATAATATTTGCTTGCTATTAGTTTCAGACCAAATAAGTTGAAGAGCGATTAAAAGGGGTAAGATAAAGTTTAAAAAACAAAAACAAAACAACTAAGATGATGTAGAAGAGATTTAAAACAATGCCAAAGTTATTACTACTAAATGTTCTCTGACCTATCACACCTATATGATTGCCCCAACTCTATATGCCCTTGTAATGGTTAATAAAATGGCAGTTGCTGATTGTTATAAAAAAGGGGAGTAAGAATTCCAAAAATGCAGTAACAGAAACCAACAGACGCTGAATTCAAAAATCAAGCGCCAAAAAAGAAGAAGCGGGAATTTCAGCAGTTTTGAGGATGTCAAGCAAGTAGTCATCACGCAACAAGTCAGCTCCATTATCAGAAAATGAAAGAAGATAAAATATGAACTATTAATACCACAATATAAAAGAAAGGACTTTGCCCAGTATGCTGTTCTACATTTCTGTAACTTTGTTTAATACAGATTGTTTATTTTAATACGACTTTGTCATTTTTCCATTGTGTTGAGTCTTGTTTAAAGTTAGTAAGATGTGTACAACCTATATATGATATATATATAACTCACAACTTGCTACACCCTTATGGCAAGCTCCAACCCTTTTTATCATATATGTGCTAGAAGGTGATGGCCGAGGGTCTTATTGTCCTGGGTGTCATGTTAAACTCTATCTGATGGTGAAGTTCCAGTTCTGGAGCTCTGGGGAATTAAGAGTACCTCTTTATCACCATTACTCCCAGGTCCACTCTGATCCGAAGTGGTAGTACCTGTTAGGGTCCCATCTCTGGGTTAAATAGAACAAAATGAATTGTAAAAAAAATGTGTTTGAAGTTTGGTCACTCAGACTGAACAATTAACATTAACTGGTTTTCCGACGTATAAGAGGGGATATGATTGAAGCCTACAAATACACGCATGGTTTTTATTCAACGAACTCTGACCTACTAAACTTTGCTCAAAATATCTATACGAGGGGACATAAATTAAAACTCCTTAAAAAATATTGTAAAGCAAACGCAAGACAAAATTATTTTAGCTACAGAGTGGTGAATACATGGAATAAACTACCTTCATCAGTAGTGAATGCCCCATCTCTAAACTCCTTCAAGGCAAAGTTGGATAATCTGTGGAATGATATTAAATATTCTGTGGATTTAAAATGAATATTTATAAGGAACAGCTGACACGTCTCAGACCTAATATACTAGCTGAAAGGATATTATTATTATTATTATTATTATTATTACTACTACTACCGCTTACCAAATAGGAAATTTAAAGATGAATCTCTATAGAAAGTTCAGCATAGTATCTTAGTTATAAAAATCTGAACAGGGCCTAAAAAATTAGTGGTTATTTAAGCAAAAAGGATCTCTTTAACAAATAATGGTAACTTTACAAATAACACATAACACAACAGAGAGATGACAGTTACAGTAATGCTGTCTATTTTGCAGTAATTGAACTTCTGAACCATTATGGTGTTTAAAATTTAAGTGTAACTGGAAGATATTGACTGGTTGGGATATCTCCAGAAAATAGGCTTTCTTAAATGATAAAAATTTGAACAGAATAAAATATTATTTTTCACACAAAAAATACACACACAGGCACATGTGGGGGCAGAGATGCTGATAGGTATGTGTCCTGCATGAAAATCTAAAAGGACACAGTAAAATCATATCCATGTGTTCCAGTGTTTTTCTTTTTTCTTCCCTCATCATTTCAAGCTAACTGTAAATACATTTCAATAGTTTCTTAGAAATAAATTACACAGAAGGTAGAAGTTATCTGGCTTTAGTTATTTCCCCAGATCATAAATAAAAACCGTACAATTTATTAAGAAACTGAAATTGGGACCATAAATTTTCCCGGTGACTCATTCAAAGCAAATAGGTGCGTCCCAGGATGCACTAAATCAAAAAGCTATCACTGTGTTGGCATATATACTTAATCTTTAAATGTTCAAGAGTAGCAATTTTCCACTACTGTTAATTTTGATTTAGATGAAAGTGTGGTAATGAGAGAATAAAAACTTATATTATAAACTACTTATCTATATTAAAGAATTTAGTCTTTTTGTTTTTCTCTCTGAAGTTCTTTCTTATGGTTAAGTTCAGTCAGTAGACAATCTGTCTAGTGACCACAAGGTTCTGGGTTTGATACTGGCCCTCACCAACTCACTGCATGAGTAGCACAGCTTGTGAGGAGCTGATGTAGCACTCCACTACAGATGTGAAAACAATCTCCCTGGTCTAGCGCTAGTGAAAAGGGGATAGATTCCCTTGCTGTCCAGCTGATACTGACAAGCCTTTACCGACTTTATATTGAACATTTTTTTTTTTTCATATTATATGAAAATATAAATCATTCTTTCTCAATTTACATTTAATTTTTTTATCTAGAATATTCTTTTTTAACTATCTGAAGTGTCAGTCATTTAATAATGACTGATAAGACTTGATTGCATCTCGTTATAATGAAAGTAAAAATGATTCCTTAATCAAATGTTTAAAACAGACACGTTCAGACTGACAGACATGTTTGTTTTGGTTTTGTTTTACAGCACATCAACTCTTTTGGGTTATTTAATGCCAAATCAATTCGTTTTGATAAAAGTTGCAGACAAACGTAAAAAAGAAAATTCTATTCATTGTGTTTTTATAAACAATTCAAAATCTCACTTGTCTAGTGCTAGTGAAAAGGGATAGACTCTCTTGCTGTCTGGCTGATACCGGCAATAGGCCACTCTGCCTTTTTTACTTTCTTTTACTTTATTGATACATACTGAGCTTTGCTTAGCACAACACATGACAAAAGTATGGATGAGGATGGGAATATAAAGACTGTTGCACCAATTGAGGAGGCTGGCCCTAAAAAATGAACACTGGAGATTTTGAATTTTGAATTTTTTTTTTTGAATTTTGAATTTAAAAAAAAAAAAATTCTGATCCATTTTTGATAGCCATTTTCATCAAGAGTGGTTTGCAAGCTAGTCTTGCAGACCCATTATTATTGAATTGTGAGTTTGGTCCTTGGTGGGTGCCCCATACTTACAACCTTTTGTCATATCCTAGTCCTACCCAACCCATAGTGAACTGGTTGGGTAGTGCTGTGATTAGTATTACAAACCATTAAAGATGAATTGTTCCTGTCTGTGAGTTTTATCTATTTGACCTTGTTCTAAAGTAGGCCTAAACTATAGGCCTCGCCTAAACCCAAAAATGAGAATTGGTCTTTGTAATCTGGATTGATACACAAAGTTGTCAGGATTTTTCTGTGTGATTCATTTGTGATAATTTGCTTTCATTAATTGGAGGAGTTGATGAGTGTCTTCTATGAATTATATTAGAGAATATCGTATGAAATTCTAAGAAAAGACCGTAGGATTATTTTTTAAATATTTGTAAAGCTTTGCTTAATACAGCACTGTCAACAGGGCGTAGAATATGTTGACCCCCCAAAAATGGGTTGTTCTAGGAATGATGCTACAAAACTGCATCTGATGGTAAGGCTCCAGTTCTGGGGAGTGTGGAGTAACCCTTCATTGCTATTACTTCCAGGTCCACTCTGGCCCTGAGTGGTAGTACGTGTTAAGATCACATCTGTGTCAAATAGATCTGTTCGATAGGAATATTTGATATCACATAACTGTGTGCAAAAAAAAAAAAAAAAAATACCAAAAAAAAACCCAAAAAAAACTCTTATACAACCACACAAAAATACAAATATGACTGTATAATGAATGTGATTCCCTAATTTCTAGGCATAAAATAACCCTGAACTAGTTTGATATGCCATTAAGATAAATCAGTCACTTTGCTTAGCATAACACAGCCAAATCTTATATGAGTGTCCAGTTTTATCTCAAAACATTCCAGCCACAAACCGTCTTCGTCATAACATCAGACTAGTGTGTTGGCTAATTACCATTAATGGGAAAGTTGATGAAGGAACAAATATTATGTGTACAGTTATTGGCACTCCTCTTCAAAAATAACTTTTTTCTAAATTTTGGTGCCTGCATTAAATTAATGATTTTTTTGTATTAGCATATAGATAAGCATTTAAAGTAAAACAAATTTACAGAATATATATATAAATATGTATTTACCAAATGCTTTGCATGAGCAGGATGTGACACACACACACACACACACACACACACACATATATATATATATATATATATATATATATATATATATATATATGAGAAGAAAATATTTTTTAAATATAACAAACACAGGATGTTATGATTAGGGGAAACAATTTTATGTGTCAATACTTAAGTATTTCGGTATATTGTACCATCTTCAGGACACTGTTAAGTAATGTTTATGTGAGGGACAAAATGAAAGATGTTAAGTGTATAGTGAATATAATGTTATTAACCGTTCATTTTTATATGCGTGTTTGTTTACGAAAGCCAAAGACAAAATTAACAGTTAATAACATCATATTAACAATTATTCACATTCATAACATCCTGTGTTTGTTATATTTTTAAAATATTTTCTTCTCAGATATATATATATATATATATATATAATATGAATAAGCCTTCTAATGAGATAAAATGCTAAACATAGAGGAAAAAAAAAATCAAGAGCTCCATATAGATAAACTTATAATTCAGACATTAATTATAATATAGTTAATCACTAAATTTCAGTGTATATCTCTTGTCACCAAGTCTACTTCCTATACTGATAACATTTACAACATGTGCCTCCAACAAATTTCCAAAATAGTTGGTTCACAACAAGCAAAATGATTGGAGGGTTAAAGATTATTGGTATCTCTAAAATATTTAATGATTAGTATTTAACATGTATTTTTGGAAGGGACTAAGGTGCTACTGTTCTTGGTAGGATACTTTTTTTTATCTATATCAAATAACTGGATTATTTTCAGACATGCCTTTTGTACTTTTGGCTGAAATATAGAAATGTAATTAAACTGGAACTATATTTTTATGATGCCAGTTTAGCTCAGTTGGTAGAGCATCCATCTGGGTTTGATTCCGGTCCTCACCAACTCAGCTCATAAGTAGCCCAGCTTGGATAATTTCATCTGTGCGCATTCCAACTCAGCAAAAACAATCTCCTTGGTTTAGCACTAGCAAAAAGGGAATAGACTCTATAATTTGCCTATAAAATTGCTCAATTTCTATACAAGTAAAAAATACTGATTTAGTCATAAGATAATTTTTGATTTTTTTTTCTTTTTATAAGCATAGGTTAGTACCATATTTGACGACATGAGGTTTACAAAGATATTTGGGGGACGATCACTCGGTGAAATTTCTCCAAGCTCCATAGCTGTAAATTCAAACAAAAACAATCTCCTTGGTTTAGCACTAGCAAAAAGGAAATACTCTATAATTTGCCTATAAAATTGCTCAATTTCTATACAAGTAAAAAATACTGATTTAGTCATAAGATAATTTTGATTTTTTTTCTTTTTATAAGCATAGGTTAGTACCATATTGACGACATGAGGTTTACAAAGATATTTGGGGGACGATCACTCGGTGAAATTTCTCCAAGCTCCATAGCTGTAAATTCAAACAAAAACAATCTCCTTGGTTTAGCACTAGCAAAAAGGAAATAGACTCTATAATTTGCCTATAAAATTGCTCAATTTCTATACAAGTAAAAAATACTGATTTAGTCATAAGATAATTTTTGATTTTTTTTTCTTTTTATAAGCATAGGTTAGTACCATATTTGACGACATGAGGTTTACAAAGATATTTGGGGGACGATCACTCGGTGAAATTTCTCCAAGCTCCATAGCTGTAAATTCAAACAAAAACAATCTCCTTGGTTTAGCACTAGCAAAAAGGAAATAGACTCTATAATTTGCCTATAAAATTGCTCAATTTCTATACAAGTAAAAAATACTGATTTAGTCATAAGATAATTTTTGATTTTTTTTTCTTTTTATAAGCATAGGTTAGTACCATATTTGACGACATGAGGTTTACAAAGATATTTGGGGGACGATCACTCGGTGAAATCTCTCCAAGCTCCATAGCTGTAAATTCAAACAAAAACAATCTCCTTGGTTTAGCACTAGCAAAAAGGGAATAGACTCTATAATTTGCCTATAAAATTGCTCAATTTCTATACAAGTAAAAAATACTGATTTAGTCATAAGATAATTTTGGATTTTTTTTCTTTTTATAAGCATAGGTTAGTACCATATTTGACGACATGAGGTTTACAAAGATATTTGGGGGACGATCACTCGGTGAAATTCTCCAAGCTCCATAGCTGTAAATTCAAACAAAAACAATCTCCTTGGTTTAGCACTAGCAAAAAGGAAATAGACTCTATAATTTGCCTATAAAATTGCTCAATTTCTATACAAGTAAAAAATACTGATTTAGTCATAAGATAATTTTTGATTTTTTTTCTTTTTATAAGCATAGGTTAGTACCATATTTGACGACATGAGGTTTACAAAGATATTTGGGGACGATCACTCGGTGAAATTTCTCCAAGCTCCATAGCTGTAAATTCAAACAAAACAATCTCCTTGGTTTAGCACTAGCAAAGGAAATAGACTCTATAATTTGCCTATAAAATTGCTCAATTTCTATACAAGTAAAAAATACTGATTTAGTCATAAGATAATTTTGGATTTTTTTTCTTTTTATAAGCATAGGTTAGTACCATATTTGACGACATGAGGTTTACAAAGATATTTGGGGGACGATCACTCGGTGAAATTTCTCCAAGCTCCATAGCTGTAAATTCAAACAAAAACAATCTCCTTGGTTTAGCACTAGCAAAAGGAAATAGACTCTATAATTTGCCTATAAAATTGCTCAATTTCTATACAAGTAAAAAATACTGATTTAGTCATAAGATAATTTTTGATTTTTTTTCTTTTTATAAGCATAGGTTAGTACCATATTTGACGACATGAGGTTTACAAAGATATTTGGGGACGATCACTCGGTGAAATTTCTCCAAGCTCCATAGCTGTAAATTCAAACAAAAACAATCTCCTTGGTTAGCACTAGCAAAAAGGAAATAGACTCTATAATTTGCCTATAAAATTGCTCAATTTCTATACAAGTAAAAAATACTGATTTAGTCATAAATAATTTTTGATTTTTTTCTTTTATAAGCATAGGTTAGTACCATATTTGACGACATGAGGTTTACAAAGATATTTGGGGACGATCACTCGGTGAAATTTCTCCAAGCTCCATAGCTGTAAATTCAAACAAAAACAATCTCCTTGGTTTAGCACTAGCAAAAAGGAAATAGACTCTATAATTTGCCTATAAAATTGCTCAATTTCTATACAAGTAAAAAATACTGATTTAGTCATATAATTTTTGATTTTTATTTCTTTTTATAAGCATAGGTTAGTACCATATTTGACGACATGAGGTTTACAAAGATATTTGGGACGATCACTCGGTGAAATTTCTCCAAGCTCCATAGCTGTAAATTCAAACAAAAACAATCTCCTTGGTTTAGCACTAGCAAAAGGGAATAGACTCTATAATTTGCCTATAAAATTGCTCAATTTCTATACAAGTAAAAAATACTGATTTAGTCATAAGATAATTTTGGATTTTTTTCTTTTTATAAGCATAGGTTAGTACCATATTTGACGACATGAGGTTTACAAAGATATTTGGGGACGATCACTCGGTGAAATCTCTCCAAGCTCCATAGCTGTAAATTCAAACAAAAACAATCTCCTTGGTTTAGCACTAGCAAAAAGGGAATAGACTCTATAATTTGCCTATAAAATTGCTCAATTTCTATACAAGTAAAAAATACTGATTTAGTCATAAGATAATTTTGGATTTTTCTTTCTTTTTATAAGCATAGGTTAGTACCATATTTGACGACATGAGGTTTACAAAGATATTTGGGGGACGATCACTCGGTGAAATCTCTCCAAGCTCCATAGCTGTAAATTCAAACAAAAACAATCTCCTTGGTTTAGCACTAGCAAAAAGGGAATAGACTCTATAATTTGCCTATAAAATTGCTCAATTTCTATACAAGTAAAAAATACTGATTTAGTCATAAGATAATTTTGGATTTTTCTTTCTTTTTATAAGCATAGGTTAGTACCATATTTGACGACATGAGGTTTACAAAGATATTTGGGGGACGATCACTCGGTGAAATCTCTCCAAGCTCCATAGCTGTAAATTCAAACAAAAACAATCTCCTTGGTTTAGCACTAGCAAAAAGGGAATAGACTCTATAATTTGCCTATAAAATTGCTCAATTTCTATACAAGTAAAAAATACTGATTTAGTCATAAGATAATTTTGGATTTTCTTTTTCTTTTTATAAGCATAAGTTAGTACCATATTTGACAACATGAGGTTTACAAAGATATTTGGGGGACGATCACTCAGTGAAACCTCTCCAAGCTCCATATTCAATCTTCAGTAGGTATCTCTCTGATTATAATATCACTGAATGGGATGCTGTGGGATATTGACATTGAGTTATTTTAAAATTAAATGTAATTCTTATATGTTGTGGAATATAGTACTTTGCTTAATCTTGCCCGAAAGTGAAATTTTTGGGAACCCAGGGAGTGATTAAATTCACTACTAGTAATGACCTGCTTGTAACCACACACCCCTTGCAAGGCACCAACTTTTATAGATGTTTTGTCTGGTTCTTGTATTCTGGTTTCCGGATGTTAACAAGAAAGTTAAATGGTTTTATGGCCGTAAGAAGGCTTAAAATTATATCATGGGGTTGGCTGAAATGTTTATTTGATTTACTAAGTAAAAAATCAAGAGCAAGTTTTATTTTCAACATTAACTTTATTGAACAACATATTTACCATTTTGTACTGCTATCATCTTTCATCTAAATTCATAATTCCTTCCTACCAGAAGTTTTTCTTTTTTTCATGGAGAATTTTTTCTTTTTTTTATGGAGAATTTTTTTTCTTTTTTTATGGAGAATTTTTTTTTTTTATGGAGAATTTTTTTTTTTTTTATGGAGAATTTTTTCTTTTGTTTATCGAGAATTTTTTTTTTTTTTTTTTTATCGAGAATTTTTCTTTTTTTATCGAGAATTTTTTTTTTTTTTTTTATCGAGAATTTTTTATTTTTTTCGGGAATTTTTTTTTATTTTTTTATCGGGAATTTTTTTTATTTTTTTTTCGGAATTTTTTTATTTTTTTTTATCGGGAATTTTTTTTCTTTTTTTTTTTTTATGGGGAATTTTTTTTCTTTTTTTTTTTTATGGGAATTTTTTTTCTTTTTTTTTTTTTATGGGGAATTTTTTTCTTTTCTTAGAAAGAATAAATGATAATCTGGAAATTGCTTCAACTACTGAAAGAGTGGATGAAGGAAAACTTCCCAGCTGTAATGAGTTTTTCCTGGTCACCAAAAAAGCATACAGAATATTACATTCATTCTATTAACTAATTCTGGATGTACTGCTATCAACTTTCATCTAAATTCATAATTCCTTCCTACCAGAAGTTTTTCTTTTTTTATGGAGAATTTTGTTTTTCTTTTCTTAGAATAAATGATAATCTGAAAAATGCTTCATCTACTGAAAGAGTGGATGAAGGAAAAAACTTCCCAGTGGTAATGATTTTTTTCCTGTTCGCCAAAGAAGCATACAGAATATTACTATATTATTCTATTCTATTAACTAATTCTAGATTTTGTTTATTGGTACCTCTATTTCCTCTAACCCTGTGGGATGAGGCTGTAGAATACACTGACTATACACCTCTGCAGAGGAGTAAAATCCCACTCCAATCCAACCACCTGTTGGCTGTGGGTGGTGACCCATTGGTTTGAGGATGGAATCATGGTGGCTGAACAGTCCATGACATGCAACACTCCACTTAGGCCCTCAGGTTAGATGGGCTGGTCAGAGGCCCTCTCTGGTCAGTTGGCTGATCATGTCAAGCCCTAGCACCTATATGGTTTTCATCACCCTCTTGTTCTTATGGCAAGCCCCCAACCCTTATTATCATATGTGGTGGCTGAGGGTCTTAGTGTCCTGGGTATGATCTTAAACTGCATCTGGTGGTGAGGTTCCAATTTTGGAGCTCTGGGGAGTGTGGAGTACCCCGTCATTGCCATTACTCCAAGATCCACTCTGACCCAGAGTGGTAGAAATTGTTAGGGTTTCTTTTCTTTTTTTTTTCTTTTTTTTTAACCAAAGTATCTTTTTCAATTAAAAAAAAAAAAATATTGATTTGAATTATTGTTTAAAAAATTTTCTGATATTAGCTGCCACTTGTGAAAAATTATATTTAAATACTGCTTTTTATTTAATATGTCAGTTGTCTTACGCAATAGCTGCAGGTAAGCATCTCTTCAGCAGGTGTAATTAAGCCATCAGGCTAGTGCACTTGGTGTTACCTGTCTGCATCCAAACTATTTGACCACATTTGCATTGTCGCTGTTAATTTCACCTGTTTTCACCTGTTTTAATTAGTTTCCTCTCTTAGTTGTTGTTGTCCATTGTCAACACCAAGGTTCTTCAGTTCATTCAGCTTCTTTCATCTTTTACTTCTTGTTACTCAATACCAATGGAAGAAAATTAGACAGTAAATAATTTATTTTTCTATTTAATTTTGAAGAGGGAACCATTTAGATTTTTTTTATACCCCTTGATCACCATTGCTCACAGGTCCACTCTAACCTGGAGTGATAGTACCTGTTAAGGTCCCATCTATGGGTTAAGTAGGAAAAATTGTTTATAAAAATTGTTTAAAAAAACAAAACTTTCTACCAAACTATTGCTTATAACAAAATTAAACTTTGCCCTATAAACTTATCCCTTAAACTGATTTCCAATCCACTTAGCAACAAACAACTGCAAACAACCTATTGTCAAAATCAATAAAAATCATTGGAAAAAACCAAAAAAAAACCCCAATAAATCTGACTATCCTTCACAACCTACCGTCTGGCATAAAATAACCCTGGATGGGTTGACATGCCATTAAAATCAATCAATATATTAAAACTTTGATTCACTTATGATTATATATTGGGCAATTTTGAAAGATAATGGCCAATTTCATTACTGATATAACCATATATAATTATATCTGGTTCTTATATTATGGTGAGTGTTAACAAAGAAATCAAATGGTTTTATGACTGTAAGAAGGCTTGAAATTATGACCAATTATATGAGGGAGATTAAAAAATTATCCGTCTTTGTTTTATGGAAGCCCTGTTCATTGTGGATGATTTGATAGGCAGAACCAATATGCAGAGAACAAGCTACCTCATTTATGATAACTCGCCAGTCTGTTACCACCATCTCTTGAGCTTGCTAGATCTTCTCATCAAGCGTGGAGGTTGATGGGTGTCCTGCTCCCTCTTCGTGTGTCACACTTGTCTTTCCAGCTTTAAACTTCTCTATCCAGCCTTCTACATGGTAGTTCACTATTCCCGTATTTGGCTAAAAGCCTCTGATGAATTTGAGCCTCTGACACTCCTTCCAACCAGAGAAATCGGGTCACTTCCTTGGTGCATACTGCTAATTGAGTGGTCTTGTTTACGCTGTAAAGACAGCAAGCAAAATGGAGCAATCAGGTTCAAACTTCGATCATGTGACCACAACAGTGCTGACTATAAGTATGCATATGCAGAACACAGTTTGACAATAATAAAGATAGGTTATGGCAAAAGTGCTGATAATTTTTGACTCTCCCTCGTATTATTGGGTTGGCTAAAATGTTTGTTTGGTTTACTAAGTAAAAATCAAAAAGAAACTGTTTTATTTATTGAACATGACCTGTCTGCTGATATAGTTATTGAAGTCAGTAAGTCTACTGTTGGTTTGAATAACAGCAGCTAACTAAGTACCACTTAAGCAGTGTCCAAGACAGTTGGTATATATAGGAATCAAGAATGACCCATTCATGAATTTGGGTGATTTGGGTCATTCCATTCCTTGAGTTCTGATTGTTTGCTTGACTGCTTGATTTGAATGACATTGTGGAGTCTTATATATATCCTGTCATTCTGCAGTAGACTTTGACATTCGGGTTTGTATTTCAGTTACAACCGTTTGTTGCCTTGTCTTCCCAGTTCAACAGTAATTGGAACTTTAATTATTCGTCAATAGTGAGATAGTAAATTTTGATGATGGTAAGGGGAAAATGAAACTATAATCATTGATATATATTATTGACAACTGCATTTGAAACTTTATATGTAGACAAGGTTTTGGCTTTACTTATATATTCCCATTGATTTTTGACCTTGTGTCAACATGACCTTTCTTCATTTGATTTTTATTCTGTATTAATAAAGTAAGAGAATGAGACAAGTGATGCTATGATGTAAATTGATATTTTTGGTAGAGGTGGAAAGCAAAAAAACATTAGATTTTGAATATTTTACCTAAAATTTGTTTGAGCAACCTTTAGACACTCACTTTGTAAAGTAAGTAAAGTTGTCGGGGCGGCCTAATGTCGGTATCAGCCAATCACCGAGGGAGTCTATCCCCTTTTCACTAGCGCTAGACCAAGGAGATTGTTTTTGCATCTGAGGTGGAGCACCACACCTACCATCAGCTCCTTACTTTACCGCACATATCCCTGTGCTACTCATAACGCTGAGTTGGCGAGGACCGGAATCGAACTAGGAACCTTGTTGTTTCTAGCTGAACGCTCTACCAACTGAGCTAACCCGGCCCTAATTGGTACAAATTAATACAAATATTACTGATTAAAATAGATTGATTATATCTATGACTTTTTAAACCCCTTTCTCTTTTGTTCAAGATGAAGAATAATTAAGGTTCCAATTACTGTTGAACTGGGAAGACAAGGCAACAAACGATTGTAACTCAAATACAAACCTGAATGCTACAAAGTCCACTGCAAAATGACAAAGTATATATAAGACTCCGCAATGTCATTCAAATCAAGCAGTCAATCAGAACTTAAGCAGTGGAATCACCCAAATCACCCAGATTCATGAATGGATCATTCTTGATTCCTATTTATACCAGCTGTCTTGGACACTGCTTGAGTTGGACTTAATTAGCTGTTGTTATTAAAACCAACAGTAGACTAACTGACTTCAATACAAGACAGCATGTAATATCCTTGTGTAGTTCTCATTTAGCTTTTTTCCAAAATGTTTCGTTAGTCCAAGTGATGCAGCTATACAGTTTTACTGACATGGCTATAGTTCGGAAGAATTTTCGTTTTATTTTATTATCTAATTGTCCGAAGATAGATATTCCAGAAGAAGGTATTATAAACATTTTTTGGTTATTTCCTATAAGTCTAACATAAACAAAGGGGAACCACTCTTGACTGATAAATTATTTATTTATTTTCCCATTAAACTAACCCTAACCCTTGTTTTCTTTTTTCCTAGTAGATCAATAAATAAATAAATGATTTATCAGTCAAGAGTGGTTCCCCTTTGTTTATGTTAGACTTATAGGAAATAACCCAAAGAAAAAGTGAAACTTTGATTACAAAAAAACGATTTTTAATTTATTTCATCTGAGTAATTTATATCCTCGAAAGTCAAGTTGTATAGTTTTTCTATATTTAAAAAAAAAAAACCTAAAAAGAAAAACAATCATATATAAGTCATCGGGGGTGGCCTCAAGTCGGTATCAGCCAGACAGCCTATCCACTTTTCACTAGTACTATGCCAAGGAGATTGTTTTTGGCATCTGAGGTGGAGTGCCAGACATACCCATTTTTTTATCAGTTCTTTGCAACAATACTGGATGTTGTTTGTTAAAAGTGGATGTCAATATGGATTGGAATATCTTAAAGAATTGCACCCAGTTTTGCTCTGTTTAGTTGTATTAAAGTAAAAAGATAATAATCTTTAGTTCTAATTAAACATTTTTTTTTTTTCTGGGCAAGTCTTCATCTTCATATCCCCTTCTTGATTTTGATCTTGTACTAGTTGGCCCTGAGACTTGCTTTACATGTCCATGTCTCTGGTTTTCCAAGCTCCGTCGGCTGTGGCTTTAGAATACACTATGCAAAGGAGTAAGACCCCAACCCCAATGGGGTCCCCTGTTGACCGTGAGTGGTGACCCATGACATTTAAGGACAGAATCATGGTGGATGAGCAGTCTGACATGCAACACTCCACTTAGACCCTTACTTAGGCTAGACGGGTGGTTGGAGAGGCCCGCTCCAATCAATCGATTGGTCATGTCAAGCCCTAGCATGTATATGATTGCCACAACCCTATTGCCCTTATGGCAAGCCCCAACCCTTTTTATCATATGAGGAGCATCCCTGTTAGGGTCTCATCTATGGGTTAAATAGAAAAAAATTGTTCATAAAATTGCTTTAAAAGAAACTTTCTACCAAACTGTCGCTTATAACAAACTTGAACTTTACCCTATAAACTTATCCCTTACACTGATACTTCCCTTGCATACTCGTCCTTCGGGGCAGGGGTCCAGTGTGCTTCGGCCACTGGATCAGGGTAAAGTACAAATAATAGCATTGATCCCAGGGGGCTATCCCCCCAGGCAATACCTGCCCCCTTGATTTAAAGGGGCAGGGCTGGGTTTATTGCCCAGCGCCTGAGGTGCCCCCCTTGAGGGGGAATTCTGAGGGGATCAACGCAATTTTTGTTCTTTCCCACCCATGAGCTTCGGCTTGTGGGTGGGCCCACATTAAAACGAGGCCTTGTGCCCAGTCCATACAAGTATAAGACAAATACTCCCTTATACTGATTTCCAACCCACTTAGCAACAAACAACTGCAAACAACCAACTTCAATAAAAATCCTTGAAAAAAAAGTAATAACAATAAATTTGACCATCCCTCACAACCTACCGCTTGACATAAAATAACCCTGGATGGGTTGACGTGCCGTTAAAATCAATCAATCGATCATCTGTTTTGCCATTGTGGTAGTTAGTGGTGGAGGCAGTGGTCAAGCACCAAAGTCACACACATATCATCATAATCATCAGTCTCACCGTTGATGACCACCATGATGAAGGGCTGGTTTAGCTCAGTCGGTAGAGCATCCACCTAGGAACCACAAAGTTCCAGGTTCAATACCAGCCCTTGCCAACTCAGTGCATGAGTAGCACAGCTTGGGTTGGGAAAATCATATAGGTGCTAGGGCTTGGTTTAGCTCAGTCGGTAGAGCATCCACCTAGGAACCATAAGGTTCTGGGTTCGATATTTCCTACTCTCCAACTCTGTTTATGAGTAGCACTTCTTGGATCTGTGCAGGCTGATGGTAGGTGTGGTGATCCACCTCAGGTGCAAAAACAATCTTCCTGGTTTGGCACTCGTAAAAAGGGGGTAGACTTCCTCGCATTGCTGTCTGGCTGATACCAAAAATAGGCCACTCCATCTACTTTATATTCTTACTTAACTTGATACATATCAATAAGAAGTGTAAATAGAAAAAATATAACAAATGACTAAAACATCAACTTAGTCTAAATTATTGGTTTATAATATGGGATTCTGTTCTGTCATCTTGTTAGTAATTGTTATCACTATTTCATCTAGATTGAAAAGAAAAGGGAAAACATTTCAAATATATTTAGTGCTTTTTATTTGGTGGTGACACTTCTGCTTGGTGTATATAATGTATAAGGATTGGCTGAGAAGTTCAAAGGCTGACCAAGATACTTTCATGGAATGTGACCAAATGAGGTTTATTTTTCAATTAATACTTATCACTATTTCATCTAGATTGAAAAGAAAAGGAAAACATTTCAAATATATTTAGTGCTTTTTATTTGGTGGTGACACTTCTGCTTGGTGTATATAATGTATAAGGATTGGCTGAGAAGTTCAAAGGCTGACCAAGATACTTTCATGGAATGTGACCAAATGAGGTTTATTTTTCAATTAATACTTATCACTATTTCATCTAGATTGAAAAGAAAAGGAAAACATTTCAAATATATTTAGTGCTTTTTATTTGGTGGTGACACTTCTGCTTGGTGTATATAATGTATAAGGATTGGCTGAGAAGTTCAAAGGCTGACCAAGATACTTTCATGGAATGTGACCAAATGAGGTTTATTTTTCAATTAATACTTATCACTATTTCATCTAGATTGAAAAGAAAAGGAAAACATTTCAAATATATTTAGTGCTTTTTATTTGGTGGTGACACTTCTGCTTGGTGTATATAATGTATAAGGATTGGCTGAGAAGTTCAAAGGCTGACCAAGATACTTTCATGGAATGTGACCAAATGAGGTTTATTTTTCAATTAATACTTATCACTATTTCATCTAGATTGAAAAGAAAAGGAAAACATTTCAAATATATTTAGTGCTTTTTATTTGGTGGTGACACTTCTGCTTGGTGTATATAATGTATAAGGATTGGCTGAGAAGTTCAAAGGCTGACCAAGATACTTTCATGGAATGTGACCAAATGAGGTTTATTTTTCAATTAATACTTATCACTATTTCATCTAGATTGAAAAGAAAAGGAAAACATTTCAAATATATTTAGTGCTTTTTTTTGGTGGTGACACTTCTGCTTGGTGTATATAATGTATAAGGATTGGCTGAGAAGTTCAAAGGCTGACCAAGATACTTTCATGGAATGTGACCAAATGAGGTTTATTTTTCAATTAATACTTATCACTATTTCATCTAGATTGAAAAAGAAAAGGAAAACATTTCAAATATATTTAGTGCTTTTTATTTGGTGGTGACACTTCTGCTTGGTGTATATAATGTATAAGGATTGGCTGAGAAGTTCAAAGGCTGACCAAGATACTTTCATGGAATGTGACCAAATGAGGTTTATTTTTCAATTAATACTTATCACTATTTCATCTAGATTGAAAAGAAAAGGAAAACATTTCAAATATATTTAGTGCTTTTTATTTGGTGGTGACACTTCTGCTTGGTGTATATAATGTATAAGGATTGGCTGAGAAGTTCAAAGGCTGACCAAGATACTTTCATGGAATGTGACCAAATGAGGTTTATTTTTCAACATAGTTTCCCTTACAGTCCACACACTTCTTCCATTGGTGTTGTAGTGATTAGATCCCATTGATAAAAAAAAGTCATCAACAGCAGAGGACATCATCGTATGAACTTTTGTATTACTAAGCAAAACTTAGTACATATCAATAAGCAGTGTAAATAACAAAGAAATAAGAAATGACTAAAAAATCAAATTAGTGTACATTATTGGTTTATAATATTGGATTCTGTTCTGTCACTTAGCACAATTTCATCTAGATTGAAAAGAAAAGGAAAACATTTCAAATATATTTAGTGCTTTTTATTTGGTGGTGACTCTTCTGCTTGGTTTATATGAGGGTCAGTTGAAAAGTTCATAGGCTGACCAAGATACTCTCATGGAATGTGACCAAATGAGGTTTATATGAGGGTCAGTTGAAAAGTTCATAGACTGACCAAGATACTCTCATGGAATTCGACCAAATGAGGTTTATATGAGGGTCAGTTGAAAAGTTCATAGACTGACCAAGATACTCTCATGGAATGCGACCAAATGAGGTTTATATGAGGGTCAGTTGAAAAGTTCATAGACTGACCAAGATACTCTCATGGAATGCGACCAAATGAGGTTTATATGAGGGTCAGTTGAAAAGTTCATAGACTGACCAAGATACTCTCATGGAATGCGACCAAATGAGGTTTATATGAGGGTCAGTTGAAAAGTTCATAGGCTGACCAAGATACTCCCATGGAATGTGACCAAATGAGGTTTATATGAGGGTCAGTTGAAAAGTTCATAGGCTGACCAAGATACTCTCATGGAATGTGACCAAATGAGGTTTATATAAGGGTCAGTTGAAAAGTTCATAGACTGACCAAGATACTCTCATGGAATGTGACCAAATGAGGTTTATATAAGGGTCAGTTGAAAGTTCATAGACTGACCAAGATACTCTCATGGAATGTGACCAAGTGAGGTTTATATGAGGGTCGACTGAAAAGTTCATAGACTGACCAAGATACTCTCATGGAATGCGACCAAATTAGGTTTATTTTTCCTCACTTGATACAAGTCTTTATGTTGTCAATTCACAATTTCGATCCTGTGTAGTATTAAGCAAAACTTGGTGCATATCAATAAGTAGCACAAATAGTAAAGAGATAAGAAATGACTAAAACAACAACTTAGTCTACATTAGTGGTTTATAATATGGGATTCTCTTCTGTCAACTTGTTAGTAATACTTATCACGATTTCATCTAGGTTGAAAAGAAAAGGAAAACATTTCAAATTAGTTTAGTGCTTTTTATTTCCCAGGTGAAAACCATTCTACTTTGTGTGCATAATATAGAAATGAGGAATATTGCTCTTGACCCAATTTAAGAGTCCCTTTTCTCATGGGTAGTCAGTCTAGCACTTCAAAAATTGACAACACTTTTGCAGTATAAATATGCATGGGAAACAAGTTCTAGTTGCATGGGCAACTTTTCTTTTTTACTATCTGACCACATGAGATATAGAGATCATCAAAAATCAGGTCACACCACTAAATGAAAAATCTAACAAACATTGTATTTAGTACAAAGTACATCAAAGTAAAACTACCCTCAAAGAAAATTTATATATATCAACACTTGGAAGTGCGTAGTCATGGGAAATGGACTCGTCGCCTCGAGTTCAAATCCTGGATGTGGTAATTGCATTTCACTTAGCGCTAATACCCTTGGCAAAGGTATGAATCCTACTCTACCTCCAGCTATGGATAAATAGTAGGGCAGACTGGGCTCTTTAACCTTGGTTAGGCAACCGGTCTAGGAGAAGGAAAACTCTGAATTCAAACCTGTTGAACTCCGCTTAAGAAATTGACCTTGTGTCACATCCTGTTTGTGCGGAGGGGTTGGTAAATATATATATATCAAAATTTGATTGATAGCATAAGTGAAGGAATCAAACAAGATTTTAAATAAAAATGTATAGTTTAATCATGAAATTGACCATGCCATACAGAAAGAAAGTTATTAAGGGCTGAGGGCTGCTTGCAGACCATAGGTGAGCCATGCCTGTTATAGATTAGAGTTAAGTATAGAGGAGGTATGTTCAACATACAACCTGCTGTCCATATCTCAGTTTTATCAATTTAAAAAAAAAGTAAGATTCTGTTAAATACATATTTATAGATATTATAAAAGAGTTTATTTTTAACTGTTAAGAGTTAGAGATACATTTGGAATACAATTTCTATTCTCACTTTAAGGACTCTTACTTGTGTGTATGTAAATACACCATATAGATAGGTTTTTTTAGACACACACACACACACACACACACACTTTTATAACCTCACATTTTTTCCTTTCTAGATTGTTAATAAAGTCTATTAATAATGGAGATTCGCTTCCGGTTTTTGTCTGTAACAAAAACTATGTCACTGCTTACGTTACATTACCCAAAATTGTCATAACATAGAATAAATACACTCAAAATTTGAACATGCAACATTAGACAGTCCTTATTGTTTTTTAAAAATAAATGTTAATAAATACATGACTGGTATTATATATCTATATATAGTTTGTTTTATTTTAATACATATTTAAAGTTTACATTTCAAATTGTTTTATTTTTTAATCCTTTAATAAATTTGATGATTTTACTTAGGGTACAAACTCGCTGACATTGAATTTTTAACTCCCACCCCTCAGGCAATATATTTCAAAAATCTATTTTTACATGGCCCGGAGGGTGTTTTTTTATTTTGCTAGTTATCATAATGTATATTGACCTCTTTACCATCAACTTTGGTTTACTTGATAAATAGGGTTTTTAGGAATAGTAAGTCAGCGGAGTTGCCTATTGTCAGTATCAACTGGACAGCAAGGGAGTCTATCCCCTTTTCACTAGCACTAAATAAGGGAGATTTTTTTGCATCTGAGGTGATGTGCCACACCTACCATCAGCTCGCTACTTTAATGCACAGATCGAATCTATGCTACTCATGTGCTGAGTTGGTGATGTCTGATATCAAACCCAGAACCTTGTGGTTTTGAGGCAGTTGCTCTATTGACTGAGCTAAACCAGCCCTAAATAATTGTCCTTAGCTTGTGAAACCAAATGAGTTTGATACCTCTGGTATAAATCATTGGATTAAAAATTTGGGTAAGACTAATTATATATATATATATATATATATATTCATGGTTGGTTTAGCTCAGTTCGTAGAGTCGGACTAGGAACCACAAGGTTTCGGGTTTTATACCGCCCCTTGCCAACTCAGTATGTGAGGAGCTGATGGTATGTCTGGCACTCCACCTCAGATGCCAAAAACAATCTCCTTGGCATAGCACTAGTGAAAAGGGGATAGACTCCCTCGCTGTTTGGCTGATACCGACTTGAGGCCACCCCTGATGACTTATATATAATGTTTGGGTTATTTTTGTTTGTTTTTTTAAATATAGAAAAACTATACAACTTGACTTTCGAGGATATAAATTACTTTGATGATTACAAAAAAAAAAAATTTAATTTATTTCATCTAAGTTTCACTTTTTCTTTGTTTATTACAATGTGAATCAAATTACTTAAATTAAATTCTATTTGTATTGAATAATTCTTCATGAAAGAACCAGGTTGGAAACTAAATTTCCAGATATCCTCATGTGTAAAGGGAAGTAACTAGTTTTCATGTATTTTATTCTAAAGTTATGCATTCACAACTCAGCAAACAGATGAATTAGGTAGTAAGATAGAAAGTGTGAAAGCTCTACAGAAAAAAGGTTATACAATAAAAGGGATATTTCTGAGAGGCTGAGCTGTTGAGGCCCAGGTATTGAGTCAACAGATGAGAAGGGGGAAGGGTGTAAGTAGATCAGGTGGGAAAGTAGCTAAAGGTCGAAAGATGATAGGAGAGGTGGAGTTTTCACTTGGTTGGTTTCACTGATGACTTTCGCACATTTAATCTTATTTCTCATCTCTTTCATAGTTTAAAAACTTTGTTAGTTTGTGTCTATTTTGAAGCACTCAGCATTTTTTTATTTATTAATTACACAGATTTAAATGGTTTACCAAAATGATCAATTTTTGTGTTTTTATTCTGACTAGACAAATTGTGAACCCATTGTTTCTTTGGTCCTAATATAAATCAATATAGACCATTCTACAAATGTCAGAAAAGATCTATTAAGATTAACTTTGCATCCAGAATCTAATTGAATATTTCTTTGAATGTTTGATATGAGGCTTGATGATTAGTATTATCTGCATTATTCGGACTATTGTCCTTGTCTTCATTGTTATCTGTACAACGTTTCGGACGATTGGACACATGGCCTAGTGGATAAAAGAGTTAGGTTAAGACAGTTCTAAGTGACAGTTATCTCTAGACTGCAGGTTCAAACCTGGTCAAGGGCAGCAGTAACATAGAATATAATTAACACAGCTTAACGCCTCCACCCCAGCTATGGTTAGCGGAATGAGAACCGGATACCCTCATGGACTGAATAAAGGGTTAGGTTTAAAGTTCCGTGATGGCTCCCGATTATGACAAGAAGGTTCCTGAGTTTGAGAAGGTTCCCGAGTCCGACAAGAAATACCTGAAGAAAGCTGGAGGGCATATCGTCTGAAATGTTGTACAGATAACAATGAAGATGAGGACAATAGTCTGAATAACACAGATAATACTAATTGAATATATTGAATTTCATTTTTGAGACCCTCTGAAGTTGCAGAGAAACAAAATGATAGCTGGTGAAGATTAAATTATTCATTGTTGAAAATTGGCTAAAAGATTAGGAAAATAACTTTCAAAATGTAGGCCATGATGATATTGATATTTCTACTTAGGAAGGAGTGAAAGATTCTAATTAACAATTTCATAGTTAGGTTATTTTGAGTAAAACAAGAATAACATTTATTTACACAATCTCAGATAAAAAATAAATCATCATTTAGTTTCAAATTGGGCTGTAAATTGATTTATTCTCTAAAGATTTTATTAGTGATATAATTAAAATACTCTTGTGTGCTGTTTTTTCTTGGGTTATGTTTACATACATATATATTACAAACTATCTAAGTAAAAGGAACATGCTAGACAGGCAAAGATGAACTCATAAGTGATGTTCTCTTGTGGACACCAGTATAGGATGACCAGTAAAAACCTACATCAGTCAGCTCTCTGCTGATTCTGGATTCCATGCAGAAGATCTGCCAGGAATGATGACCAATACAGATGAGTGGTGACAATCATGGGTATCCATGCTGTCAGTATGGCCTGATGAGGAGATATATATATATATATATATATATATATATATATATGTGTGTGTGTGTATATATAATATGGTGATTCAAAATCATTTTCCCACTTCTATGGAAGTACTTTGTTTTTTTTTTTGTTGTTGCTTTTTTTTCATTAGAAAAGCAGACTTTATATTATGATTTCAAACAGTTTCCACCTGTTTACCATTCTGTCAACAAATATTTGGAATCTTCAATGTGAACAGATGGAGAGTGTTTACAATCATAATATCAGATCAGATTTTTCAATTAAATTTTTTTTTTCAAACCCCATATATGTATTTACAGGATAGGGTAGAATGAATGAGGGCAGTCAATATTAATAAAGTAAGTAAAGTCGTCGTGGCGGCCTAATGTCAGTATCAGCCAATCAGCGAGAGAGTCTATCCCCTTTTCACTAGCGCTAGACCAAGGAGATTATTTTAGCATCTGAGGTCCTTACTTTACCGCACAGATCCCTGTGCTACTCATACACTCAGTTGGCAAGAGGCTGGTATCAAACTAGGAACCTTGTGGTTTCTAGCCGAACGCTCTACTGACTGAGCTAACCCGGCCCATGAAAAAATATTAATAATAGTAATAGAGAATAAACCAAAAAAATAATGACTTGTATAATATTATTAATTGAATGACTTATCAATTCTGCCCCAACTTGTGTGGGATAAAATACTAAACATATTATTTTGAAGACTAGACTAAAGTTTTAATTTTTATTTTATTTACCCTCCCCCTCCAAAAAAAAAAAAAATCAAACAAAACAAGAAAAAACAACTTTCACACATACACCAATGGTGACTTTAGCAGCGGGACTTTTTGGGCTCAGCTCAATGAGATACACTCTCAAGTTTGAAGCAATCAAAATTCTCTTGGAACAATTAATCTCTTAGTATTATCTGCGTTATTCGGACTATTGTCCCCATATTCATTGTTATTTGTACAACGTTTCGGCCGATATAAAAAAACAAAAAAAACTATGTGTCTAGGTAAAAAATCATACATAAGTAAATAGGTAGATATTCTGTGATGTTGCTTTGTCAGTATTTGGGGAAGAAGGTCTGTTGACGTGGCTGTTGAGAGAAAGTATTGTCAAACTATTCTCTTGTAATATTGTCTTGTTAATCATGTGCAAATGAAATACACATGAATGAACAAACAGCACCAAAAAAAAAAAAGCCACTTAAGTTACTATTTAAACATCAACTTGCACATGATATCAGCATCAAAGACTGATTCATCACATGACATAAAACGTAGAAAATGGTGTATCTTTACACGCTGAGCTTAGAATTATATTAGTTAGGATCATCTTAACAAGAATATCCAGAGTTTCTTCCCTTGATGAGTAGGTTGGGAGTACCCATCCCTGTCCCGTTATAGTGCATTGTGAGAAGAAAAGAAGTACTGAAGAGAAAGGCAATCCTAACAGACAGGTTCCCATTTTGATTGATTCCTCACAAGTCTGCCCTACTATTTACCCATAACTGATAAATTTAAAACTTGTATATACCAAACAAACTATATCCAGATGTAACTTCCAGATGTCAATTCTAAAAAGAGAATAACTGATAAGTAAAAAATCTGTATATACCAAACAATGTTAATTCCAGATGTAAATTATACTAAACTGTTAGGATCATCTTAACAAGAATATCCAGAGTTTCTTCCCTTGATGAGTAGGTTGGGAGTACCCATCCCTGCCCCGTTATAGTGCATTGTGGGAAGAAAAGATGTACTGAAGAGAAAGGCAATCATAACAGACAGGTTCCCATAGTTCCTCACAAGTTTGAACTTTAACTGTTGGTTTTGGTAGAAACAATTAAGTCTGCCAAGAGTTAAATAAAACCATCTTTTGTTAAACATACAAGTTCATCTTTTCATTTAGTATTATCATTTCTTGTACATAAAAACATAATACAAAGGAGGCAACCCTTTTTCAGGAACATTGATATTAAAGGCATAAAAGTGAATATATGTTCATATTGGAGCTACCAATAGAAATTTATCAAATTTACCAACATAAAATGGACAATTTTTCAAACAAGTTTCTAATTCATAGTACAGTGATGCTGATAGCTTTTTGATTTAGTGCACGCTGGGACGCACATATTTGCTTTGAATGAGTCCTAACTAAAGCCGCCTAACTAACCTTGTAACCTATCCTGTGTAATTCATTTCTAAGAAACTATTGAAATGTATTTACAGTTAGCTTGAAATGATGAGGGAAGACAAAAGAAAAATACTGGGATGCATGAATACGATTTTACTGCGTCCTTTTAGATTTGTGTGTCAGGGACGCAGGACACATACCTATCAGCATCTCTGTAGTATCTATCTATATATTAATACGTTTGTTCCTTAATTTCTGACAATTATCAACTTACAACCCCCTTCTGGTTAAAAATGAGACCGTCCAAAATGAAATACAAAAATGTAAATTCTGGTGTTACTTATCCTATGAATTCTTATTTCTTATGAGTGTCATCACATCAGCTAAATAATGGACTATTTCGTTTTTATTTTAAATAAAGAAGACAAGAAAAAGGACATATTATAGAGAAAAAGACATAAGAACGAAAGAAAGAGTAAGGGAAATATAGAGAGGGGATGAGCACACAAGTGATAATGCTAATCTGTTTCAATTGAACATAATGAAAAGAAGGAAAGAAAGAAAAGATAATGACAGAATTAAATCGAGATTATTATACTTTTTATATATTGAATTATTTAGCCATAGCTCTTAAGTAATTATATCAAATGTAATAATTATCATACTGTGGTATATTCACAGGTGCTGCTAATATAATTAAATACCAATCAATACAATCAATATATCACTTTTTATTGAAAACAAAATAAAAATAGAAGTAAAAAAAAAAAATAATATTTGGACGAAAAAAAAAAACTTGCTTCCATTTTTTCTTTTTCTTTTTCCTTCATATTATGCCATTTTTTTTTTCTTTCTTTAGATTATGAAAGAAATCTTTGTGACGTTTGGTTGTGTCAAAGTTTGGTAGATGTTAGATTTATTTACATTAATTTTCTTCATCGCAGATTTTGTAATCTCCCCAGACTTTTCCTTCATTTATTATTTATGGATACAACTCAAAATCAGAATAAAATTTTGACAAACAAAAATTAAGATTAACAAAAAAATGAATAGTAAAATATAAAGTAAAAAAAAATATTTTGTCAAAATGAAAACTTTGCAAAAAATGTCAAAAGTACCAAATTTAGTATAAACATATCAACTTTCACAGTCCTAGTTCATATTTAATGGTAGCTTGTAACAGTTAGTATATTTGGGAGGAGTATAGGAAACGATAAACACTGTAAGTAAGGAAATAGGTATAAAGAAATGTAATAAAATGTATGAGTCAGTAATTTTAGTACTTATAATTTAGTATTAAACTTATATTTTTAATTAGTATTAAAAAAAGACCACACATCAAATTATCATTTAAGTGGATATTTAGCATTTATGTATACCTAGATTAGTATGATACAAGGTTGCAATAATGGGGCACTCATTGAGAATCTTTAATTTAAGCAGTGGTTTGGTTTGTTTTGTTTTACGGCATATCAACCTCAGTGGGTCAATGCCGATAAAGTTTTGAAATAAATCAATTCTTAATGGATAATACAATTTTGTTTATAAACTCATGTTTTTCTATTCAACCCATAGATGGGACCCTAGCAGGTACTACCACTCCGGGTCAGAGTGGACCAGGGAGCAATGGTGATGAAGGGGTGCTCCACATTCCCCAAACCTCCAAAACTGGAACCTCACCATCAGATAAAGTTTAACGTCATTCCCAGGACATGTAGACCCGCAGCCACCGCCTTCTAGCATCCATATGATAAAAAGGGGTTGGGGCTTGCCATAAGGGTTAAGCAGTGGACTTTCAAACTAGCTTACTAATCATTGCTTTGTGACAGCACATATTATTTATGAGTATCAAACTATAATTATATTGTTAGTAAGTGAAAATTTGTCAAGTTTTATTATTACATCTTAATAACATCGTTGATGGCTTCTTCAGATCCTCATAAATGACAAAAGGATGGTCATTAACTGAAAAAGTATTAAAATTAACTTGATTAATATTTTATAACTAGTTTTACACCATCTTATCTCTTGATCACAACACTCTAGGTTGATTCATCTGTAATAAAAGAACTAGTTTAACACAAAGAACTTGTCTTTAACACTTGTATTACCATATGAGTCTTGAAGCATATTGCTTCTGATATAAAAGTAAAAGTAAAGTCGTCGGGGTGGCCTAAAGTCGGTATCAGCCAATCAGCAAGGGAGTCTATCCCCTTTTCAATAGCGCTAGACCAAGGAGATTGTTTTGGCGTCTGAGGTGGAGCGCCACACCTACCATCAGCTCCTTACTTTACCACACAGATCTCTGTGCTACTCATACGCTGAGTTGGCGAGGACGGTATCGAATAAGGAACCTTGTGGTTTCTAGCCGAACGCTCTACCGACTGAGCTAACCCGGCCCCTAATTTCTGATATACATATGCATATTGAATTGTTACAACCCTATTGTCCTTATGGCAACCCCCAACCCTTTTTATCATGTGTGCTAGAAGGCAGTAGCTGAGGGTCTTCAGGTTTGGGGAATGTGGAGCATCCCTTCATCACCATTGCTCCCTGGTCCACTCTGACTCTGAGTGGTTGTACATGTTAGGGTCCCATCTATGGTTAAATAGAAAAATGTGTTTAAAAAAAAAAATTGTGTATCCATTAAGGATTAAATTATTTCAAAACCTTGTCAGAATTAAATGACCTACTGAGGTTGATATGCCATAAAACAAACAAACAAACAAATATATGCATATTGAACAGATACCTCACCATCAATACTAAGATCTCTGTATATAAAGCTGTATGCCTATCCATACTCCTATATGGAAGCAAGTTGTGGGTGTTGTATTGCAGACACCTGAAGAAACTGGAGGCATTCCACCCCAAGTGCCTCCAACACATACTGGTAATAAAAGTGGTGGCACAAAACCCCCCACTTAAAAATTTGAAGCAGAGCACGCATTGACCCAACTGAGACCATCCTATTGCAACACCAACTGTGATGGTTGGGTCACGCCAACAAAAAGAGAAAAAAAAAAGCAAAGCCAGTAAAAAAGAATGTACAGTAGTGTTATTCTTTATAGTTTAACCCAATACCTGCCAGAATTATTTGTGGTGAAATCTTTAAAAAAATTATTTGGTAGTTAGCATGGAGGTTTTCTAAAAATAATCTATAGATAAGATTGGTAAGAATATCTATTATATCCAAGAGGTTCTGCCTCCATTTATTGGTTGGATATAATATATGAATACAATATTAGTTGGATGATGACAATGGGTTGATTAATCTAATTTAGTAAAGCATATATACAAAGCAGGATACAGTGATTTCTAATGGTAACTCATAAAAAAAGTCATACCAGTACAGAGATGCCGATAGGTACCCATCCTGCATTCCTGACACACAAAAATCTAAAAGGATGTTTCTTTTTTCTTCCTTCTCCATTTCAAGCTAACTGTAAATACATTTCAATAGTTTCTTAGAACCAAATTACACAGGATAGGTTACAAGGTTACAAGTTAGATGGCTTTAGTTGTTTCGCCAGATCATAAATAAAAACCCCACAATCTATTAAGGAACTTTAGTTGGGACTCATAAATTTTCTTGGGAACTCATTTAAAGCAAATATGTGCGTCCCAGCCTCATTGCCAGTATGTAAATTCAGATGTTCCAAGGTAACAGAATAACTAGATATGGACTCTGCTTTCATCATTGAAACCACTGTAACCAAAGTAGATTAAATCTATCTTTGAAAGTGGGCTTCACAGTGAAAACTGTTATTTCATATTTCTTAATAATAATAATAATAATAATAATAGTAAGTAGTAAAGTTGGTGGAGTAGCCTATTGTCAGTATAAGCTGGACAGTGAGGGAGTCTATGCCCTATTCATTAGCACTAAACTAGGAATTTTTTTTGCATGTGAGGTGGAGTGCCACACCTACCATCAGCTCTCCACTTTACTACACATATATAAGCTGTAGTACTTATGCTCTGAATTGGCTTAGGCTGTACTGACTGAACTAAAACTTTATTAAAATATAGTCATTTTAAGGAGAGCATTGTCCTATCTGACAAAGTAACTTCCAACCAACTCCCCTAAATATGTAATACAAAAACACATTTCATATACCATTTGCAGAATTATATATATATATATATATATATATATATATATATATATATATATATATATATATAAAAATTTAAAAAAAACCAGTGTTCCAAAAATGAGGTGAATTTATTTATCGACGTTTAAACGTTTCGTTTCTTTAAACCTTCATCGGGATGTAATAAGGGGTGAAAAAATTGATGGATGTTTTATAGATGACAGGAGATAAAAAATCTTTATAAAATTATATCTCCTGTCATCTATAAAACATCCATCAATTTCTTCACCCCTTATTACATCCACATGAAGGTTTAAAGAAATCGAAACGTTTAAACGTCGATAAATAAATTCACCTCATTTTTGGAACATTTGTTTTTTTTCAAATTTCTTAATATTGTCGGATTTATTTCCATATTTACTCCCATATATATATATATATATATATATATATATATATATATATATATATAACTGCGTACAAAAAACCTAAGAAATTAAAAAAACAAAATGAAAAGCAGAAAATCAGTATAATAACAAAGTAATAAACTTCAGTATATGGCCTTGTTACTAAATTAGACGCCCCCCCCCCAACACTTAAGATCAGCCTAAATATTAAAGTTCATTGTGGGAATATGTAACAAACACAAAATGTGGAACCAGTTATTATGTGATACACATACTACAAAAGTATCCAAAACAATTTACTTACAATTTAATAAATGCTTCATACCCTTTTTTTTTTTTTTTTTTTTTTTTTTTGAAAGAATGCAGATATATCTTGTCTATATTGAGCGTTTGAAATTGTTAAATTTCTTACACCTACAAATATCGTTATCAGCTAAACAGCGAGAGAGTCTACCCCCTTTTTACTAATGCTAAACCAAGGAGATTGTTTTTGCATCTCAGGTGAGCATCGCACCTACCATCAGCTCTTCACTTTACTGCACAGTTCCCTGTGCTACTCATAGGATGAATTGGCGAGGGCAGGTATCAAACCAGGAACCTTGTTATTCCTAGGCGGTTGCTCTACCGACTGAGCTAAACTGAATGTCATATTCCTTCATTTTGTTCTAGCAAAAGAAAATATAGTACAAATTGTAATAGAATACTTCATCTTTAAAACTGGGGGGCAAAAAAAAATGACTAAGTTTTTAAGTATGGCTCAATTGTGAATGAATGAATTGGTTAAGATTACATCTCAAGTAAACATTCTTATGAGAATAGAAAATTTGGCTTATAGTTCCAGGAATCTCAAATTGATTGATACTTGTAAAATATGCTGCATCTTATGATAAAAAAAATAAATTGGTTTGATATCTGCACATAGGGACATTTTTCATTTTTTATTTTATTTTTTTATTTTTTATATTTGCTCCTTAAAACAATTCAAACTGTCCTGAACTTAGAACTTCAAGTGCATAAATATCAATATATATTTGATTGCTTGTCTATTTTAAAGAAAATAGTAAGTATTGCATCTTTCAATTGGTACCAAATTTAGATGCACTTATTTTCAGTGTCCTCCCAAGAAACTTTATCACACCCAATTTGGACTCTTAAGAGTTGCCTTATTTCAAACCAATAAGAATGGTAGGTAGGTAAATGCGAATGAATAGTAGCTGATTTCAGTTCAACCATTAAACAAGTGTTTCAAAAAATTTAATATCATTATAAATGAAGAGTGCTCAATATCAGCAATAGAGCATATGTATCTAAATTAGGATATTGTAGATACGGTCAATGGCACTTGGTGCTTGTCAATTTCTTGCCTATGCAATCACCAGACAGTCAACAAGCACCATTGACTGTGTGTCTATGCTATCCTAATTTAAGTACATTCTCTATCACCAATATTGAGTACTCTTTATTTATAATGGTATCATTTTTTTAAAAACATCCTGTCTATTAAAAAGAAAAAGTTGAATATATTTGAAAATATCAATGAAATAAAAGAATGGTAGCTTTTAAATTTTATTATACACTAGAAGTAGCTACCCAGTGTCACCTGGGTATAGTTGTGGGGGAAACCCTGGTGTATTGATTTGTTTACTTTGAAGAATTACAAATGCTGGACAATTTTAAGTCGAATTTTAATTTTTAAATATCTTTGAATATAAATCAAATCTTCATAATTTTTGCACAAAAAGCAAGAACTGATATTCAGTGTGTGTGTGTGTGTGTGTGTGTGTGTGTGTGTGTGAACGCTGAGTAGTCCGGAGAATGGACGTGTTTTTTCGCTGCTCTAAGAAGCAGCGATTTATTTATTGTTTTAAAGCATATAAGGGAAGTGACAATTATTATTTATTTATTTTTTCATTTATTTATTTACTAGTTAAAACACATCAATTCATACGCGTGTGTATGTGTTATATATATATATATATATATATATAATATATACTTGTTAATTGTTTTATTTTCATAGTTTCATCCCGTCATACATACATACATACATACATACACACCAACTATTGATTATATTTAAACTTAGAGGCTTGTACCAAAGGGAACATATATTTGTTAGTAGTGCTAATACCTTTGGGAAAGGTATGCAATCACCAGATATGGGTAAATAGTAGGGCAGACTGGTTTTTTTTTTACCTTGGCAACCAATCTAGGAGAAAGAAAACTCTGAATTGAAATCTGTTAAACTCAGCTTAAGAAATAGACCTTGTGTCACATTCTGCTCATGCAGAGGGGTTGGGTAAATATATATACACACAACTGTCTGTTTTGGGGATAAAACTTTTTGACACAAAAAAATTATGATATTCTATTCACAATTCAAATATGGAATTTCATTGATGAAATTTATCATTAAAACATTCTATTTCCATATATATCTATATTTTCAGATTGATAGTTTATTATTTTGATACCTTTGTAGATCTAAGTTGGGAGTATAACATTACATTACCTATTTTCGATACAAGGTTGTTCTTTTAGTTTTTCTTGGAGAGAATTTATTTCTTTGAAATGTGAAGAGGGAACTCTTGTTAATAAACTGAAGCATTTTGAGAGAAGAATTCATTTGGATTTTAATTAATACAAAATATGCAGTCAAGCTCTAAGATTATCAAATAACTTAAACTTCCTCCTCTTTTTTTTCTTCTTTTTTTTCTTTATCTGAAAAATGAAATAAGATGCAGTATTAATCCTCTTAAAAAAGTAATTTTACAGTTCATTAAAAAAAGAATTTTTTTCTCTCTCCACATCATCTAATTAAATGAAAAATAACATATAGATGTGGGTTTACCCAAAATAAGTTAATACTATTTTTATATTGTAGAATGTTTGTGTTTTTTCCCCTTTCTTTATATGGTTTGTTAATTTGGGTCTTTGTTATTTAAATCTACTGAGAAATACATGTTGGCTTACTTTTCATTCACATAAGACAGAGAAAATCAAAAGCTTTAAGAACAATGCAATTGTGTGTGTGTGTGTGTGTGTGTGTGTGTTTGTGTTTTGTTTTTAAACAATGTTTTTGTTGCTTTTTGTTTCTGTAACTTAAAAATCTCTGATACAGTTAAATAGAAAGAAACCCATCAATTTTGAGAAATAGGGCTTAGACTGTACTGATGGCATCTTCTGCAGAGAGGTAAGACCCCCATAAAGATAGTGTATTGGGTATGGCATTGAATTTGCCTCCAGTGAGGTTTCAGTTCTGAGCTTTGGGAAGTGTGGAGTCACTTTTTCATTGTTTATTTCTTATAGGAAATAACCAAAGGGGAACCCATCTTGACTGATAAATTATTTATTTATTTATTGATCTACTTGGAAAAAAGAAGATGGGGTTAGGGTTTAGGGTTAGTTTAATGGGAAAATAAATAAATAAATAATTTATCAGTCAGGAGTGGTTTCCCTTTGTTGATGTTAAACTTATAGGAAATAACCCTTTCATTGCTATTATTCACAGGTCCAGTCTGATCTAGAGTGGTAATACCTTTTAGGGTCATATCTTAGAAATACTTGATATTGTATAGCTCTGCAAACAAATGATTATTGACAAATAAAAGTGCATAAATATGATTTGGTGAATGATGAGTATAGTATATGTTCACTCTAAGATCAGTGTTACTTTCTGTCACTTCTGTCTTGGATAAGATTTTGTAGTACAAAGAGAAAAAGGTAAGATTAGTATATATTCATCTGGTTCAATATTTGTCTTAGACTGGTTGCCTAACCAAGGTTAAAGAGCCCAGTCTGTCTACTATTTACCCATAGCTGTAGGTAGAATAGTTAGATGTGTACTTTTCACAAGGGTATTAGCACTGTGAAAGGCTACTAGGCTTGTCCAGGATTTGAACTCTGATCAATGTGTCCATTTCTTTCAATGATAACCATTACACCATACACCATTTTTTTTCTTTATTGTAATGTACATGGATGAGAGAAAATATCTTTAACCTAATACACACCATTGTCTCATTTATGAGATGTTTACAAAAATTACTGTTTATATTGTAGATCCTGCCAATGGGATGGAACTTTTTTGTCATATAATAAATATTTATCTTAAAATTGTAAATATATATTATTTTTGGCTGGCTCTCCTCATGTTAACTGTTAAAGAAAAGTTGATTTTTAAAAGTTTCTCCTCAAATAATTCCAGCAAAACAAAGCGATCCTTAAACAGTCATGATTAAGATGCATTTAAGACATCTGAAATTTCCTTAAGGAATTCATTAGTCATGTAAATTGTTATCTCCCTTGCATTAACATAAGCACAGTGACTTCATGAGCAGGAGAAAAAAAATGCTCATCCTTTCTACTGTCTGAGACTTATTTATGTTTGCTTAACAATCTGTCCTGACCTTGCTGCTACTACCTGAGGAAGAATTAATGTAAACTGACTTATCTATCTTGTAATCCATCTTTAGTTTCTTTTGAATTACCCAAGATTTGATCTTCTGTTTTTGTTCCCTGTTGCTTTTCTTTTCTTTTTGTTTTCTCTGTCAAAGAATTAATTGGATTTCTTTTTCTTCTACCACCCTGTCAGCAAGCTTTAAAATTATACTGACTACATCTCTTTAAGACTCTTCTCCACACAAAATGTATATTCTAGGTATGGTACTAAACTGGTGGTGAGGTTATACTTCTGGAGCTCTGCTGTGTGTGCAGTCACTCCATCATTTATTCCCAGATCCACTCTGACTTGGAGTGGTAGTACCTGTTAGCCTCATTTATTAGTCAAATTTATTGAAAATCATTAATACTGGATAAGAATATTTGAAACCATATAAATGTGCAAATTATTTGTATTAGGTAGGGATATATAACTTTGTAACCATATAATTGCGTGCAAGCAAGGATTGCATAGGTAACATAAAGCAAAGGATTGTTATTAAATAGGAATAGTTACTTGAAACCATATAATTCTGAATGAATTATTGTTATTATTAGATAGGAAAAATACCCTAAAACAGTGCAAACTATTATTATTGACAGAAAAAAGTGTTAAAATATGATTGCATTAGAATGCTGAAAATAGTTATGATTATAACCAAACCTTCATAAATTAACCAAATTTCAGAATTAAATAATCCATAGGGGGTTGATATGCCATTAACTAAACTATACCAAACTATCTATGGATCCCAAAACTGTTTGAAAATTAGATATGAATACTTGAAATAAAACCATTTAACTGTGTGCAAACAAATGAGAGGGTGACTATTTCAAAAATAAGTTTCATGCAAAAACGCACAATGTTCACCATTCTAAGCCATTATTCTATGCCTTGGAGGTAATTAATATCTGATGGTTGTGTTGGCTGTCATTGTTTTTTTTTTTTTTTTACTATATTCGTAATGGTAATCATACAACAGGGAACAAAAACAGAAGATCAAAGTAAATAGAAATATGAAGGTGAGTCAAATTGTAATGCCATTTTCTTTATTTCATATGAAGTTTTAAAAAAAATAAAACTAAGGCCTACATTGAGAGCAAGAATCCGATGAATAAGACCCAACTTGCCAGTTGACAATGTCCTCCTTCTGCATGACAGTGCTCGAACCACACACAAGCATCAGGACAAGGGAGAAAATCACTTCATTTGAGTGGACAACTTTACTGCATCCTCCATACTCACCAATTTAGCGCCTTCAGACTATCATCTTTGCCCCATGAAAGTGGGTTTGAGAGGCAAACATTATTTCAGTGACGAGGAAGTGAAATCTGTAGTGAAGAAGTGGCTCAAAGAACAGTCAACAGTTTTACAGGGCAGGGATACGTGCTCTCATTCGAAGGTGGAACATTGCTATTGAGAGAAATGGTGACTATGTAGCAAAGTAGGTATGAGATCCACAGAGGATTAGCTTCATTTTGATATATGATACATATTCCTGTGTTGGTAATTGTACCTGTCCTAAACAAAATGGCATTACTTTTTGACTCTCCCTCAAAAGTGAACATTGCTATTGAGAGTAATGGTGACTATGTGGCAAAGTAGGTATGTGATCCAAAGAGGACCAGCTTCATTTTGATGTATGATACATGTTCCTGTGTTGGTAATTATAACTGTACTAAACAAAATGGCATTGCTTTTTACTTGTCCTTGTAGTTACTGATTGTAAAGACTGAACTTGACAGCCCACTAAAGGTTGATATATTGTAAAACCAATCAACTAATCAAGCAACTGCATTAAGAATAATTAGTTGAAGTTATAATTGTTTACAAAGGATCATTAGTTACTTGAAACTATATGTCTGTGCAAACATGATTATTAAATAGGAATAGTTATTTGAAATCATATACTTGTATATAAATTGTTAGCATTAGATAGGAATAATTGAAACCATATAATTGTGTGCAAATTTATTGTATTAAGAATAGTTACTTGAAGCTATAATTGTTTACAAATGATTATGATTAGTTACTTGAAACCATATTGCTTGCAAGTAAAGACCAACCTTTTTTTTTTCTTCTTCTATTGCTCTGTATGTAACACAGTGTTTGGAGTTCAAAGCAAAAATACATATTTTTTGAAACCTAAGAAATTGAACTTTTTCTCCCAACATATGAAATGAATCAAGCTTGCATAATCTAGAACACAACAGTAGTAAGTGGGTCCAGACCAATGAAAGGGAAACCTCACCCAGTATAGATGATGTTAATTATCAGGACCATTTAGATTGTCAACCTGCAGCTGACAAGCAGCTGTGCATGAAGTCACCTCTCCCAACTGCCTTGTGCATCATTTAAAAAAAAGGCAGTCTAATTTATCTTGCATTTCTATGAATAGATCAAATTTTATTGCCTGATAAAGAAGGATCTTGTTCTTATAGAAGATGATCCTGAGCAGCCAACCTGCTGTAACAGTGGCTGGGGAATAAAGATGCTGCTGAATGTATATTTACTAAATTAACTTAGTCCCCTTTTGGCTTTGTGCCAATCTTTGAGGATTTATTCTCTTCATCTATTAGTATTATCTGCGTTATTCAGACTATTGTCCTCATCTTCAATGTTATTTGTACAACGTTTCGGCCGATATGCCCTCCGGCCTTCTTCAGGTATTTCTTGTCGGACTCGGGAACCTTCTTTTCGAACTCGGGAACCTTCTTTTCGAACTCTGGAACCTTCTTTTCAGACTCTGGAACCTTCTTTTCAGACTCTGGAACCTTCTTTTCAGACTCTGGAACCTTCTTTTCAGACTCTGGAACCTTCTTTTCAGACTCTGGAACTTTCTTGTCGTAATCAGGAGCCATCACGGAACTTTGAACTATGGTTAGCGGAATGAGAACAGGATACTCCCATGGAATAAATAAAGGGTTTAGGTTCAAAGTTCCGTGATGGCTCCCGATAACTACAAGAAAGTTCCCGAGTTCAAAAAGAAGGTTCCCGAGTCCGAGAAGGTTCCCAAGTCCGACAAGAAATACCTGAAGAAGGCCGGAGGGCATATCGGCGGAAACGTTGTACAAATAACAATGAAGATGGGGACTATAGTCCGAATAACGCAGATAATACTAATCTTCAAGCCTCATCTCAAACATTCAGAGAAATAGTACTCTTCATCTATGTTTATAGTTCAAAGATTGGTTTTGGATATTTGTGTTACTTTTGTTACCACAATATTTCAGCCAACTAATTCTACAGCCTTCTTACAGTTTGTCTATATCTGTAAAAAAAGATATTCTTCTTTTTTCTTGTGGATTATGCAAAACCATTTAACCAATTTAGCTCAGTTGGTTGAGCATACGCATCGGAAAGACAAGGTTCAAGGTTTGATACTGGCTCTTGCCAACTTAGCGCATGCGTAGCAGGAGTTTCATCTGTGTGGTAAAGTGGAGAGCTCATAGTAGGTGTGGTGCTCCACCTCAAATGCAAAAACTATCTCCTTGGTTTAGCGCTAGTGAAAAGAAAATAGATGCCCTTGTTGTCCAGCTGATACTGATAATAGGCCACTCTAAGTATGTTACTTTTAACTAGCAAAAAAACGCCCTGTGGGCAGTGTAAAATTTTGAAAGATATTGCCTTATAGGGTGGGAGTTAAAAATTCAGAGAGTTTGTACCATAAGTAAGTAAAATCATCAAATTTATCAAAGAAGTAAAAAAAAAAATAAAACAATTTTAAATTAAAACTTAGTTCTGATAACTTTAAATATATATTAATATAAAATAAACTATATATAAATATATAATACCGGGTATGTATTTATTAAAACTTGTTTTAAAAAACAATGTGGATCGTCTAAGGTTGCATGCTCAAAATTTGAGTGTATTTATTTGGTTATAATGATTTGGGGTAATATGACGTAAGAAGTGATCTAGTTTTGGTTACTGATAAATAGGCCTGATCTCCATTATTAATAGATATGCACCTGAAGAAGGCAGTAGAACAGCGAAGGCCATCTTATGACACATGAAATAGTACATATTTAAATATAGTGCATTATATCCTATTGATTTTTTCCATTCAGCTTAATGATCATCATAAATGTGTAATGGTTATCATCATAAAAAATGAAGTTGGCACCACAAGTTCAAATCTTGTATTTCACTTCATGCTAAGGTCCTTGATAAAGCCATAAATCCTTCTGTTCTCCCTGCCAGCTATGGGTAAATAGTAGGTAGTATGACTGAGCACAAGGATGTGGATACATGTCTTTCCCAAGGGCATTAGTGGGAATGAACATCCTCAGTTGGAATTTAAACTTTGTTTGCCAATTCTATTTTCTGTGCCAACAGCTGCTAAGCCATTTCATAGCTTTTGGGTGCATATACATTTATGTAATATGGCTAGTGTATGAAAAATTCTTTTTTATTTATTTAGTTTTTTTTCGAAGTAAGATGTCCTTAATCGTTATGCATTAAATGTTCTCCATACCAAAAAAAGGTTATCTGTCTGCCTCTGTATCTATCTCTATCTTTCACTCTCCTCTCATATATATATATATATATATATATACTTTGGTGCGGTACCAAGTTTCTTGGTACAAGGTGATTCTAGGTGGGTCTAATTCTCTACCCGTAGTTTGGTAGAGTTCAGGTTCCGTATGAGAGCTCAATGTTTAATTATGTAACAGAGCAAAGTTATTTGGGAATAAAAGGCCTTAAAATACCATGGGTATCGTGGTTATGGACCATTTCCCCGCGATATGCTCACGAGCTTCTCCAGACTGGAAATGGTCCATAACCATGTTACCCATGGTATTAAGCCTTTTATTCCCAAAATATATATAAAATATATATATATATAATTTTGATATCCTTCCACTATACCCCTCCCCTTCTCACAACTTGTGCCCCCTCCCCCCCAAAAATCACTACTGCAACGCTTGCTCGAACCACTACCATTCCTACAACCTCCTACTACAAATGGTTATTACCTCCCACTTCTAATTCCTTGCTACTACTCATTCTCGTTAAAAAACGAGACACGAAATCATACCATCGTTTCCTACCTGAGGATGGCAAATTGTATTGCCGAAAGTGCTTGTTTTGAATCCTTTGGTGGACTGTTATACCAGTTACACCCTAACACCAGAAGGATGGCCCGAAAATTGGAACGGATCAACCAAAGACTTGTCCAACAGGAATTGTCTGTACAGTTCAACAAAACTTGTATAAAAGAAAAAATGCTGCCAAAATACACTTATATAAGTGTGAAATAAAAGGAAATTAATCCGATAGTGTGAATTTGATATATTGGAAAAACAAATGATGTTTACAAATGCTTGGGATCATCAGGAGAGAATGTGCACCGTTTCGGGGCCATCCTCTCAACAGTTTTAGCTGCACATCGCCCACCCCCCTCACTGATGTGAGGTCCCTCGGAATATATATATATATATATATATAATATATAACAAATATTCAGAGGATGTATTTATATCAAACCTAAAGAACCCAATATACATATTTACCAACACTCCCTGTGATTAGGATATGACACAAGGTCAATTTCTTAAGTGGAGTTTAACAGGTTTAAATTCTCCTAGACTGTTTCCCATACCAAGGTTAAAGAGCCCAGTATGCCTTACTATTTTACCCACAGCTAGAAGGGGATTAGTTAGATTCATACCTTTCCCAAGGGTATTAGCACTATATGAAATGTAAATAGCCTTGTCCAGAATTTGAACTTATATCCATTTTCTATGATAATAACCATTACACCACACACATCCATATTGGAAAATATCAAGAACCCAATATACCCTTCTATTTTACTTATAAGGGCCGGGTTAGCTCAGTCGGTAGAGCGGTCGGCTAAACCCACGAGCTCCTAGTTCGATACCGGCCCTCGCCAACTCAGCATATGAGTAGCACAGGGAATTTGTGCAGTAAAGTAAGTAGCTGATGTAGGTGTGGCGCTCCACCTAAGACGCGAAAAACAATATCTCCTTGGTCTAGCGCTAATGAAAAGGGGATAGACACCCTTGCTGATTGGCTGATACTGACTTTAGGCCACCCCGACGACTTTACTTACTTACTTATTTTACTTATAGCTTTTTAATACTGTTTTGTAGGATGAGTAAATACTCTGATCCTAGTAATTCTGATTCACATGTAAATAATTTCATTTTTTATGGGTGTGGTGCTACTTCTTTTAAATGACACTTCATCTTAGAACTTCAGACAGCAGGTATCCCAACTTGTCACTTAATGGAGGGACGATTTACCTTGTTGTCAGCTTGGTATGGTTTTCTCATTATGTTCTTTTTAATCAGTTAAGATGTCTCTTAGATCTCTTACCGAAATAGTTGCTCTATGTCTAAAGATATTTTCAAAAGTGATGGTAGTGGAGCTATGAATACCAGAAGAGTTATTACATCATTCTGATTTTTCTTTATTTACAATCAAGATATCGCATGATGAAAGGGGGATATTTTAATCCATCTTATGTATGTATATGTAAGCTGCTCATAAATAACTTGTCAAGTTGTATGTTGTATGTCTAGATGTTATATTTTGAGGTCACTATTTTATTTTCAGCTCTTAGAAAAATATATCCAATGAAAATTACATGTAACTTTGTAAATAAACTGGTCAAAAAGGTACGGTACTCTATGAGGAAGTTCGTACCGGTCCCCTGCCTCCAAATTTGCTGTTCGGTGACATATCAAATACCAACCCCAACTATTACCGCTAGAGCGGTGTTACTTGAAAGAAAACGACCAACTCAAATAACAACCCCAACTATAGTATCGGCGCCTATTTGAGGGCGGGGGGCCTTTTTTGTCTTAATTCTTGTTTATTTATTTTTTCCATTCGAAAGAAAAAAACATTAAACCGTTTTTTGTCGCAATTCTAATTTTTCTTTTTTTGTCGTAATTCTTATTATCGTAATTTGTCGTAATTCTTGTTTATTTATAGAAATTTGTCATATTTTCTGAAATGACCAAAAGTAAAAGAATTACGACAAAAAAAGAAAAATCGAGCAGTGTCCAGCATGTCTTGTTCATCGCACTTGGATGTATTGTGCGATTGGGGGCAAGTGGTCATACAGCTGCTTTCTTGTGGAGCTTTGTTTCCACGATTTGTTTAAGATCGCATACAGCGTCTCTTGTGCAACTCCCATTTAGCTTATTCTCTAGGTGCTTCAAAGAGTATATAATTGTGCTCTCCTGGATTTAAAATGATATAACTAGTGTACCAACAATATATAATGGTTACAGCCTGTTAAAAAAAAAATCTACAGGATAAACATTCTTCCATTTTTCAAACTGTCTGGAAAGTCCTATTTTTAATTATCTAATTGTATTTTCGTTAATCTCTTAATCTGGTGGGTAGAGAGTCTGACATACCTGGGTGATTTGATATTTTGCCAAAAAACCCTGTGTGGGTAAGCACTGTTATGATGAATGCAACAGTCATGCAGTACATAAACTCACTTGATGGCAATTTACTGACACTTCTGTTACACTAGCATATGTATATTCGTACATGCACAATAGGGTTTTACCCCCTGTTGGTGGGGCTTAGAATATGCTGAATGTATCCCCCTGCAGAGATAAGACCCATCAATAAAAAAAAAAAGAGGGTGTCCTGGGTATTGACACTAAACTGCATCTGATGGTGAGGTTCTAGTTCTGGGATTTGGGTACCTCTTCATTACCATTACCCTCAGGTCCACACTGACCTGGATTTGTAGTACCTGTTAGGGTCCCATCTATTATTTGTATTTGATAGGACTGTGCAATAAAAGAAAACTCTTAAGAAACTAGTACACAAAAAATGTAAATATGAACATACAATGAATGCAGTTCTCTAACCTCTAAAATAACCCCTGACAGGTTGACATGTCATTAAAATCAGCAATATGGTTCTATTGGATTGGTTGCCAATATGCATTAAATCTACAGAACTAGTTCTTTAAATATTTTCCTTTTAAAAAAAAACAATAATGAATGTTTTTATCATGTCATACTTATAACATGGATTCCCTTGACTTGGTTGCAATCTGTCTCTATCAACCATCACTCTTGGTAAGTCCTTTAAATGGCATACAGTGTCGCATAGAGCTGATGAATGTAAATTTTTGCTGATTGGTCAACACTGGTTTGTCCTTGTGTAGAAACCCATAGGAGGATGTTGCTTATGAGTCTGTCCTTACTTCTCCAGCAGTGCCAGCATGTCTTGTTTATCTTACTTGGATAGTTTGTGAGATGGGAAGTTAGTGGCTGTACAGTTATTTTGTAAGATGTTGCTTCAATGATTTGTTAAAAATAGCATGTAAACATCCTTGTGTAATTCCCATTTAGCTTTTTTCCAAACATTTTGTTAGTCCAAACAAGATGGTGCTGTCTCCTCATTAAATGGCAAGCCCCTTGAAATTAGTAGACCAGTTCATATACCTCTGTAGAAATATCTCATCTACTGAAAGCTTTGTCTACACAATGTTTTTTATACATAATATTTATTAAGCATAAATTTTACTTAAAAGACATAAAGAATCCCCAAGATAATCTCTCTTTAAATGTGTTTATAGTCATTTTTTCTTCTTTTAATAATTGGAATGATCATTTTGAAATAAATGCTTCAACGGTAAAAAATCTTTTTTAAAGTTGTTTTTAATATTATGCATGATTTTTTTTTTTTAAATATAACCGTAAAAATATATTTTTTATATTTATAAACGATATTCATTGAAAAATTTTTTATCCTCAGCTTTTCTTTTTTAACGATAAATAAATGAAACGAAAAATAAATTTGCTGAAGACTGGAGTGAAGAACTTTAAAAATTTTCAGATTATATTCTGATCAAGTAGAGAAATAAAAGGTGTTCACCCACATAACACAAAAAAGAAAAAAAGCCATTTTAAAATGTGATAAATATTCAGAATATTACTTTTTCAAAATATACAACCACAGAAAATGTAATGAATAATAGTGCGATTTCAGTGGCTTTCTTTTTAGCTATTGATTTTAAAAAATCAATTATTTTTATAACTATTTATTTTTATTATTCAGATTTCACTTTCATTATTGCTTTTATTTCTTGTATTATCATTACTAGCAAATGTATGCACCCTCCGGGTGCAAGTATTTAAGTTTTAATGTAATAAGATATTGTATTAAATTAGAAAGGCTAATGAAACTAAATAAGAATACAGATAAAAAGATTTGAAACAGAGGAAGTGTAATAAAAGATTTGAAACAGAGGGAGTATAATAAAAAATGGAACAACTGAAACTTACTCTTCCATCACTCTCGTCTTTCATTGTTATTTTTTCTAATTTAAGTATTTAGTTATATGAGGAAGTAAAGAATAAAATGACAGTCATTTTATCTTGTTAATGGATTTCATTTAAGATTCATTGAAGAGATTTTTGCTTATATTCATTAAAATAAAACCAAACAGTTAGAAATCAATAACACTAAGCACATATTTATTAAATTCGATTTTTTAATATTAATATGCAAATTAGCCTTCCCGTTCACACTGTAAACCGCTATTTTGTTGTATATATAAATATAATTGCATGTTGTCAGTATGTAGACAGAGTTAACAGTATTAATAATGTAAGACAATTTTATTAATAATTGAGGTTTAGATAAAAATAAAATCATGGAGAATGTGATGTCAATAACTAAGAGAATTGTGACTTGAGTAGGAATATAGTTTCGGTTACAGACAGAAAAACACACAATCTCCATTATAATAAGATGTTAATTTTCTTTTTTTTTTTTTTTCAACTAGAGGACTTCTGAACCTATTAGGTTCCTGTTATAATAATAGTCCCTGCTGATCATGATTCTGTTTATGATTGTGTGAAGGATTCTAATTAACATTTTATAATAGTGGGTATTTGGATAATTAAGAAATGACACAAATTAATGCAAAACCCACAAAATTATTCAAATTCCGATCAACTTATAAGTTGCTTTATTCTCTAAGTTAAATATATTGCTCTAAATCTTTATTTGCTATGATGTACCATTTTTTCTGGGTATGCTTATATACGTACATACTTACATACAACACGAATATAATGAGAATTTTAGTAATGTGCAGAGGCCTCTATAAGTGTTTTGATATATAACCCAAAACTTCCTCTTTTCAAAATAATTGTGTGGGTGTAAATTCTTTTAGCTCTTGGTTTATATTTTTAACTATGGCTTTGTTTTGATATTTAATAGTTTTTTTTTTTCTTTAGCAACAACTGGGGTTATGGCTGCCCCATCCATACACAAACCTTTCTTAGTATAGTAACCACTTGACCAATAATTGCTTTTAAGTTTAATACTCATTCTTCTCATTGAAATAGTCTATTATATTGTCCAATAACGTTAAAAGTTAAAAAGATATGAGTGTTGATTACTTGTTGAAGAAACCATTATATATATTAAAGTCGTCGGGGCGGCCTAAAGTCGGTATCAGCCAGTCAGCGAGGGAGTCTATCCCCTTTTCAATAGCGCTAGACCAAGGAGATTGTTTTTAGCATCTGAGGTGGAGCGCCACACCTACCATCAGCTCCTTACTTTACTGCACAGATCCCTGTGCTACTCATAATGCTGAGTTGGCGAGGACCGGTATCGAACTAGGAACCTTGTGGTTTCTAGCCGAACGCTCTACTGACTCCACATCACATACTTGTACGTGTATACAGATGGACACAAATTAAATCCCAGGAAAAAATAAAAATACATATATAAAGCTTGAAAAGAACTTCAAAAACTGAAATGCATTGTGGGCATCTAATATAATAAATTTAACAAAACATAATTAAAACCATTTTGATGTCCTTATATTTTATTATGAAATATTCTCTCATTGGACAAAGACCTACAATCTTATATATAAGATTATAGGCCTTGTCCAATGAGAGACTACTAGATACCAGCAGAATTAAAACCAAGACCTGTTAAGGGATGATGAACACCTCTCTATGGGTCAGTGGTTATCTTGCAAGTATTCACTGAGGCAGGTGACCGATGAAGTGTATTTTGACACCTTGAAAAGGCAAGGTTGATTAGTTTATTTTTATTATTATTGTATTTTTGTGTTATACATGTTTGTTATGTGTTATGGTATTGGAAATTACTTTTGTTAAAAGTACTTTTTTTTTCTTTGTTTTTTTTTTTTTTTTCTTTCTAAAAGAAATGGGTTTTTGGGAGAAAATTTAAAAAGGTTTTTCAGAGATGTGCTTGAATATGAACACAGATTAAATTTTCCTTTTTTTTTTTTTTTCTCGATTTATTGTTTTTCGATCACAACTTTCTAGGTCAAATATACCCACCTGCCCAGTGAATAAATGACTAATTATTTGAATATGATTGATTATATTTCTAGGAATAATAAGTGTGCTTAAATTTGAGAGGTTTCTGGCATTCATACCCAGTTGTCCATTAGCTTTGGCTTCGGGACCAATAAGATATAAATTAGATTGCATGATCCCAGGGGTATGTCTCCCTAGACAGCATCAGCAGGGCTGGGTTACCTGGTGCCTGACGTGCCTCAAAAGGGGAATACCAAAGGGAATAACACACTTTTTGCACTGGCAACTGCATGAGTTTCAGTTTGTGCATTTTCCTCAAAACATCCTTGTGTCAATCTGGCCTTGTGGGAGGTCAGGAAATTACTTACCCACATGCCCAGCCAATAAATGACTAATTATTTGAATATGATTGGTTATATTTCTAGGAATAATCAGTGTGCTTAGATTTGTAAGGTTTCTGATTTTTCTGTGAATATTAAAATAACAAAGAAAATATAAGAAACAAACATGTGGACATTTGTTATTTTCCCCAAATTAATTGGGTTGATTCTCTTTTGATCTTTCTTTGCACAACTAGTTAATAGATAATGTTTTGTTTTTCTTTTAATTTTCTTTTTTTTAAACTTCTATCATATAACTTTCTTTTCTTTCCATACTCTCACTTTTCTAACTCCCCTTCTCTCTCTTCTATATGTTTTATTTCTATCATCTTCTTCTTTCTCCTAATGAGCTCACCCCTCCCCCTGTCATTACTAACTTGTCTTTCTCCTTTCCATTTTTTTTTTTCTTTTTTTTCCATTTGTCCCGGATCCTACTCATATTTCTCAGGCAGGAGCTTGAGACCATTTGTGGTGTTTACCTGGCAAATCCTGACTTGCAGCCTGTTATGCCTGCTGCCTAGGCTCTTCTTCCATTTCAACCCATGACCGACCCCCATCCCCCACCTGTAGCAACAACATCCACTATCATTTTTATTTTATTTTAATCCTTTTTTTTTGTGGTTTATTAGTTTTTTGAGGTTTTTTTTCTTTCTGTATACCCCCACCCCATCCCTGTTTTTTTTTTTTTTTTGTTTGTTTTTTTCCAGCCATTGGAAAGATTCAGTGGTTGAAATTGAGGAAGAAAACAACGACTCCACGGATTTATTTTTATTTTGTTGTGTTGCTGTTGTTTTTTCTCTCCCTCCTCCCTTTCCACTCCCAACGCTACACTAATTCCCTTTCTGTTCAACATGAGTGGTGGGAAGTACTAGTAGTGGGGGTGGTGGTGATGATGACATAACTTAAACTTTTTGAATTGACTCCCGGTTGTAAGGAATGCTTACCTTTCATTGCCATGTCTGCACTATTAAAAGCTCTCTCGTTTGCATCCCTCCTGCTTCTACAACAACAACAACAACAACAAGAGTAATTTCAGAAACAAGAGAAGGAAGAGGAAAATAAAAAGTATAGAAATAGACTTCGAATATTTCTACATACCAATCTCTTTTAGTGGTTGTTGTTGCTTCTCTTCTCTACTTGCACCTCCCACTCACAACCCATATATTTACCTTTTGAGAAAGCCAAAACTTCCTGGTTAATATAGACACTTTTACAAAGAATTATTTCTTCAAGGAAGCAGAGTGTGATAAACACTCTTAGTTTTTGTGTTCTTGGAATTATAACACCAGCCACTTTTTAAAACTTGGAACTTGCCTTCGTTTGTTAAACTGACAATAATTTGTCTATCAAAAACTTTGTTGACTCGTTTTTCGGTTTTTATCAACTTTGTAAACTTTTCTTGTTTAGTAACTTTTTTATGTACAAGAGACTTTTAATTAATTCAAGATGTTTTATTCAAATAAGAAAATCTCTTATGAATCCTCTCTTATGTCTTCTCCAGCTGGAATTGCTACCTCGGAATCTAAAAGCGACATCCACAGTACTTTTTCAAGTGAAGACTTTGATATCCCCTCCTTGAACTCCAGAAAACCTGCTCATGGATCAACATGGGACACTGTAACCAAAAGGGAATCCTCATCCAGTTATACTCCACTTGACCAAATTCACAGACAGGACTCTTTTCCTTTGTACACATCTGGGGACTATGGCACACATCGTACCTCAGAGAGTCCCTACACTGACAAAAAGACTACATACAGAGAGCCATATTCATCTGGAGATTATAGATCTCGAAGAGATTCAGAGACTTCATCTATGTCTGATAACAGAAGCACGCACAAAGGAAGTTATTCTTATGGATCTGGAGATTACCGAAGAAGAGACTCTGAAAGTTCTTTTGCATCTGATAACAGAAGCACACAAAGGGACACGTATCCTTATACTTCCGGAGATTACCGTGGATCAAGAAGAGACTCGGATGCTTCTCACGCTTCTTTCACATCTGCTGACAACAGAAGTGCTCAGCAGGACACTTACACTTCCTACAGACCTCGAGATTATACGACACATCGTAGAGACTCTGAAACTTCCCATGCCTCCGACAGAAGTACACAAAGAGACACATTTTCTCCTTACACACCGGGAGAATATCGAGGAACCCGAAGAGACTCTGACGCTTCTCACGTATCTGCTGATAGTAGAAGCACTCAGCGAGATACTTACGTTTCACCTTATTCTTCAAGAGATCGCAGAGGATCTGGTCAAGATATGGACATGTCTTTTACAAGAAGTGCCAAGAAAGAATCTTATGCTTCTGAGGATCAGCAGAGTTCTGGTTTCGTATCCAATGTGAAGAAATCCCAAAGAGATCCGACTTCATCATACAGTTCTGAGAGTTACCAATCTTCACAGATTTCACAGTCTGAATCCAAAGTATCTTCTTCTTCTAACAGCCAAAATAATCAGAAAGATTCTTTTTCTACTTCCTATTCGGCAAAAGATTACAAGGAATCACGTCAAGATTCCAATGCATCATATTCTTCCATGGAATCAAAATCTAAGAAGGATTCTTACTATTCATCTTCGGATGGTGCCAAAACCATTCAAAGAGCAGATTCTGGAGTCTCCTTTTCTGAAATGAGAAGTGATTCTGAAACATCAATATATTCTTCAACCTCAAAAAAACAGTCGGATGTATTGCAACAGAAATCGGGTAAGTAAACAAATATTTCCCAAATTTTTTTTATTTATTGATTTGAATTTTTATTTAAAAAAAAAGAAGGGGGCTATGTTATTTTGAGCCATCTATATTTTATTCATATATCATAGTAAAAAAAAAAAAAAATTTTTAAACTTTAGGTGTTTTATAATGCTTAAAAGGGATTTAATAATTTTTAAATGTATAATGTCAATCACTAAAATTCTCAGTTTTTATAGATTTAATTGTAACTCAGCAAAAATGATACATTATCAGTGATACTGATTAGCTTTTTGATTTAGTGCGTCCTGGGACACACATATTTGCTTTGAAATGAGTCCCTGGGAAAATTTATGGGTCCCAACTAAAGCCGTCTAACTTCTACCTTGGAACTGTAATTTGTTTCTAAGAAACTATTGAAATGTATTTACAGTTAGCTTGAAATGGTGAGGGAAGAAAAAAGAAAAATATTGGGACACATGGATATGATTTTACTGCGTCATTCTAGATTCTTGTGTGTCAGCAATGCAGGACGCATACCTATCAGCATCTCTGCATTATAATGATGTTTTTATCATAATACGCTTTAAAGGTTCTAACTTAAAAGGACAAAGCAAGTGAATAGAATTTGCAGTTGAATGTAGGATCAGTATTAATGTTAAATGCCGATTTTTTTTTTTTTTTTTTTTTTTTTTTTTTTTATTTATTTATTTATTTATTTTTTAAATTTAAAAATTTTTTTTTTTTTAATCAATGTGTTGGACTGTGACATCATAGTGAGTTAGTTCAAACTCCAGTTGTGTTATTACAATCACTTTTGGATTAATACTCTGGGAAAGGTATGAATCCCCTCATCTCACTCAGCTATTGGTTAAATAGTATCACTACTGTTTTTCTACAAGGATAGTTTTGGCATTAAATAACCAATATAGGTTGATATGCCATTAAAAAAAGAAATCAAAACCAAATTTTCAGTATAATGGAGAACTTTGAAATGCTAATTAGAATCTTTTATGCCTTTCTAAATAGAAGTATGAATATCATTAGTGATAGATATTACAACTGGAGCTCAATAGATTCATGGATCATATCAATTTCAAATTTGACTGGAAAATGCTTTATATAAATGGTAGAATACCTTAAGTGTATACTCCAAAATCTTGCTATGATGATCTATTTTTGTTGGATTACAGTGTGTATATATATATATATATATATATATATATATATATATATATATATAATATTGATAATATAGTTTGCTATATTTTATAGTGCTCAATTTCATACACACACACACATATATATATATAAGTGCTCAATTTCATATACACACACACACACACACACATATATATATATATATATATATATATATATATATATATATATATATATATATATATATTGATAATATAGTTTGCTATATTTATAAGTGCTCAATTTCATATATATATATATATATATATATATATATATGTGTGTGTGTGTGTGTGTGTGTGTGTATGAAATTGAGCACTTGAGTGCGTTATTCGGACTATTGTCCTCATCTTCATTGTTATCTGTACAACATTTCCGACGATATGCCCTCCGGCCTTCTTCAGGTATTTCTTCTCGGACTTGGGAACATTCTTTTCAAACTCTGGAACTTTCTTGTTGTAGTCGGGAACCTTCTTGTCATAATCGGGTGCCATCACGGAACTTTGAACCTAACCCTTTATTCAGTCCACGGTTAGGTTCAAAGTTTCGTGATGGCTCCCAATTATGACAAGAAAGTTCCCGAGTCTGAGAAGGTTCCTGAGTCCGACAAGAAAGCCAGAGGGCATATCGGCCGAAACGTTGTACAGATAACAATGAAGATGAGGACAATAGTCCAAATAATGCAGATAATACTAGTCATCAAGCCTCGTCTCAAACATTCAGAGAAATAACTTTTACTTTATTATTATTAGTTGTATTGCTCTGTATATAATTCTCCAATTATTGTACATTGAGTTCTCTCTATTGATTAAACCATCTTGATATTTCTATATAAAAAGATTTCTTGGAATCATTCCCACCACCAATATACAAAACTTTTTGATCACTTCCTATATGTGAAATTAATGAGTTGAAATGATAAATGTGACCATGTTATAAAGCAAGAGTTAGTCAGTAAAGAGTCATTTTTACTAAGCTTAATTTAGTACAATATCAGAAGTATAGGGCAGCCAGTTAGAATTGAATACCAACAAATAGGATGGGACCTAGTAACCAATAAGCACCCCAAATCATCAACTTAATGAAAGGTTCATATTCTAACTTCCACTTCCAAATTTTTGTCAACAAATGTTTTTAATCAGAAGTTTATGGAGATGTTGTACTCACAATAAATTAGATAAATAGATGGTTGGTACACGTAATCAAATTAAAATTCAATAGCAAAACCTTTTTTTAAATAGATACTTTTTAATTAGAAATTTATGAATATTTTTCAACACTTACAATGATTTAAAAAAAGGCGAAAGATGTTTTTATACTAACATAATTTTTACTTAATCAGAAGAGAAATGCAATTATGTTTATTTAAATAAAAATACAGTTTTTATTTATAAAATATTTTTATGCTTATTTAAATAAAAGGATGTTGTTTAGAAATAGTATCACACAATTTGTAAAATTTGTTTTTGTCAGATACAATATAATTGCAAAAATTGTATGTTTGTTTATTTTCAAATATTTGAAAGCAAAACTTACCAGTGATGAGTTAAAATATGAATCTTTCATTAAGTTGATGATTTGGGTGCTTATTGGTTACTTGGTCCATAATGATAGTGATGCTAGCTTTTTGATTTAGTGCATCCTGGGACACACATATTTTATTTGAATGAGTCCCTGGGAAAATCTATGGGTCCCAACTAAAGTTTCTTAATAAATTGTAGGATTTTTATTTATGAACTGCAGCACACGTATCTATCAGCATCTCTGGGATGTTAACCTAGCTTGTTAACCATCACACCATGCAAGGTGCTCTTAGTGTAGGAGATGAGTTTAGAATGTTTTATCAATTTTGCTTTAAATTGAACTGAATTTCAGTTTGGCAAGACTATTTGACAGGACGAGGAGTTCTCTAAGTTGTTTTACTTACAAGAAGAGAGCCCCTTTGATTTAATTCGTAAATTTATACCACCTCATTCCACCCAGCTGGAAGTCACATTCATTTTCCTAACTACCCCAAATGATAGCCTTTGTTTAAATACAATATTAAACATATTTAGAGGTCTTTGAATTAAGGGAAATAACAGATAACTTTAAATAAAAAGGCCATTTTTAGCTATTTTTTGATAAATCCTTATAGGAATTGGGGTCTGAACTTCTCAAAATTCTCAACAGGATGTTAAGAGTTAATTACTGTTTTTCTTCTAGACTGGTTGCCATACCAAGATTAAAGACCCCAGTCTTTCCTACTTTTTAAAAGTTATTCCTGCAGATCCATTATTACTGAATCATGAGTTGAATCCATGTGGGATGCCCCATTTAAATCCCTATGTGAAAAATAGACTTTGCATTGATCCAGCTACTCTGAAAAGAAATGTTAATGTCTACTATCTAAAATATTAAATGAAAAAATAAATCCATGCTGTTATCATTTAAATTTTATTTTTTAATTATGTTCACCAATATAAATCAAATCTCTATTATTTTTGCTCAAAAACCAAGCCTTGGTGATATTTAATGTGTGTGTGTGTGCGTATATATATATATATATATATATATATATATATATATATATATGTGTATATATATATATATATATATATATATGTGTATATATATGTATATATATATTTACTTTGTTGTTAATTGTTTTATTTTCGAAGTTACCTCCGGACATACATATACACAACAACAATGTATAGATAGATAGATATAGAAAACTGTATTATCAATATATATATATATATATATATATATATATAATGTGTGTATATATATGTATATATATATTTACTTTGTTGTTAATTGTTTTATTTCGAAGTTACCTCCGGACATACATATACACAACAACAATGTATAGATAGATAGATATAGAAAACTGTATTATCAATATATATATATATATATATATATATATATAATGTGTGTATATATATGTATATATATATTTACTTTGTTGTTAATTGTTTTATTTTCGAAGTTACCTCCGGACATACATATACACAACAACAATGTATAGATAGATAGATATAGAAAACTGTATTATCAATATATATATATATATATATATATATATATAATGTGTGTATATATATGTATATATATATTTACTTTGTTGTTAATTGTTTTATTTTCGAAGTTACCTCCGGACATACATATACACAACAACAATGTATAGATAGATAGATATAGAAAACTGTATTATCAATATATATATATATATATATATATATAATGTGTGTATATATATGTATATATATATTTACTTTGTTGTTAATTGTTTTATTTTCGAAGTTACCTCCGGACATACATATACACAACAACAATGTATAGATAGATAGATATAGAAAACTGTATTATCAATATATATATATATATATATATATATATATATATATATATATATATATATACCTGTAAAAATAGATAATCATGCCAAGATTTTTATTTGAGTAATACATTTAAGATGTTTCACCTTTTTTATATAAAGCATTTTCCAGATAAATTTGCAGCTGAATAATATCTTTATGGGGGTCTGCATTCACGTTGAATGTCATTTTTAATCATCGAAATTCTCAATATAATGGAGATATCTATGAAATTTTCACTCCATCTTAAATAGAAGCATCAGTATCATCATGAACTGTTGTTACAACAAGAAACCAACTTCATGAGCCATCTAGTAACATCTACGCTTGTTGGTTGACGTTCTTTAAATTTCTACTGGATTTAATTTTAGGTATTTTGGTGCCCCCCCCCTTACAAAAAAAAAAAGATGAAATGAATTCCTATTAAATTTTGTAAAACCTTTTTAGTTCATGTTGCTAGATTAACACTTGGTCAGTTTTGATTCAAATAAACCTTTTATTTTAGTATATCTTATTATAATGGAGATTGTGTGTTTTTCTGTCTGTAACTGAAACTATATTACTAATCGAGTCACAATTAGCATAGTTATTTACATCACATTCTCCATGATTTTATTTATATTTAAACCTCAATTATTAATAAAATTGCTTCACCTTTTTATTAGTATTGTCCATATCTACATACTAATAACATGCTATGGTATTTATATATACAAAAAATAGCGGTTTGCAGTGTGAATGGGAAGGCTAATTTGCATATTGATATTAAAAATGTGATTTTATTAAATATGTGCTTAGTATTATTGATTTCTAACTGTTTGGTTTTATTTTAATGAATATAAGCAAAAATCTCTTCAATGAATCTTAAATGAAATCCATTAACAAGAAAAAATAACTGTCATTTTATTCTTTATTCCCTAATTTAACTAAATAGTTGAATAAGTAAAATTCAGCAATGAAAGACGGGAGTGATGGAAGAGTAAGTTTCATTTCTATTTTTCTATTATGCCCCCACTCTGTTACATATCTTTTTGTCTGCCTCTAATTTAATACGATATTTCATTACATTAAAACTTAAATACTTGCACCCGGAGGGTGCATATATTTGCTAGTAATAATAAAGATGAGGACAACAGCCTGAAAAATCTACATAATACAATGTTTCAGGCGATTTGCCTTCCGACCTCCTTCAGGTGTTTCTTGTTGAACTCTGGAGTCTTCATGGGACTTCAAACTGAACCCTTTATTTAATCCTTTGGGGTTAACCATAATTGGGTACAAATGTTAAGCTGTGTTAAGTCTACTATGTTGTTATCACCTATAGTAGATTGTTCTCATTCTGTTAGCCATGACTAGTTATAAGTGTTAAGTATACTATGTTGTTATCACCCATAGTCGGGATTGAACCTGCAACCTACAGATAGTTATCACTTAAAATTTTATTAACCCAACCCTTATATCCATTGATTGAGCTATGTGTCCAAAATTCTGATAAAACTTTTATATTTAACTCTTAACATCCCATTGAGAATTTTCTAAGTCCATAGCCCCATTCCTATAAGGATTTATCAATAAATGGCTAAAAATGGCCTTTCATTTAAAGTTACCTGTTATTTCCCATAAATCAAAGACTTCTAAATATGTTTAATATTACATTTAAACAAAGTCCATAGCCCCATTCCTATAAGGATTTATCAATAAATGGCTAAAAATGGCCTTTTCATTTAAAGTTACCTGTTATTTCCCATAAATCAAAGACTTCTAAATATGTCTAATATTACATTTAAACAAAGGCTATCATTTGGGGTGGATTAGGTAAACAAATGTGACTTCCGGCCGGGTTGAATGGGTGGTATAGGACGTTAAGAGTTAATATTTAAAAAAAAAACTGAAGTATTAAAATATTTTCTGCCTTATTCTACTTGTCAATAATGCTTGTACTTATTCCTGACCCATGACAATTCCTATTGTCCATGAATTTTAATTCACATTTATGTCCTCAAATATGGTAAATTGTAGCTAGCCAGTGCCACACTATCACTTAGGCTGACTAAGCTTAAGCCTAGAGGTCCATCAAGATTGCATAAAAGGATTGTGAAAAGGGAAGGGGGATGTGAAGGGGGCCAAAGAAGCTCAAAGCCTGGGGGCGCTATCATGGGTTAATCCGGCACATTGTTTCATTCATCTCCAACAATTTACTATGTCACAAAATACATAATCATTTGTGAATGAATGTGTTGACATATTTGTTTAATGAATCTTAAGATAAAATGGATAACATAAACAACAAGTAATGTACATTGCAAATTGCACCTCTTCATTGAAACTTGGAATTAAAATAACTTTGTTTTTTAAAACTTGTGCTTATATATATATATATATATATATAACATTCAGAAGCCACAACACAAAAAAAAAAAAAAACTCATGAAATTAAACAAATCACTATATATATATATATATATATATATATATATATATATATATATATATATATTATATATATGAGGAAAAATGAGTAAAGAAAAGAAAAGTAAATAAAAAAAAAAGTAAATAAAAAAAATTAAAAAAATTCGATTTTCGAATATTTCCAAAAATCTCTGTTGTTTTTTTCCCAACAAATTTTTTCATAAAAATAAATATTCACTCTGATGAAGGTCGATTCTTGTATGTGTGCGAAATATTTTCACACACATTAACTGACCGGAACACATGTGTAAGTGATTGATTAAATTCATTTTATCCATTTACTTTTCTTTTCTTTACTCATTTTTCCTCATATTGTCGGATTCAATTCCTTTTCCATTTTTACACATATATATATATATATGAATCAGACAAACATACTAAAAGTTTTGCTTAATGCTCTTCAGGGCTAAGATCTGACTTCTTTTGGCCAAAGTATTGTACTAATAGATTATTTTTTGTTGGTACGATTATCTTGGTCTTTTCTTTTTTCCAAAAATGTTTTTCTTCCCGGTTGATGTTTGGTAGTATATTTTTACAATCAAACTATTTGCTGGGTTTTTTCTCACCGCGAGGATTTACCAACAAGTTTGGTATATATATATATATATATATATATATATATATATATATATATAGTCTTTATTCTGCCTATCAGCATTTTAAATAGGTATGTAATATATTCCTCTGTTTGACACAGATTTGTTGATTTGCTGTTTTAAAAAAACAACAACAAACAAAACTCCCCCAAAACTTGAATATTTTCTGGTTTCCTCCTATGATGACCTATTAGTTTTTAAATCTTCAGATTACATAAGTAATTCAAATGTTTGTCTGTAGTCATTTACCCAACCCATTCACTACAGGTAGGATATGACACAAAATCGCAAGTATGGGGCATCCTTTGAGGATTGAATTTGCTATTCAGTAGTAATGGGGGTAAAAAAGAACAATTTCCTTGTAAATTCCTTCCATAAAATAAACTGAACCCTCATTTTATGTCCATGTTTTTGCAATAAATGTTACAATACTAAATGTTTTCTTGATTCTTTATTCTTTAACAAATCAAGAAAATATATTTAGTATTGTAAAATAACGGGTGCAAGAAAAATAAAACATTTATTGCAAAAACACGGACATAAAAGGAGGGTTCAGTTTATTTTATGGTAGGAATTTATGAGGAAATTGTTCTTTTTTACCGTAATGGGATCAGATGTTTGTCTGTAATGATTTAAAAAAAAATGAAATACAGGGTGTAGCAGAAATACCTCCCACATTTTAAACTGTCGCTTGTATGATGCAAGTGAACTTGTGTAAGTGGTAATGATAGTTGTATCTAGTTAATGTCTTACCATTATTTTAATTTGTATCCTCCCCTCACTTATAGAATTAGTTATGATAGTTGTATCTAGTTAATGTCTTACCATTATTTTAATTTTGTATCCTCCCTCACTTATAGAATTAGTTATGATAGTTGTATCTAGTTAATGTCTTACCATTATTTTAATTTTGTATCCTCACTTATAGAATTAGTTATGATAGTTGTATCTAGTTAATGTCTTACCATTATTTTAATTTTGTATCCTCCCCTCACTTATAGAATTAGTTATGATCTTGGTTTCGACTGGTTCACACAGTGCATTTGCTGTCAAAACATTTAAGATTGTTTAATTCATAATTGCTACACAGAGAGCTTTTTGTGCTCATTTCATGATACATCGCAATGAAGCCGTATTGGATAGAATTTTCAACCCATAGTAGTATTGATTTTCTATCTGAAACAACATCATTCTGATGTCATATGAAATGAGAACAAAAAACTCTCTCTATCAATTATAAATTCCCCAGTCTTAAAATACATTTCAATAGCAAACACACTATGTGCACTGGTGAAAACTATGATCATAACTGATTGTATTGGGGAGAGGGGTAAGATGGTATCTGGGGGCGGGGATTAGCTATTACCACTTGCACCACACAGGTGACATTTTAAAATGTCGAGGGGTATTTCTGCTGCACCCTTTATATGTAAATATAAAATTATAGTCCAATATAGGTGTAATTAGTAGGTTAATTAATTAGTAGAATTAATTAGCATAAATTAAGATACAATTTTTTCTAGGTGTAAGATATGATCATTTATATTTCCTGTACTAAACCATCTTTGCCTGTTCTTTATTTTCTATATATTCAATAAATCATTGAAATTTTTATACAAAATGCACTGGTTGATAGTTATAAGACCTATATATTAGGATTTCTCATACATTAATCTCTTTAGACTACTATTCATATTCACACCATGTGCACACCCCCCCCCAAAAAAAAAACAAACAAAGAAAAAATAGTTTCAGTTGCTGGACTGAATTTAAAAAATAAATCTTTGTTTCTATTTGCTATGGGAAAAGCAAAAATAAAAAATTAAATGAAAAAAAACCCCCAAAAAAACAAAAAAAGCAGATGCCATAAAACTTTTATATCTGTACAATTGTGAGATTTAAATGTTTAGTAACTGTGGACACTTTTAAAGTTTCATTAACTTTATTTTATTACATGAAAACAGTCATTTTTTTTTCTCTCTTCGTATATATATTCAATTTAGAATTTCTACTTGAACCTTGACAAATGACAAAATAATACTTTGTATCTTTTCTATTTTTATTTATTTGAGATTAGCTAAAAACTGTTCAATACAAATTGAGAATCATTATATATACTAGCAAATATATGCACCCTCCGGGTGCAAGTATTTAAGTTTTAATGTAATGAAATATCGTATTAAATTAGAAGTCTAATAAGAAAGCAGATAAAAAGATATGTAACAGAGTGGGGGTATAATAGAAAAATAGAAATGAAACTTACTCTTCCATCACTCCCGTCTTTCATTGCTGAATTTTACTTATTTAACTATTTAGTTAAATTAGGAAATAAAGAATAAAATGACAGTTATTTTTTCTTGTTAATGGATTTCATTTAAGATTCATTGGAGAGATGTTTGCTTATATTCATTAAAATAAAACCAAACAATTAGAAATCAATAATACTAAGCACATATTTAATAAAATCACATTTTTAATATCAATATGCAAATTAGCCTTCCCATTCACACTGCAAACCGCTATTTTGTTGTATATATAAATACAATAGTATGTTATTAGTATGTAGATATGGACAACAGTGGCTTCGGCCTCTGGACCATTGATATAATTAACAGCGTCGATCCCAGGGGGCCACCCCCCAGGCAACACCTGCCCCCTTGATTTAAAGGGGCAGGGCTGGGTAAAAAGGTGAAGCAATTTTATTAATAATTGAGGTTTAAATTTAAATATAAATAAAATCATGCAGAATTTGATGTAAATAACTATGTTAATTGTGACTCGATTAGTAATATAGTTTCGGTTACAGACAGAAAAACACACAATCTCCATTATAATAAGATATATATATATATATATATATATATATATATATATATATATATATATATATATATACACACACACACACACACACACCACCTGTTAAAATGTGACTGGTATGGTTTAGAGGCTTTGGCCTCTAGACCTCTGAGTAAATTAGCCACCTGTTCCCAGGAGGCTGTCCCCCTTCCCAGGCTTCACTTACCCCTTGTCTAAAAGGGATAGGGCTGGGTTTATTGCCTGGTGCCTGAGGGAACCTCGCATTCTTTGCAGTAGCCATCGCATGAGCTTAGGTTTACATGGCCTCCCACATTAAAGAACTTGTATTGTATCCTGGTCTGGTGAGAGGTTTTGGTAATTTTTTTTTCTTTTTACCTGCTAAAATACATTGAATCTTCAGAAAACAATCTTATGTAATGAGACACAAATACTTAAAAATATAGGAATTCTATAATTGTTGATAACTAAAATGTCATTCTTTATACGGGTTAGCTCAGTTGGTAGAGTGTTCGGCTAGAAACCACAAGGTTCTTAGTTCGATACCGGTCCTCGCCAACTCAGCGTACGAGTAGCACAGGGATCTGTGCGGTAAAGTAAGGAGCTGATGGTAGGTGTGGCGCTTCACCTCAGATGCAAAAAACACTCTCCTTGGTCTAGCGATAGTGAAAAGGGGATAGACTCCCTCGCTGGTTGGCTGATACTGACTTTAGGACGCCCCGACGACTTTACTTACTTTTTATATATATATATATGTGTGTGTGTGTGTATATATATATATATATATATATATATATATACACACACACACACACACACACACACACACACATGACTGAATAGGGCTGAGCATATTAAAGGTAAATTTACACATAAAGGAGCCAGTTTAGCTCACTCGGTAGAGCATCCACCTAAGAATCTGGGAGCTGACACTAGGTGTGGCATTCCACCTCAGCTAAAATTAACTCCCTGGATGTTCAGCTGATACCGACAATAGGCCACTCTTCAGACTTTACTTACATTTTACACATCATAAAATTAATAAAAAATAAGGCTAGAAAAATAAAGAGTGGATAAGTTATAAGACGATTAAGCAACTCTGGTGACGGACATTTCTATAGTGTCATTTGAGCAACAGTTGTCAAATTTGTTTGCAAAATATGTTTATACATACAAATAAGCAGAATATAATGATGTGCATATGGCAGCATTTCTCCTGTAAAATTAACGGCTGTGCACATATTGCACATATTAACAACCCTGTTCTGTTATTAACAAATTATTATTATTTTTATTTTTTTTATTTTCTTAACAAATTTTTTCAATACATAGATTTAGTGTTAAACTTGTTGCAACAAATTTTAGGTCAAAAAATATAAAACTTTGTTGTTAAATCATTAAATTCCACTTTTAAGCACTAATGTTATTTTTTTCATTCATTCATCATTCTACTTTCATCTTGTATTAAGACCCAAAATTCCCAAAGGGTTGACTACTAATTCTTTTTGGAGAGGAAGTGAGGTGTAAAGTCTTTAGAGGAGAAAGACATACTTCTGAAATTAATATTTTGTTTAAATTTTCTAGCTTTATATATTTGTTCACACAATAAACCAACATTGAGATTTTTAATGTGTATGGTATGTTTTTAGTATTTGTTGGATTAATAACTAACATAGTCATTAGAATCAAAGTTTTGACATATTTGCAGAGTAAATTCTATCCGTGATATCACAGATTATATAAGCAGCTAATATGTTGTAATAGACAAATTGTTTCCTTTAATGGGGAAATAAATAAAAATCATTAACACAATCGATATGTAAAAGGAATTTTCTTTTCTTTACTTTTTTCTTTTCTTTACTTTTTTTCTTTTCTTTACTTTTTTTCTTTTTTTTTTTCTTCTTTACTTTTTCTTTTCTTTACTTTTTTTTCTTTTCTTTACTTTTTTTCTTTTCTTTACTTTTTTTCTTTTCTTTGCTTTTTTTTCTTTTTTTTGCTTTTTTTCTTTTTTTTTTGCTTTTTTTCTTTTTTTAAAACTTTTTTCTTCTCTTTTTCTTTACTTTATTTTCTTTTCTTACTTTTTTAAAACTTTTTTTCTTCTCTTTTTTCTTCACTTTTTTTTTCTTTACTTTTTTCCTTTTCTTCTTTTTCCCCTCATTTTTCTTTTTTTCCCCTTTTTCTTTCTTTTTTCCCTTTTTTTCCTTTTTTTTTCTTTTTCTCCCACCTTTTCTTTTTTCCTTTTTCTTTTCTTTTCTTTACTTTTTTCCTTTTTCTTTACTTTTTTCCTTTTTCTTTTCTTTACTTTTCTTTTCTTCTTTTTTTCCACTTTTTTTCTACCCCCCCTTTTTTCTTTTTTCTCCCTTTTTTCTAGCCCCCCCTTTTTTTTTTTTTTTCCCCTTTTTTTCTTCTTTTTACCTGCACCCCAATGAGCATTTCTGACCAACTATTGCATATATCTGTACTTTGAATTTTTAACTTTACCTATAATTGTTATTACTAAAAAGACCTACCTTTACATCTTGTTTATGTATTTATTATGCATATATACAATAACACTATATTTTTGGTATTTCTGTAAGGTTTTCGGTATTTTGATCTTCAGTTTTTACTATCTAAGTATTACTTTTTTTATGAGTGGTGGTCTTATATGTTTACTGTTGTTTTTGAGAATCCATTTATCACTTTATTTTTTGTTTTTCCATTAATTCCCACATTAGCTGAGAAAAGATTTAACTGTCTGTGATCACTTGGTTATAATTAAAAGTACTCGGAACTTGTTTATCCAGTCAAAAAATAAATTATAAGAGAAAGGATATTTATGGAAGAAAAAATAAATTATTCTCCCATGATTACTCATTATTGTTTTTTTGAAGAGTGAGTTTTTATTTTTATGTTGTAATATATTTTATTTTGCTCTTTGTTTACCATGTTTTTTTAGGGCATGATTTTTAGAATCTTCTTAAACTTTATAGGTTAGACCAATGTGATGGTTAGCAAGCTGTAATAGCAGACCATTGGTAATTAGTTTGACTCTCACCCACTGTAGTGATCTAATGCTTTTAGCTTAGATAAGATGACAGTCAAATCATTCAAAAAAAAGTAAAATTTCACCAACCCCCTTCAATTTTTTTGGAAATTTTGTCCAGGTGTTGACTATGATAAAGTAAAAAAAATCCCCAAAATTTGAGCTTCCAATTCAAAAAATTGGCAGTTATGTAAATTTTAAACTTAAAAAGCTTGGAGGTGAGGGGTGCAAAAGATGATGACTTTTTGTAATCTATTTTTGTCTGTAAAATGAGTTCTAGAGCTTCCCTACTCCTAAAAATTGGTTTGTAAAAGCTTTTTGAATTTTAGAAAAATTGAAGGGGCTGGGTGACATGGCCTGGATGATTTGACATAGAATTACCGATCAGTATTTATTTTACATTCTTAAAGGATAATCTAGATAACTTGCAAGAATATGCGCCCTCTTAGCATAAGTATTTAAGCTTTAATGTAATGAAATATATTAAATTAAAAATCTAATGAAATTAGAGAAGAACTCATATAAAAAGATTACTTATTTTAATTATATTTTAATTGGTTTCATAGGATTGATTTTAATATGTTGGAGGAAAAAAATCAATATTAAAGATTAATAACACCAAGTAATCATTTGTTAAACCTGGTTTTGTTAAAACCAATATGCAAATTAACCACACCATATATTATGTAAACCTGTATTTTTAGTGTTATATCAGACACATTGAAGGATTTTAAATGCTCTAATAACATGGGCTCAGATTTTCATACAGACATCATGAATGAATAAGATTTATTCTATGTATTAATGAATTTGACTATAAATTGAATACTCTTTGATAAACTTACACAATTTCTGAAGTGACATAATTTCGGTTACAGACGGACAGACACTGAATCTTTATTATAATAAGAAGGGTTTGAATCCAGTTTTCCTTCTCCTAGACAGGTTGCCTAATCAAAGCTAAATAATCTAATCTGTCCTATTTATCCATAGTGAGGGGTAAGAACTGTTGGATTCATGCCTTTCCTAAAAGTATTAGCTCAAAGTTTGAATACAAATGAACTCATCCAGGATTTGAACTCTGGCTGCCGATTCCAATCCCTATGTAAATGTGGTCAAGAAATATGACTGAAAAATGAAAACTTGAGTTGTTGAAATTAGCAGTTCATTCATATGATGACCTGTCTCACCTTTATAGCTTCATGAGATTCTATGGAATTGTTTTCAAAATAATGGAATTTGTTGATATAAATCTGTTAGGGTCAGCCTAAAAAACATGTTGCATTGTGGGAACAAGAGGGCAAGGGAGAAGAAAGGTTAGATATACCATTTATCTGGTCCCTCATAGTTTGAAGTTTAAATGATGGTTTTGGTAGAAGCCATTAGTTCTGACTTGCATCAAATAAAACCATTGTTAATATTATTTGAATTATTTGGAGTATTGTCCTCATCTTTTATTGTTATCTGTACAATACAAATGATCAAGCCTCATCTCAAAAGTTCAGAGAAATAGTAAACCATTATTAGTTCTACTTTAGTCTTTTCTTCATTATTTATATTTTTTATACTTTAAAAATGTTACAAAATTATTATGGAAACAGACTGACTCTGAGTGTCAATTATTTAGAAGCTTTTAAATTTTAAAATCTGTTTTGTGATTCTTATTACTATAAGATATGACTAAAGATTATTATTGAAAAATAATGTTTTTAAAAATAATTTAGTATTACCTGATAAACCGATCATCATGCAGATAAATTAATTTTAACAATTTGGTTTTCCTTTTTCAATTATATTTCTTTACCACTTGATGAAATGCCTGCATTAATTTTAAATAAGTACTCTATAATTAGGATTAAATAGTTCTCTCCTTTGAGAAGTCCTCACCTTATTATTAAATTGAAAACTGGATTAAAAATTATTTTAAGTTGAAGCATTCTAAACATTTAGTGTGGGTGACACAAAATATGTTACATTATAATATATTTATTATAGGGTACAATGCATTTATGGTGTGATTGTTACCATACGTTTCAAAGCAGCGGGTTAGCCACTTATCATCAAGAGAATGCACCTGTAATTAAGCACTTTATTTTCAATTTTCTGATACTTAAAAAACTACTAATTTTATAATATAGATATGATTTTATGATTTATTTTCAAACTAATCAAATATTGTGCTCAACTGAAAATTTTAAGCTAGTTTGCATTTCACCAACCCCTCAACCATGGCCAGAATTTGACAAAAAGTCAATTTTTAAGTGGAGTAGAGCTGGTTTGAATCTAGTTTTCCTTCTCCTAAATAAGTTGCCTAACCAAACCTAAAGAACCCAGTCTGTCCTATTTATCCATAACTAGGGGGAGAACTGATAGTCATGTATTTTCTTAGCGCAAAATGAAATACAAACTCATCCAGGATTTGAACTCTGATTGCTGATTCCAATTCCTATATTGATAATTGTTACACTACAAGCACTTCCATATTACTTTTTTGCAATTAATGCAGATATTTCAGCAAGTGGTTAAGATATACAATTGAATCTTGGTTTTCCTGTTAACAATAGAAAAGGCTGTGGCATCTTAAGATATGGGATTTTTAGCAAATCTGCTATATCCAGGCTCTCATCACATTTCTGGTCAATAAAAGAAGTCAACAGGTTATTTTCAACAAGATATAGTTGAATAGAATGGTAAAATAATCAGCAATCCTCACCAAAGAAATCCTTCAATATTGATAATGACTTCTCCATTTTGAAAACTTTGATCAAGAGAAAAATGAAGAAACTTGCAAAAAAGAAGGGATTAAAACTCTTTAGGGGATTGCATAGGTTCCCATCAACACTATCTTGAGCAACCCAACTGAACTAAAGTTCAAGAGGCTCATCATAAGTTGTGCCATTTTGCCAGATTAGTTGATGTCTATCTTTATGTAGATGCACCACAGTTTTGATTTCACAATTGACTTCTTCTAAATTGGTTGCCAACTGTTTTACCAATACTGGGAGGATGAGGAGTGACAGTAAAAGGTATGGATTCATGCCTTTCTCAAAAGGGCATTAATGTGAAATGAATGCAAGCAGCCTGACAGAATTCAAACTCTGTTTGATGATCCTATTTTCCAATGCCAATAACCATTATGTCACCTGCACCCAATTGAACTTTAGGGGGTTGCACGGGTTCCCACCAACACTATCTTGAGCAACCCAATTGAACTTTAGGGGGGTTGCACGGGTTCCCACCAACACTATCTTGAGCAACCCAATTGAACTTTAGGGGGGTTGCACGGGTTCCCACCAACACTATCTTGAGCAACCCAATTGAACTAAAATTCAAGTGGATCATCACAAGTTTCACCATTTTGCCAGATTAGTTGATGTCTATCTTTATGTAGATGAACCACAGTTTTGATTTCACAATTGACTTCTTCTAAATTGGTTGTCAACTAAAAGGGGAGGGGGAGTGGAAGTAAAAGGAATGGATTCATGCTTTTCTCAAAAGGGTATTAATGTGAAGCAAGCAGCTTGACAAAATTTGAACTTGGTCCTTGTTAAAACTTGTTTTTAGAGATTCATTCCATTAGCACATTGAAGAATTACTGTTGGTGTTTCCTCAACACACCCTAGTATTATTTTTCTTCCAATAGTTTTAATTTACCAAGATATGAGTATACATGTGTCAAATATGTTTGCTTTGATTTCAATCTTGCATTAGGTGTTAATGACTTGAGTGTTGTTGATGGATATATCTTACAAGGAACTTTTTACTTTTTGTCATTGAATCTGATAAAGATTCAAGACAACTCCTAAAGGAAGGCAATGAAAACAATGATTTTTCTGGCTTTGTAATCGATAGACCTGAAAATTGTCACTTGATCCCAGGCAATGAAAGAAATGGACAGTTTTACATGTTTATTAACGTTTTAATAATTTGGTTTCCAAACCGTCTCTCTCATAGAGGAAGAAAGTTTTTGTATCATCTAAAAGTCTCCATGGAAATCCTTTTTTAAAAGGTGCTTCCAAAAAAAAACTTCTGAATTTTTGAGATGAGGCTTGATAATTTCTATTATCTGTTTTATTTATTCGGACTATTGTCCTCACCTTTGTTATCTGTACAATGTTTCGGCTGATGTGCCCTCCAGCCTTCTTCAGTTCTCTGATGGTTCCCGATTATGACAAGGAGGTTCCAGAGTTTGAGAAGTTCCCGAGTCCGAAAATAAATACCTGAAGAAGGCTGGCAGGCACGTAGACTGAAACATTGTACAAATAACAATAAAGATGAGGACAATAGTCCAAATAATTTAAAAAAAAAAAAACAACTTCTCTGTTAAACTGCAACTGCTAAACTCAAAGCACAAACTTTCTCAGGCCTGTTTCAATTGAGGTGACCTTTAACCTCTTGTCTGTCTATCAAACACCTCCACACTTCTGGTGGTTGGATCTTGGTGTTGGGAGGACATTACATAAAAGGATGGCTAACAGATGTCATACAAAAATATATAATATTCATTTGAGATCTATTTTGATATTTATAATATTTTTATAATGCAAGTGCAGATTTTTTTATAGCAAGTAGGTTGATGCAAATTGTAAGTTGTTCTTTTAAAAAGTTATAAGAGTTCAAGTATAATGTTAGAGTTTTTCCTTGCTCCCAGTCCCCAAATTGTTCTTTAAACTACTTAAATCATACTCCAGCCATACATGGATCAGACAAGGAGTTTTAAATTAATTCAGGTATCTAGTAAACAAGATATAGGTATCCAGTCATTGTTATTAAGTATACTAGCAAATGTATGCACCCTCTGGGTGCAAGTATTTAAGTTTTAATGTAATAAAATATATTAAATTAGAAAAGATTAATGAAACTAAATAAGAATGCAGATAAAAAGATTTGAAACAGAAGGGAGGTATAATCGAAAAATAGAACAACTGAAACTTACTCTTCCATCACTCCCATCTTTCATTGCTAAGTTTTCCCAGTTTAACTATTTAGTTAAATTCGGAAGTAAAGAATAAAATTACTGTTATTCATTCTTTTTAATGGATTTCTTTCAAGATTTATCCCCGAAATCTTTGCTAATATTTATTAAGATAAAACCAAACAATTAGAATTTAATAATACTAAGCACATATTTATTAAGATCAAATTTTTAATATCAATATGCAAATTAGCCTTCTCGTTCACACTGTAAACCGCTATTTTCTTGTATATATAAATATAATTGCATGTTATTAGTATATTGGTAAGGACAACAGTATTAATAATGTAAAACAATTTTACTAATAATTGAGGTTTAAGTAAAAATAAAGTCATAGAGAATGAGATGTAAATAACAAAGGGAATTGTAACTTGAGTAGTTACATAGTTTCGGTTACAGACATAAAAACACACAATCTTCATTATAATAAGATAATGCTATATTGAAACTATATTTGTTTGCAAATGTTAATGATTATCATTTGACTAAAAAAGAAGACTCCAGCATAAAAAAAAAAAAACAAGTGTTGACACACTGTCAAAAAATGTCTTCAGCATCAAATAACCCAACAAGTGTTCCGCCCTGTCGGCTGGGGCGTTAGAATGCACCGACCGCACGTCTGCAGAGGGGTAAGACTCCACCAAATGGGGCCACCTGTTGGTCATGGGTGGTGACCCGTGATGCTTAAAGATGGAGTCAACACTCCACTTAGAGCCTTATTTAGGCTAGACGGGCGGTTGGAGAGAGACCCCCCCCCCCGAGCAATCGGCTTGTCATCTCAAGCCCTAGCACCTATATGATTGCCCAAACCCTATTGCCCTTATGGCAATCCCCAACCCTTTTTATCATATGGGTGCTAGAAGGTGGTGGCTGCGAGTCTACATGTCCTGGGAATGACGTTAAACTCTATCTGATGGTGAGGTTCCAGTTTTGGAGAATGTGGAGCACCCCTTCATCACCATTGCTCCCTGGTCCACTCTGACCCAGAGTGGTAGTACCTGTTAGGGTCCCATCTATGGGTTAAATAGTTTATAAATAAATGAATGAGTTGATAAACAAAATTGTATTATCCATTAAAAATGAAATTATTTCAAAACTTTGTTAGCATTAAACATTTTTTTTTACCAATAGAAGTATTCGGCATAAAAAACCCCAAGGGGTTGACATGCCGTAAAACCCAACCAAACCAACAAGTGTTAATATACTGTAAAACTAACCAACTCTCTTTCCTAGTAATATGATTAATATTGCAACTCTCTTTCCTAGTTGATCTACTCTTATTGATTTGTCTTATAGTAATTTAAGCTTAATAAATGCAAATTCAGATTGAGAATTTTCACATCTCTGCTTACCAAAATCATGAATGACTGTTTCTGGGAGAGATAATTCAATAGTTTGTCATTGTATTCTCTATAGTTTTAATTATCTATCATCTTTCTATACTGATTACCTACTACCATCTCCAAAGAGTTCAATCAGCGCTCTGCTATTTAACCCATAACTTGAAGAAATGATTCATGCCTTTCTCAAGAACAATTAAATAGGGTGAACTCTAATAATCTCTGCTAGAATTTCAATTCTGCTGATTACTATTATACCACCTGAATCTCATTTATTAACTCTTTGCCTACCAAATTTCCCCCATGGCTGTCCAAAATTTTCTTCGTATTTTTTATCGGTATAATGGGATATTTCACAGACAAAACAAAAAATGGCAGTGGTGTTCATGTAGTCATTTTTCAGTATAAACAAGTAACACATGCAAGAGCCACTGCCAGTGGTTTATGGTAGGATTGCAGTGGTGGGAGAGCCACTGTGAGCTGCTAATAGTAGGCAAAGAGTTAAATGCATACTAAGTCGTGGTGTAATGGTTAGCAAGCTAGTCTCACAGATCCATTACTACTGAATAGCGAGTTCGATCCTTGCTAGATGCCTCATAAAAAATCCCTTGTAAAAAGACTTTGTATTAATCTGGCTTAGTGATAGGTCAGAAAAATATTTTTTGTCTTTATTATTTTATATTTATTTTCTACTCTATGTGAACCCATGATTTGGAAAGGGATATTTGGCTGTGGAGGTATCCTTAAATTTTTAACCCACCTTAACCTTCCACAAAGTTTCGATAACAGCTTGTAGGACACTGGGAATCTGCCTTTAGAATAAATTTGAAAGTGTATTTAGGTAAATCATATTCAGATAAACAAAGGTGTGTGTGGGAATCAGTTAGGCCATTTGTATTAACGATTTCAAACCATGACCTTTATAGTATAATGTTGTTTGTTTTTCTGGATTGGGGTTAAGGATGTATTATATTGAAGGAAGTATATAAAGACAAAATCATTTAAACTTAAAACTATTTGCTAACACTTTTAAGGTAAACACATTTATTTAGGCTTAGATGATACATAAGTGCTCAATATTCAGAGACAAAGTTATTTGTCTCTGAATATTGAGCACTTGGTGGGGGGAGGAAGGGAGATGAAGAATAATTAAAGTTCCAATTACCGTCGAACTGGGAAGACGAGGAGTCCCAACCATTGACCACCTTCATAACGGAGTGGGGGAGATTCATTTATCTCAGGATGCCTCATGGTTATCTTGCATCTGGAGATGCTTACACTTGCAGATAAGACGAGGTAATCAAAGACATCCCACGCAAGGTGAAAATTGTAGACGACACCCTACTATATGACTCTAGCATTAAGTAAGCCTTTTATCACACCTTTGATTTCCTGATCCAATGTGCGAGGAATGGAATTGTGCGAGGAATGGAATCGTGCTCAACACTGACAAATTCCAGACACACACACATATGTATGCATCATAGACATAAAGACAACAGCACTTGGTAACTATCAGTTTCTTGCCTATCAAACCAAAGACAGTTTGAAGATTGCATAGGTGAGAAACTGACACATATATATGAGTAGCATAGACATAAAGGCAACAGCACTTAGTACCTGTCAGTTTCTCACTTATGCAATTTTCAAACTTTCTTGGGTTTGATAGGCAAGAAAGTGATGGTTACCAAGTGCTGTTGCCTTTATGTCTAGGCTACCCTAACATAAATATATTCACATGTGAGAAAAGGACAATATGAAAAATTAAATTGATATGTTTTACTATGAGGATAGTTTCATCAGAAATGCTATTTTATTTCACAAAAAAACTTTACACAAGAGAAGCATGTCACATTTCCTAGCCAAGGCTAAATAACCAAGTCTGCCCTACTATTTACCCATAGCTAGAGGAAGAACAGATAGATTCATACCTTTTCCAAGAGCATCAGCATGAAGTGAAATGCAAACAGCCTTGTTCAGGATTTCAACTTTGGTTACCTTATTGTATGACATGGTATGACAATAACCATTGCACTAAGCATGCACATATATTTTCATCTATCTTGAAATTCAATTTCTTTTGGAGGTTTAAGGAAACTAGCAAAAATCCTGTGCAAAGTGTGTTGAACTTATTGATGAATGTCAAATAACATGTTCATTTCTTGTCTCTAGGTTGTGTTAAGTTTTTAAATGCCATCCTTGGCCAGTTGAAAAGGGCTTAAGTAAGTAGGTCCTGGTTATGGAATCCTTTGGTAAGTGAATAAGTTCTATCCTGCGTAGTGTTAAAGGTCCAGTGATTTACTCCTATGTCCGTCGTCCACGAAGGTTCAAAGCAATTATGCATAGTTATGACCAGAACATCCGGTATAAATATTATATCAGCAGCAGAGTACTGCCAGTGGTTGGCCAAGAGGTTGATCACATAGTTCTCGGCGAGTCTATAAATAGAAGTGGGCATCTGGTACACACCTTATATACATATTTCTGTATGAAGCGCGTGGTGTAATGGTTAAAGTCATAGGAAATGGACTCGTCAACACGAGTTCAAATCCTGGACGTGGTAATTGCATTTCACTTAGCGCTAATTCTACTTTCCCTCCAGCTATGGGTAAATAGTAGGGCAGACTGGGCTCTTTAACCATGGTTAGGCAATCGGTCTAAGAGAAGGAAAACTCTGAATTCAAACCTGTTAAACTCCGCTTAAGAAATTGACCTTGTGTCACATCTTGCCCGTGCGGAGGGGTTGGTAAATATATATATATATATATATATATACTAAATAAGTCATCAGGTTGTCGTCTTAGTTGAGCTGAGAACTTTTCAGCACTCTGTTGAGCATGACATTTCCACAGAATACTGATATTACACTTTGATCCTAAGCAGAAGTGCCAATTCCTGTGAATATAATTCTGTCACTTTTGACAGTCTCTGCTATTAGAGTGTATAAAATAGTTGCAATCTAGAGTGCATCTGTTATGGTAGGAGGTAACAAAAAGACATTCTTGTATGCTTTATATGTCAACACAAAAGGAATTGATGCTTGCCACTGTATGATTCATATAAGTTCATGTCAAAGTTTGACCTTTTTTTTCCCCCTTTTTTTTCTTTCTTTTTCTTTAAGTTGCTAAGTGTTGGATGGCAGGATGCAGAGACCCCTCCCCACAAAAAAAAAAAAATATTGAGAAAAAAATACTTGCCTTGATTTTGACAAGCAATACACACACACATTCAATTATATATATAATATATATATATATATATATATATATATATATATATATATAAAATGTCTGCAGTTCTATCAGGCTGAACCATATGTAACCAATTTTCTTGGTGACCTTTTCTCTTGAAAATTTTTGTGCAAATGCTTTTGCTTGTTGATCGTTCCCTCCCATCTTTTAATCTTGGCCTTCCTCAATGTATTTCTTACCTGACACTTATGTTCCTTATGACTTCTGCCGGCCAAAAGTTCACATGAAGACATGTCCTTTGTAAATTCTAGACATATTTGATACATTGCCAACTCCACGATAGAAAGTCTAGATAGGCAGACAGAATGTAATGGTTACAGAAATTAATTTCTATTCTTTATTATATATATGTGTGTTATATATATATATATGTGTGTGTGTGTGTGTGTATGTATATATATATATTATATATATATATATATATATATATAATTTTTTTTTTTAAGTATTGGGGTATTGTAAGAATTCTGTGGCCAACTTAAGTCTTTTTTTTTTTCTTCTTTTAATTTATATATATATATATATATATATATATATATATATTATATATATATATATATATAAATTTTTATGTCTGGTTTGGGAATTTTTGCTTTTGAAATTGTGTGAAGGTCAAGTGATAAGAAATCAGCTGATTGTATGTCTGGTAGAATTCCTCTCTGGATTATTTTGCAATTTTGGTAGCAGGGCATTTAAATTTCAAATATTTTGTTACTGTAGATTTTTAGTTTTCTCAGAAGTTAAAGCATGTCATTTTGGAAGTTCATTTAAAAAATTTAGTGTTGCCCACTCCTTTCATTTGTATAATCACTTTCCTAAGTATAACATTACTACAGAGATCTCTAACCTTCAGCAGACCTCCAAACTATAACTTCATATGTTTTGAATTCTTTTTTTGAGTGTGTAATAAATTTATATCTATATACATATATGTATATTAGAAGTTCATTTGAAAAAATTTAGTGTTGCCCACTCCTTTCATTTCCTAGACGGGCGGTCGGAGAGGCCCCCTCCGATCAATCGGCTGGTCACGTCAAGCCCTAGCACCTATATGATTTTCCCAACCCTATTGCCCTTATGGCAAGCCCCAATCCCTTTTTATCATATGGATGCTAGAAGGCGGTGGCTGCGGGTCTACATATCCTGGGAATGACGTTAAACTCTATCTGATGGTGAGGTTCCAGTTTTGGAGGTTTGGGGAATGTGGAACACCCCTTCATCACCATTGCTCCCTGGTCCACTCTGACCCGGAGTGGTAGTACCTGTTAGGGTCCCATCTATGGGTTAAATAGAAAAATGTATTTTAAAAAAAATTGTATTATCCATTAAGAATTGATTTATTTCAAAACCCAGGAAATAGTTTGATTGTAAAAATATACTACCAAACATCAACCGGGAAGAAAAAATTTTTTGAAAAAAAGATAAGACCAAGATAGTCGCACCAACAAAAAATAATCTATTGGTACAGTATTTGGCCAAAAGAAAAAACAATTTATATGTATATATATGTATATATATATTCATATAACCGCTAGTAGAATAGCTAATAAGCTCAATACCTAAGTAGAGCAAATAATAAAGATAAATCTAATGAGTCAGACGAACCTACTATTAGTTTCGCTTAATGCTCTTCAGGGCTAAGAGTCAGATCTTAGCCCTGAAGAGCATTAAGCGAAACTAATAGTAGGTTCATCTGACTCATTAGATTTATCTTTATATATATATATATATATATATAATATATATATAATATATATATATCTAGTTTTGATTTTTGTCCCCTTGTATAGGTATTTTGAGCAATGTTTAGTAGGTCAGAGTTCGTTGAATAAAAACCATGCGGGTATTGGTAGGCTTCAATCATATCCCCTCTTATACGTCGGAAAACCAGACTTGGTAAGTCAATGTTCCTCAGTCTTTCTTCATATGAAAGGGATTTTAAATTATTCACTAATTTAGTAGCTCTTTTTCTAAAGTCTTTTCTAAATATTTAACATGTGTTCAAATTGCCTCACAATTTTGAGAAGTACATTGTATGTGCATTTAATTAATTTGAATCACTTATTTGTTTTGCATTGTTTTATTTAGCATTGTGCAATGCACTTTTCAACATTTATCCCAGTATAGTCTCTACTTCTAAACTAAATTTTTTTTTTTTTGTAATATTATTTGTGCACATGTATATTATGTTTTCAATTATATTTCTCTTGATCTACAAATATACTATAGAGTTTAGCCATTTCAACTGTTTTTCCCCCTGTGTTATTAAAACAGGTGTTTTTTGCTAATATATAAATTCAAAATAACAAAATTTTAATCTACTGTCATTTTTATGTGCAGTGTCTCCCCCTCTCACACACTATAAAAATGAACACTTAAATTAAAAATCCTAGAAATACTAGACAACCCTTGAACTTGTTGGCTTTCCATTTTAACAGCAGTCCATGATGATTTTGATGCTTCTATTTATGCAGAAGTGAAAGATTATAATTAGCATTTAATATGTATTATTTGGATTATTGTCCTTATCTTTATTGTTATCTGCATAACGTTTCGGCCAATGTGGCCTCCAGCCTTCTTCAGGTATTTCTTGTTGGACTTGGGGAACTTCCTTGGATTCGAGAAACCCCTCTTTGAACTTGGCAACCTTCTTTTCGCTCTTAGAAGCCTTCTCGTCATAATCGGAAGCCTTCTCGTCGTAATCTGGGAGCCTTCTCGCCATAATCGGGAGCCTTCTCGTCATAATCGGGAGCCTTCACAGAACTTCAAAGCGAATAATACAAATTATCAAGCCTTCTCTAAAAAAATTAAAAGAAATTGCATTTAATAGTTATATTGTATTAAGAATTTGGATGATTTTAAAAAAATGTTCAGCACAACTATAATCCCCCCCCCCAATCAAACAACTTTATTACAAATAATGCTGGAAATTAAAAAAGAGGAGCTCTCAAAGTATTTATTTGACTAACAAGAAGAGAGCCCCTTTGGTTTTAATTCAGTTTTCCTTCTCCTAGATTGGTTTCCATACCAAGGTTAAAGTGCCCACTCTGCCTTACTATTTACTCATAGTTGCGTCCAGTATTTGAACTCATCTTGCTGTGTCCATTTCCTATGACAGTAACCATTACACCATGTGCCTCTAACTATTGCTTGATTCTCTGAGAGACTTTTAAGTATATTGCTATAATAAAAATCTGTCTGGTTTTACTGGTTTATAGTTACACACACACACACATGAAGACTTTTAGTAATACCAGTAAAAGTGTGAGCCCTCTGGGCACAAATATTTAAGTTATTATGTAATAAAATATATAGAATTAGAAAGACTAACAAAATTAATAAGAATGAATATAAAAATATTACTTATTTTAATTGATTTCTATATAAAATTATATATATATATATATATATATATATATATTATTATAATGGAGAGTGTGTGTTTTTCTGTCTGTAACCGAAACTACATCACTACTCAAGTCACATTTCCCTTAATTATTTACATCACATTCTCCATGATTTTATTCTTATTTAAACCTCAATTATTAATAAAATTGTTTTACATCATTAAGACTGTTGTCCATATCTACATACTAATAACATATAATTGTATTTATATATACAACAAAATAGCGGTTTACAGTGTGAATGGGAAGGCTAATTTGCATATTGATATTAAAAATTTGATTTTGATAAATATATGCTTAGTATTATTGATTTCTAATCGTTTGGTTTTATTTTAATGAATATAAGCAAAAATCTCTTCAATGAATCTTAAATGAAATCCATTAACAAGAAAAGATAACTGTCATTTTATTCTTTACTTCCTCTTTTAACTAAATACTTAAATTAGAAAAAATAACAATGAAAGACGAGAGTGATTGAAGAGTAAGTTTCAGTTGTTCTAATTTTCGATTATAATTCCCCTCTGTTTCAAATCTTTTTATCTGCATTCTTATTTAGTTTTATTAGCCTTTCTAATTTAATATAATATTTTATTACATTAAAACTTAAATACTTGCACCCGGAGGGTGTATATATTTGCTAGTATATATATATATATATATATATATATATATATGATTGATTTTAATACATTTGCAAATAATATGATAGTATTAGAAATCAGTAACATCAAATAGTTATTTATTAAACCCAGTTTTATTAAAATCATTATGCAAATTATTCCCACCATATACATACATATAAATATTTATTTCTTACAGATATATAACACATATTTCAGGATTTTAAATGCATTAATAATATGGGCAGTTTTGCTGGAAATGTAACTCTGCTAGACTTTAATAAGGACATTTTTGATAAGATGCTTATTAAGATTAAATAATGACTATTTCATAATCATTGAGAATGTAACTTAAATAACTAAGGAAATTGTAATATCAGTGGTGACAGTTTCGTTTACAGATAGACAGTTACATAATCTCCATTATAATAAAAAATATAAATATTTAAGGCTCAATGTTTTATATATGTGTGAAAAACTCAACAAACCATCATTTGGCTATTATAGATTAATTTCAACAGGACTCTTTATAAAAGAGATTAGTATCTTCAGATAGCCATGCATATAATAGAGAAAAAGACAAACCTTCTTTTGCTGTGAACTCTTCCTCATTTAAAAAACACAAAAGATGAAAATCAATTAAATAGATAAAATAGAATAAAATGAAAATAATATCTCATAAATAAAGGAAAAGAAATACTGTAAATATTGCTCTGTATGAAATGATATAATTGTCATACATTGAGCTCTCCTGAGGATTTGAAAGAATCTTCATATGTATCTATGGGTGTATATCTGTGTTATATAGTGTGTAGGTATATATGCATTGTGGATATATGGAGGATAAAGAAGGTTCTAAATAGAAACATTCCCAACTCATCTGGTGTATTATATATATATATATATATATATATATATATATATACACACATACATACAGAGATGCTGATAGGTACACGTCCTGCATCACTAAAAGGACATAGTAAAATCATATCCAGGCACCCCAGTGTTTTTCTCTTTTCTTTCTCCACCATTTCAAGCTAACTGTAAATACATTTCAATTGTTTCTTAGAAATGAATTAAACACGATAGGTTACAAGGTAAGAGTTAGCCGGCTTTAGTTGGAACTCATAAATTTTCCCAGGGACTCATTCAAAGCAAATATGTGTCTTAGGATGCACTAAATCAAAAAGCTATCAGCATCACTATATATATATATATATATATATATATTACATTGGCATTTCAGTCTCGTAAGACTATGATAAAGTTTTTATGTGCCCCTGAAGTTACAGCGCCTCCTGTTGACTGTGAGGTCCGATGTTTGAAAAACATTCTCGACCACAGATTTTGCATTTGAAGGCTGTCCCTGAAGATGTTGATGTTCCAATGCTTTGTTGCCGCTATTTTCTTCTGGACCTCTTAGCTTCATGGTGTAGTGTCAGGGTGACTTCTGACATGAACAGTCCTCTACAGAGATTCTGCCGCCACCGAGGACGGTCCTGGGGCAAATTTTCCGAGCTGGAAGAGGCAATGCCAAAGCACCTGAAATCATTCTTGCAGACATCCTTGAATCGCAGCTGGGGGCGACCAATCTGTCTTTTACCAGACCTAAATGAAGCTATATATATATATATATATATATATATATATATATATATATATATATATATATATGTTGAAAAATAAATAAAGGAAAGAAAGTATAGAATGGATAAAATAGGTTATTTTAATCAATTTTACTTACACGTGTTTCGGTCAGGAGTTTATCCATGTGTACATTATTCAAACTATTATTATTTTTAAATAACCAAATGAAATGAAATAATAATAGAAAAAATGTAGAAATGTTCCGCACACAAAGAAAATGCGACCATCATCATTTGTGTGCGGAACATTGTTGGTACGATTATCTTGGTCTTTTCTTTTTTACAAAAATTTTTTCTTCCTGGTTGATGTTTGGTAGTATATTTTTACAATCAAACTATTTGCTGGGTTTTTTCTCACCGCGAGGATTTACCAACAAGTTTGGTATATTAATTATATACTAGCAAATATATGCACCCTCCGGGTGCAAGTATTTAAGTTTTAATGTAATAAAATATTGTATTAAATTAGAAAGGCTAATGAAACTAAATAAGAATACAGATAAAAAGATTTGAAACAGAGAGAGTATAATAAAAGATTTGAAACAGAGGGAGTATAATAAAAAAATGGAACAACTGAAACTTACTCTTCCATCACTCTCGACTTTCATTGTTATTTTTTCTAATTTAAGTTATAACTTAGTTATAAGAGGAAGTAAAGAATAAAATGAGTTATTTTATCTTGTTAATGGATTTCATTTAAGATTAATTGAAGAGATTTTTGCTTATATTCATTAAAATAAAACCAAACAGTTAGAAATCAATAATACTAAGCACATATTTATTAAATTTGATTTTGTAATATTAATATGCAAATTAGCCTTCCCGTTTACACTGTAAACCGCTATTTTGTTGTATATATAAATATAATTGCATGTTGTTAGTATGTAGACATAGTTAACAGTATTAATAATGTATGACAATTTTATTAATAATTGAAGTTAAATAAAGATAAAATCATGGAGAATTGTGACTTGAGTAGGAATATAGTTTCGGTTACAGACAGAAAAACACACAATCTCCATTATAATAAGAAGATATATATATATATATAGCTTCATTTACTCCTATTTTGAACTGGTTCTATTTACAAAATAAATGGGAGCAGTATATTTATTTGCCGTGAACTATTTTGATAGTAATTTTCAAGCTGAACTTGTCAAATTAAAATATAAAATTGCAGAAAGTACCAAATGTGAACAAGTTTTGATGGAAACGCTTGCTTTTGATGGTAGCCTTATTTGGCATGGTCACCTGGAGCAGGTGTTGTTTTGTTTTTTTGTATTTCTTTTTTCTTTTCTTTTTTATCTGTCAGCCATAACAATGATGTATGTTTACAGTTTAGTTTTGTTTTTATCTTTTACACATCATTCTAGAATGTTGGCCAATTTTCATATTCAACTCGTCACTATATCTTCAGGATTGGCTTGTCTTTTCTTTTTCTTTTTCTTTTGTAACTTGTCTGTTAAGTTTCTTGCTAAACTGAAAAGCATGTTTTTGTCTTAAAATTCCATATCTGAAGTATAAATAATATCTGATCCGTTGTGTGTGTGTGTTCTGTCTGTCTGTCTCTATCTCTTTCTCTTACAGTCTCTCTGTCACACCACTCTGTGTGTGCATCTCTCTCTCTCTCTCTCTCTCTCTCTTTCTCTCTCTGAAGGTATCTCTCTTTCTTTCTTTCTCTCTCTGAAGGTATCTCTCTTTCTTTCTCTCTCTGAAGGTATCTCTCTTTCTTTCTCTCTCTGAAGGTATCTCTCTTCTTTCTTCTCTGAAGGTATCTCTCTTTCTTTCTCTCTCTGAAGGTATCTCTCTTTCTTCTCTCTCTGAAGGTATCTTTCTTTCTCTTGAAGGTATCTTTCTTTCTCTCTGAAGGTATCTTTCTTTCTCAATCTGAAGGTCTCTCTCTCTCTCGGTATCTCTCTCTCTCTCTGAAGGTATCTTCTCTTCTCTCTCTGAAGGTATCTTTCTTTCTCTCTCTCTGAAGGTCTCTCTCTCTGGGTCTGTATAAAGTGTTAGGGTCACTGTTTCTTACAATATCAAGCCAAACTCACAAGCAAACTATTTTTATCCCCCCCCCCCTCCAAAGTGACTGGACTCCGTTCATGTGTTGGTTTCCTGTATATGGATGTCTTAATTATTGTGTGAGTCACTTTGGGATTTAGGAAGGAAAACATAAAACCATATATACTTACTGATGTATAAAAGAAAAAAAAAACTGGAATAATGACTAAATAGGTATTTATTGTGAAAGTAATTGATGTTATCAACTTTAGACTAATGGTGATGGAGATGATCTAATTCTCTGTGCAAAAATTTGAATTAAGGATAAGTTTGATCTAATTCTGTACTTTTAACTAAATGAATAGTAGTAAAAGTCTGCTTTCTTGTCTATTAGTGAATATTATAGCTTAATTAGGCTGATTTAGCTCAGTGGATAGAGTACTTGACTAGGAATCACAAGTTCGATTCCGGTCCTCGCCAACTCAGCATATGAGTAGCACAGGGATCTGTGCGGTAAAGTAAGGAGCTGATGGTAGGTGTGGCGCTCCACCTCAGATGCCAAAAACAATCTCCGTGGTCTAGCGCTATTGAAAAGGGGATAGACTCCCTCGCTGATTGGCTGATACCGACTTTAGGCCGCCCCGACGACTTTACTTACTTTTTTTTACTAGTCCCCATGATATAAAAAAATGGCTGGATACTTTCCAAATAGATCATGTTTATGGGATTAGATTTTTGGTCACAGCTGCCAATCTCAATAAAATCTCTTCTTTTTTTTTAACGTTAGTCCCTATGATGCTGCTTCTGCTTGACTCACCTACTTGATGTAGGGATTAAATTCATGATCACCAAGTAAACCACATTCCTTATATCCACTAGGCTATTATTACTTGAAACCATATAATTATTAGTATTAGATAGGAATACTTGAAATGATACAACAGTATGGAAATTATTTGTATTAGGAATATTTAATAATAATAATATGGTTTCAAGTAATTTTTTCGATATATTAACTAATAATAAATCCTAATAAAAATTATAGCTTCAAGTAACTATTCTTAATTCAAATAATTTACAGTTATGATATCAAGTATTCTTATTGAATATAAATGAATTTTAAACAGGTGTATTTGACTCGTAGATGGGACACTAACATTGCTCTGGGTCAAAGTGGACCTGGAAGTAATGGCAATGAAAGTGTGACTCCACACACCCCAGATCTCCAGAACTGGTGCCTCACCATTAGATACAGTTTAGTGTCATACCCAGGACACCTCTTTGGTGGGTGTCTTAACTCTCTGCAGTCAGCTTATTCTAAGCCCTATCAACAGGGTGGCCAAGTTTAAAAGTAAAAACAAGCAACCAGTTAGTATTATTAGCATTGTTCGGACTATTGTCCCCATCTTCATTGTTATTTGTACAATGTTTTGGCCGATATACCCTCCGGCCTTCTTCAGGTATTTCTTGTTGGACTTGGGAACCTTCTTTTCGAACTCGGGAATTTTCTTGTCGTATTCGGGAGCCATCACGGAACTTTGAACCTAACCCTTTATTTATTCCATTTATTTATTTGATGGCTCCCGAATACGACAAGAAAATTCCCGAGTTCGAAAAGAAGGTTCCCGAGTCCGACAAGAAATACCTGAAGAAGGCCGGAGGGTATATTGGCCGAAACGTTGTACAAATAACAATGAAGATGGGGACAATAGTCCGAACAACGCTAATAATACTAATCTTCAAGCCTCATCTCAAACATTCAGAGAAAAAGCAACCAGTTCTTTGAGATTATCAAAATGGCTGGGTACTTTCTGGACTGACTTAGTATTATATGGGATTTAACGAGATTTTTTTGGTTACAGGTGTCAATTTCACTAAAGTCTGGGAATATTTTTTTTCTGCTTCCACTATCATACCATTTTAACATGGGTGGGGGGTAATGCAATCACTTTATCCATTTTCTGAAATCAGTTGCTCTTTAAATTTCACTCTCTTGTTGCTGTTGATGAGGTGCAAACATCTGGTCTTTGTACTCCAATGACCACCTATTTTTTTTGTCTTGGGAATTTGAAATTCTTACCAGATTTTGATTAGGAATTCTTATCTAAGTGATTCAGGCTCCCCTTGTCAGCACCATAAACAGTTTTAAAACGTCTGTCTGATAAGCCTTCAGTGTGTGAAGGATTCATTACGGATTTTTATCAATTCTTGGGACCACCCCAAGATATACAAAACTTGAAGGGATCTCTTGTAAATTAAATCCATCAACCAAAAAGTCTGGTGTGCTGGTCTAGAATTTGGTTCTGTTTTCGATTTTAAAATCTAATCTTTAAAGTGGAGTGGGAAAAATAAAAGCAGCAAGATTTGAGATTTAAAGGGATTTTTTTTTTTTCAATTTAATCTTAAAAAAAAAAAAAAAAAATCTGTTACTGCATGACCTATGTAGATATCATGTGTTATTAATCAAACTTTTCTTCATAAATATTTTTTCTCCCCATCAAATTTACTTGATTTTTCTGTATAAATTTCTGAGGTGAATTATTATATATTTATCTACATGAACTGTTGTCCATATCTTGGCTGCTATAATCACAATTTGAATATTCAGTAATAGTATTGGAATTTCAAACTGGACCCATTATTTAATTCAGAGGTGTGGTTGACTATTCACATTCTGTTACCCATCCTAGGGTATCTCATTATTCAATTTTTCTGTTAATTCAAATTTTTGTTGATTGTAGTGCTGCTTCATTCACCTCCCAAACCTAGTGTTACATAATCTATGCATAGATTATTGTCAACCCCCTGTATTTCTGAAGGGATGGCCTCTTTTTATATCACGGGCGGGACTTGCCATGGAATATTACAGAAAGCCGTGAAGTCACGTGGGACCTGGTTGGCTCTCAGTTTCAGCTTGGACGTCAGGCAGATGTATTTCTGCCTTAACTGAAGCTCACTGCATACGCGCGTTATGTTAGTTACATGAAATGTTTAGTTAAGTAAATAAAAGCTTACATAAATAATATGGTTTTGTGGTTGATGAATGTCTTGGCAACAAGACTGATCTAGAAGAAGAAATGAATTAAGTGCGACCGACCACCAAACGAAGTCCAGATGCGTAAGATACCAAAGATGAGCAGAAGAATAATAGAAGTAAGGAAAGAAAGGGTATACAACACTAGGGATTGAACTTGCACCGGAAAATGGCAATGCTTAGCTAAAACTTATCTACAAGACACAAGATGGATAATGTAAAGGGATTGGTCTATCATCCATGGATTGTATAAAGGTTTCCCAGAAGCTTACTGAGGGCAAAACACCTATAGAAGGCTAAAGAATACTCAACTGAAACATTGACTATAACAACCAACAACAGTTCATTGTGAGACTAACCAAGAAAAGAGGATGAGCTCTGAAAGTAGTTTTGACTAACAAAAAGAGAGCCCTTTTAGTTTGAATTCAGAGTTTTCCTTCTCCTAGACCAGGAGTTTTAACCATGGTATGTGTTGTGGGGTTTTAAGGGGTCAAATAAGAACAAAATGACGGGTAACAAATGTAGGAAAATGTATTAACAAAAGAGTAGACAATTACAGTATAGAGAATTGGGAATTACGTCCGACAAATAAAGTTATGAGCTGATTCGCATTGGCTTTACTCTCAAGCCATAATTGTCCCTGTTACTTATAGTAACCATTGGCACATTCCATTAGTCTATAGGGTATATCACCTATAACAGTATGACAACCTGTCTACAAACTGCATCTGGTGGTGAGGTGAGCCCGGTCTACCCGTAGAGCTAGAGGGAGAATAGTTGAATTCATACTTTTCCCAATATTAGCACTATGTGAAATGCAAACAGTCATGTGCAGGATTTGAACTTGTCTCACCATGTCTATTTCCTAGGATGGTAACCATTACACCACAAGTGCATCCACAAATAAATCAGTGTATATAATAATTTTTCGTCTCAGAAATTCAAACTGAAATCCAATTTTTGTTCAAAATATATTCATTATCTACAAATGTCTTTTTGAATTAATTAAATTTTAAGTAGTTTTTGTATAATTCACTGTTGAATCTTCCAATTTTTGTCTTGATAGACATATTTAGTTTGTTCAATTAAATAGGGAAAGGCTGCTCTGTTTGTAGTGCTTAGTATATGCCAATCGTATCCCCTGCAGAGGGGTGAGACCCCACCCAATAGTTGTGTCCTAAATGTGTATGCTTAAAAGAAAGAAAAAAAGGACAATAAAGGGTGAGTGACATTTCCCTAGCAAATATCTGATGTTTGTTTCATAGTGCAAAGTTTTATATATAAATGTGTTGACCACCCTGTCAGTGAGGCTTAGAATATACTGAATATATCCCCTGTAAGATCCTACCCCCAAGGACTGTCCTGGGTATGATATTAAACTGTATCTAGTGGTGGGGTTCTAGTTCTGGAACTCTGGGAAGTGTGTTTGGAGTACCCCTTCATTGCAATTATTTCTGGGTCCACTGAAGTGGTAGTACCTGTTAGTCCCATCTATTGGTCAAATCGATCTATTTGAAAATTATTAATATCAAATAATGCTTGAAACTATAACTGTGCAAAAAAATAAATAAATAAATAAATTGAACATATTGTTATAATTACGGCCATTCTTTCATGTGACATGACGTAACATGAAGACTTTAAAAGCTTGAAATTAGGAAGGCCCCCCAGGTTAAACTAGTATTTGTTGTTCAAATCATAAAGTATCACACTAGGAACACTTTAGACTGTTAACAATCATTTGTGCATTTTCTTGTAAATTTTACAGACCAGATTTCTAGTGTGACGTGACGTAATTCACAAAAACAGCTTTTTTCCAAAGCTCAGTGTACTTACAGTTTTCCATCTGAATTGAGCAAGTAACTGGCTTTATGTATTTACTGTAGCAATGGAAGTGTTTTTACAAAAGTTGCAGCTAGTTTTTTGAACTAGAGGGATTAATTTTCTGGAAAAAGTGACTATTTTAACTTTCAATTCAAATTTTGAAAACCACTTTTTGGTTGACGTTAGTAGAGAATGGCCCATTACAAACAAATTTCTGCATTATATAACCCATAAGGAGTTGATGTTCTGTTAGACAAATAAACCAAAAGTAAGTAATTTGTGGGTAATTTATGAGGAAGTGCGTCCCGGTTTCCTGCCTCAGAAATTGCTACCCGGTGACTATTAAAATAATGTCCCCAGCTATGTCGTCTCGTGGTGTTACTTGAAAGAAAACAACCAACTTAGGGTGTTAAATGTATTTTAGGGGGGGATTCTCTTTTTTTTTGTTGTAATTCTTATTTATTTATCGTAATTTGTCGTAATTCTTGTTCATTTATAGAAAATTGTCGTAATTCTTGTTTATTTATATTAATTTGTCATAATTCTTGTTTAGATATGAAGATGGATATATAGTTTGGAATAGACTGAGATAGATAGATAAACAAACAATAATATAGATAGATATGAACAAATGGAGATAGATAGATAGATATTTTCGACAAGTAAATGTATTTGGGGGGGGGGTCGCTTCTTTTTTGTCCTAATTCTTGTTTATTTAAACTAAAAACAAGACATGAATAAAAGAAAATCTTAGTATTTAAAGTAATATAGATAAATATGAACAAATTGAGATAGATAGATATGAAGATGGACATAGCTTGGGACGTTATTTTAATAGTCACCGGGTAACAATTTCTGAGGCAGGAGACCGGGACGCACTTCCTCATAAATTACCAATTTGTGATATCATAGATTATGTAAACAGTTAGTTTTGTATGGAAATTATATTGGGAAGAATAATTTAGTCTTATTTTTCTGTACTCTTTAGTACTCTGCCAGCAAGGCTTAGAATATCCCCTGCAGAAGGGTAAGCCCCACCCCCAAGAAAAAAGTGTGTGTGTGTCTTGGGTATGACACTAAACTGTATCTGATGGTGTAGCTCTATTGAGTATGGAGTACTTCATTGCTATTACTCCCATGTCTACTGACCTGGAGTGGTGATACCTGTTGAGTTCCTCTGTATAGATCAAATAGAACTGTTTAAAAATTATTTGTATTAGACAGGAATACTTGATATCATAACCATGCAAAAAAAAAAACTAAAGAAACTATACAAAACAAATGTAAATATACAATGTACACAATTCCCTATGGCAAGCCCCAATCCCTTTTTATCATATGGGTGCTAGAAGACAGTGGCTGAGGGTCTACATGTCCTGGGAATGACGTTAAACTCTATCTGATGGTGAGGTTCCAGTTTTGGAGGTTTGGGGAATGTGGAGCACCCCTTCATCACCATTGCTCCCTGGTCCACTCTGACCCGGAGTGGTAGTACCTGTTAGGGTCCCATCTATGGGTTAAATAGACAAACATGAGTTTATAAATAAAATTGTATTATCCATTAAGAATTGATTTATTTCAAAACTTTATCGGCATTAAATGACCCACTGAGGTTGATATGCCGTAAAACAAAACAAAACAAAACAAACAATTCCCTAACATCTAGGCATAAAATAACCTCAGATATGTTGACATGCCTTTAAAATTAATCTACTTAGTGCTTGAAATTAATTTATTGCCCAATGTATTAGAAACAATTTACTAAGCAAATTGTATTTAAATGATATATTGTAAACCTGGATAATGTTTCTTTTTCTGATATTGATTAAAAACATTGCTCTCTGGTCTTTGTGTGTTTATATACATTTTCAGTTGACCTGTGTATCAGTTTATAGAACTTAAGTATTGCCTTAATTAAACAAGTGTGGTCCTTGTTCGATAGGAATGTTTCTATGCAAACATGAAACAGACTGCAAACATTGTTTGATATGTGATACGTGAGTCAATAAAGAGAACATACCAGAAAAGAATACAATGAGAACAGCAGCCCAAATAAATAAGCAAGATAATTCAGACCTGAAACATTTTAATAATAAATGTAAACTATTTTTGTACAGACTTGCTTAAATGACACATTTTGGCGGCCACTTCTTGAAGTCAAAATTCTTCCTACTTATAGAATTATATTTACTAGCAGGACCTGTGGATATACCACAGTATGATAATTTGATTATTAAAATATCTAATATGTTTACTTAATAGCTATTGCAGAATAGTTCAATATGTAAAAAGTATGATAATCTTGATTTAACCCTCTCCCACTCTTTCTTAAAAGAGGGGTTGTAAAATATTTACATTGATTTCCCAATAAAAATCTCGGGGGAGGCGTTTAATATATCTACATTAATTTGTTGACAAAAAAAAAGTGACAAAAACACAACTCCGAAAATAAGGGCTGGAAATTCACCTGACGCTGGCTCACTAAAACATTGTGTAAATTAGGGTAGGAGGCTGGGACAATATAAGATCAAAATTTCTTCTGTAATTCACAATTTCAATATTACAAATAGAACAAACATAACCTTTTTTTTTTTTCCAATTCATTTTAAATTTACGTTGGAATGTTTCATTTTTCAAAATTGGGTGAAATAAAATGGGATAAATAAGAAATTTGCAATTAAGTGACACCAGATAATCTGTATTTAGATTTTTGCATTGCATATTGGACAGTTTGGATGGTGTCATTTTTAACCAGAGGTTGTTGCAGATGATAACAGACAGAAGATTTAGGAACAAGAATATTATCTATGTTTATAATCCATTTACAATTACTGATTATCATTAAGCTTTATTATTAAATTTTTCTGATTTTCTGTTTGCAATGTTTTACCCGAGGTAAAGCAAAGTTTTTCTTAAGTCATTGAACATATTGTAACATTATGGTGGTGGTGGGGGGGGTCTTGCTAGTGTTTGCTCTTAGACAAAACTCAAAAGCTGTTGATTGTAATTCCTGTCTGGGTGATGAAAGATGACTACAAACACACACTTATACATTGATTCCCATATTTATTGCTTGTTTTAATTTGATCAGTGAATTTCTGTCATTTCACGGAGAGAAGACACTTTGCATCTTTTTCAATTCTGTATAAGACCCTCAAAGTGACACTTTCTGGCAAATCCTCCTAGACAGGACTCAAACTGTTGTCATTCTCGTCTGAGCAATAAATGAAGTTAACAAACACACATTTATAATTTGTTTCTCATGTTTATTAATTGATGTTTTAATTTGATCAGGCCGGCCTTTTCAGAGAGTTTCCAACTGTTATTTCTTAAATTCATAAGGATGAGACAACTTAGAACTTTCTTCATTTCAGTTGAAATGAAGATCCCCCCCCCTCCATATACAAGCTTATTAAAATCCTCAAATGTCTGATTATTAATAAATTAAAATCCTCAAATGTCTGATTATTAATAAATTAAAATCCTCAAATGTCTGATTATTAATAAATTAAAATCCTCAAATGTCTGATTATTAATAAATAAAACCATGTCTAAATTATCTTAAATTATTAATAAAAATTAAAAAAAGAGAAAAAAAAGGAGACTCTGTGGCGTAATGGTTATCGTGCTGGATTATGACATCCTAGTATGTCAGTTTACACTTTGGAATGATACCATTGGGAAAGGTATGAACCCCTTCATATATCTCCAGCTATGAGTTAAATAGTACAACTACTGTTCTTCTACAAGGATGGCTTTGACATTAAATAACCTATAAAGGTTGATATGCCATTAAACAAAGAAACTGAAACAAACCAACTGCTAAAATTCATATTTCTCGAATCCCAGTGAAAAAAAAATGCCCACGCAATTCCCAGGTTTGCTTCATCAGTGATGAACTTTGACACCTGTGAATTATGTCTCCTCAGTTATCGAAGAGATAAGTCTTCATTTCAGCTGAAATAGAAAAAAAAATTGAAATCCTCACCTCCCCCCACCCCACCCCAGAAAAACCAACTGATAAATTCATATCTCTTGAATATCATGTGACTCCCTTTAGCCAATGAACAAATGCCACATAATTCCCAGGCTTGCTTCAGCAATGATGAACTTTAACTTTGTCACCTGTCAATTACACGCCTGCAAATGTCTGACACATCCACCCTCCAGAGTGCTGAGGGTGGTAGAGGCCATTACATAACAATATTGAATTTTTTAAGTATGTGAGCAGTGCTCATGAGCACAATCTGTATTTCAATGGATTCTCTTGGGATTTTTTGTAATCTGTGTATCTGTATTCTTAATCATTCCTAGTGCTCCAGTTATTAATGGTATGGTGGTTGTTTAAATGCCACATTCTTTCTGTTTCTATTTCGAGGTCCTTGTATTTTTAAAGCTTATCAGATTCTTTTGCTGAAATGTTTTTTTTTTATCAGGCAGAATAATTAATTATTATTAATTAAATAGATCACTAATTAGGACTGAGCCTATTCTAGTAGTAACCACCCTAAGTGGAATTTAACAGGTTTGAATTCAAAGTTTCCTTCTTCTAGACTGGTTGCCTAACCAAGGTTAAAGAGCCGAGTCTACCCTACTATTTACCCATAGCTGGAGGGAGAGTAGTTAGATTCATACCTTTCTCAAGAGTATTAGCATTATGTGAACTGTAGCTTTGTCCAGGATTTGAACTCTGGTTCATGAGTGCATTTCCTATGACTAACCATTACACCACACACTCCAACTATAATAATCCTGTATATGAGAAAATTTTCATCTTCCTTGAAATCTTTTATTGGTATATCTGATTTGTTAGCTTGTGTAGTATGGTTGGTATCTATTGTGAAGTCACACTAACATTTTCACCTACTAACAATGAGTGTGTTTTTTTGTGGAATCATATCATTTTTCTATATAGGGTTGGTGTATATATATATATATATTACCACACACACACTCTGCACGAGCAGGATATGACACAAGGTCAATTTCTTAAGCAGGGTTTAACAGGTTTGAATTCAGAGTTTTCCTTCTCCTATACCGGTTGCCTAACCAAGGTTAAAGAGCCCAGTCTTCCCTACTATTTACCCATAGCTGGAGGGAGAGTAGTTAGATTCATAATTTGGCTAGGGCAAAGCATCCAGATATTAGATGATCAATGATTTCCTCATTGTTTGTACAGAAAGAGTAATTTGGCTCTTCATTCCTTATGATACATGAGTTGTAGGATCTTATTGGCAGGTGTTAATCTTGTAAATTTAAGAAAGCCTTCTATTTCTGGTCTCTGTATAAAGCCTTGCAGCCACTGAGGGGTCAGTTTTTTTTTTAGTTTTTTTAGGTGGAAATAAAAATCATGATTTTTGCCCATTTGGTCTTCAGCCAATACCCATTGTGAACATGAGACCCTGATGTAAAAAAAAAAAAAAAAATAAATAAATGCTTTACTTAAAATGAAAAAAAAAAAAAACCAAGCTTTAACACTCAGCCATTTTTTAATTCAAAACATTTTTCTAAGTTCTGTGGTTGTATGTATTTACCTAACCCATCCACACAAGCAGGATGTGACACAAGGTCATTTTTTAAGTAAAGTTTAAATTCAGTTTTCCTTACCCTAGACTGATTGCCATACCAAGATTAAAGAGCCCAGTCTGCCCTACCATTTTCCTATTGCTAGAGGGAGAATAGTTGGATTCATACCTTTCCCAAGAGTATTAGTGCTATGTGAAACATAGCCAGCCTCTTTCAGTATTTGAACTCAGGGTTGCTGTTTCGATTTCCTATGGTTCTAGTCCTGTATGTGAATTCTAGATGGATCAATCCTCTGCCCCTATTTGCCCTATGTAGACACACATGTTCTGCATCTGCTTTTTGAGGTTATGCATATACATAGTTAAAAGCTTTTTATCTTTCTATTTTCCATATCTCTTCTAGATTCCAGTTTATTGCATTAACAGAGGATGTAACTGGTATTGCTAAGGTGTTTACAAAACATATTTTTTTTGCATTTAGTTCAGTTTTGTTCATCACCATTACTAAATTACTTCTAAAGTATTCTAATTGGTATGTCACTATGACTGATACAAGAAAGTGCAGAAAGGTCAAAGAACATTCTCCCAAGAACTCCTGTACATAGACACACCAGTGTTGGCCAACCAGCAAAAAACTTCAAAAGATTCATCAGCTCTACACAGACACTGGATGTCATCTTAAAAAAGCACTTTCCAAGAGTGATGGCTAAGGACGGATGGTGAGAGTGTAGTAATGAGTCGAACTTACCTGACTCAAAGCATCCTAGATGCCTGGCCTGCGAATGTCCCTGGCAAGGAAAGGAATGTGGTCGGAGGAAGAAGGAATGTGGTACGCCATTATGCCCACTCTGAGTAAGAAGTGTCAAGAAGTTGGAGGGGGCAGAATGGACTTTTTATAGAGGTTGCGAGGAATTATGGGTGACTACCCATAGTGCATTGTAACTTTTATTTGACTATAAAAGCGACCTATTTTGTCCCGAACGACAGACTGCATTTTTGTTCTTCAGTAACAGTGTCGAGAGAGCGGAAGAGAAAGAGAAGCTGGTGGACAATTTTCAGAGAGTTAAAGAAATCCATGCTGTTGACATGTCTTGAGGATAAAACTTGTAATTATCTCATTTGCAATACTTTTAAAAAAACAAAATCAACAAAGAGGGAAAACCCCTCTCTTGTAAATAAGGAAAATAAATAAATAGAAATTAAAAAATGGTAAAATTTAAAAAAAAAAAAAAAAAAATCTACAAAGAGGGGGAAAACTTACAACAACCATTCTTTCTGGTAGTAAGATCAAACTCGAGTAATAAAATGGTTGTAATATAAATTAAGAGAGCGCTATTGCCATTGGCTGGAGGTCAGATGACCAGTACTATAGAGGTCATCAGGATACGAGGTCAGTTGCTGAGGGGGAAGGGTCGAGGTTTGATCAACCTCGATTGGTCCCTTGGGTGAGGAAATTCGTTGTTGAAAGACCAGAAATTTCCAATGATCCCAAGGAATAACAATGCTGATGACTTCCCCCTCAATCATCTTATAGATGTATTTTTACAAGTTCCTATTTCAATTAGACTTGATAAAAATTAGTTGGAAACCAGTAGCTCAGTTTGTTACGATTTTTGTGGCCATTTTTAGGCTGCAGGTGAGAGCACTCTACAGTGGAGATTTCTTGTGTTCCTTAGTGTTAGGTAGAATCTTTTGGTTGTTCCTTAGTGAAGAATCCTTGGTTATTCCTCGGTGTTAGGCAGAATCCTTTGGTTTTCCTTGGTGTTAGGCAGAATCCTTTGGTTGTTCCTTGTGTTAGGCAGAATCCTTGGTTGTTCCTTGGTGTTAGGCAGAATCCTTTGGTTGTTCCTTGGTGTTAGGCAGAATCCTTTGGTTGTTCCTTGGTGTTAGGCAGAATCCTTTGGTTGTTCCTTGTGTTAGGCAGAATCCTTGTTTTTAGCAGAGTGCTGGTTGTTGACCCGTTCGTCTGTGTCAAATACCAGCAACTGCAAGACTTTCAAGATCGGTGATTAAATAGTTAACTAACTACGTATTTGAACATGTTGATTGGCTGGCTTTAATCCATGTGCCCACGCAGAGTCTATAAGTTTAAGTAGTGGGCCAAAGCACACTTTATACATTACAATAATCCAAACATAGTATGGAAATTGCTTAATTCTCCATAGAGCATTTGAATGGTATTGTTCTATCAAAGATTGAGCTACAATTTACTATTTTTATTATAGTAACTAACACAAACATTACATCACTTGATAATATGAAACTTAATTTTTAGATCAAGTATTTTTATTATTAATTTTGACCCCCCGTCCTGGTTGCTTTTTATCTCAGTATTTGGGTCATTACATTCTATTATCAAAAAAAGCAGCATGTATCAGAAACTTTAGATTTTAACTTGCATTTCATTCTCTGGAACCCTGCCTAATATGGACATTGCCAATACCAAGTTGGCCTCTGTGTTAATGACATGCCAGTGTCATATTTACAGTCATGTTGCGTTTTATTGCGTTTTATGACATTAACTCTTTTATTGCCCCATAACAACTGTGCATTCATTCTGTGGTTTTTTTACTCTATAAAACTTTTCAAGGTTATTATTTTAAAAATACAAAACAAAACAACACTACTAAATGCATCAGATGGCACCACTGGGGGAGGGCGAGTTATGAGGGCACATATTAGTGTCATTTGTTTTACAATTTAATAAATTTTACCAAAATAAAACCTGTTATATACAAGGGTTGGCTGAAAAGTTCATAGGCTGATGTCATATTTGCTGTTGATTTTTTTTTTTTTTTTACAAATGGGATCCAAGCACTGCATCACCAATTGAAGTGTGTGCACTGAAAGCAGAACTATGTTGAAAAATAAAACTCATTTGGTCATATTCCATGAGTATCTTGGTCATTTTATGAACTTATCAGCTGTTCCTTGTATTATAATCATAATTATGTCTTATATAGCAATTTCTAATGGTAACTTTAGAAAAAAGCCCACTTATATGTTATGGAGGCGCGTGGTCAAATGGTTAGTCATAGGAAGTGGACTCGTCGACCCGAGTTCAATTCCTGGACGAAGCTGTTTGAATTTTACATAGCGCTAATACCCTTGGGAAAGGTATGAATCCAATTCTCCCTCCATCTATGGGTAAATAGCAGGGTAGACTGGGCTCTTTAACCCTGGCTAAGTAACCGGTCTAGGAGAAGGAAAACTCTGAATTCAAACCTGTAAAACTCTGCTTAAGAAATTGACCTTGTGTCACATCCTGCTCGTGCGGAGGGGTTGGTAAATATATATATGGCATTATGTATAGGTTCAAATATCCAAGGTAGCAGTGAATGTGTTAAAGTAAACAATTTAATTTTTAACAATTACTAGGCAAACAATTAAACCATTGGTTCTTGTTGTATCACTAATCTTTATGAAAATTATGATTTTATTTAGGAAAGAGTGAATCATTTTAGTTAGTATTTCATAGTTATATTTCTTATATAGAGAATTGAATTTGGATGATTTAAGAAATGACTTTGGTTTCAACAAATATCCTACAAAATTATCATTCAGTTGCAAATTGGACAGGAAATAACTTTATTCTCTAAGTGAATTTCAAGTGTACTGCTATAATAAAAAATCCAGATGTGCTGTTTTTACTAGGTTATGGTTATATTTATATAATGAGAATTTTAATTATATATGAAATATGTATAATATGATGTGCTATATTCATAAGAAAATGGTGTTCAATATTTTGGATAAAGCATGTATATCTAAGTTAGGGTAGCATGGCAATGAACCCAATGGCACTTGGATAAAAAAAAAATTTAAATAATTTGACAATACAAAAAAAATCCAATAATATATATTTCAATAATAAATGTATAGTAATTTTTTTTTTTTTTTTTTTAAAAAGCCAATAATATAAAATTCCCTTCATTGTTAAACCATTGGCCAAAAAAATTTTTCGACTTAAATCAGAAGTCAGCCCCTAAAATTTGACTATGACTTTCTCTACTGTACTAATTTAAACAAAACCCAGAAAGAAGCAGTTTGTAAAATGTACATCATTTGAGGAAAGGGAAGTTATTGATTGTGCTGCACAGAAGTGGTTTCAGAGATTTTCAACTGAAAATTAGTCACTTAACATGTTCCTTGTCATAAAATGAACATTCCATAGGTTTATCTATATATTTACCTAAACCTTCCATCATGAGTTGGAGGTAGCATAAGATCAATTTTTATGCAGACCACAGCCGGTCCAAATTCAGTTTTCTTTCTCCTAGATCAGTTGCCATACCAACACTAAAGATCTTAGTCTTCCCTATTATTTACTCATATCTTGTAGGGGTAGAGAATAGAAGGGTTCATGTGTTTCTCTAGAGCATTAGCACAAAGTGAAATGCAAACAACCTTGTCCAGGATTTGAATTTGTCTCACTGAAACCATTTGCTATAATAACCATTGTGCCATATATGCCCCCACAAGTTTATATAAAGCAATAAAACAGCTTATGTGAATAAAGGAACAAGCTTTTCTCCCATTTGTTAGATGGAAGACAAGGTTGTCTCCCTTTTTTGAATCGTCAAGATCAGAAGGGGAAGAGATCTTCTTTCATTTTGTGTTATCAGGGTCAGAGGTTTCATGTGACCATTTTCAGCAACATGCCTATACTGGCAAACCCCAACCCCTTTTTATCATATGGGTGCTAGAAGGCGGTGGCTGCGGGTCTACATATCCTGGGAATGACGTTAAACTCTATCTGATGGTAGGTTCCAGTTTTGGAGGTTTGGGGAATGTGGAGCACCCCTTCATCACCATTGCTCCCTGGTCCACTCTGACCCAGAGTAGTAGTACTTGTTAGGGTCCCATCTATGGGTTAAATAGAAAAATGTATTTAAAAAAAAATTGTATTATCCATTAAGAATTGATTTATTTCAAAACTTTATCGGCATTAAATGACCCACTGAGGTTGATATGCCGTAAAACAAAACAAACAAACAAACAAACCATGAAACCATTTGCTATGATAACCATTGTGCCATATATGCCCCCACAAGTTTATATAAAGCAATAAAACAGCTTATGTGAATAAAGGAACAAGCTTTTCTCCCATTTGTTAGATGGAAGACGAGGTTTCTCCCATTTTGAATCGTCAGTCAGAAGGGGAAGAGATCTTCTTTCATTTTGTGTTATCAGGGTCAGAGGTTTCATGTGACCATTTTCAGCAACATGTTTATTGCACCCCCACACCTTAATGCACTAGGCCACAAAAAGCAGGAACAAAGAAGCACCCTGCAAGTTTTAACACTGTATCTCTGCCAACAGTTGCTAATTGTACCGTTTGTATTCCTGGTAATCCTGACATGTAATTGAGCCACATGATTCAATTATTTACTTTTGACTTCATTTAATTGCTTGTGTCACTAACACATCCTTTAAACGTATCAGCCACAACATGTATCATTGCCAAGTCATGTTGCTGTGAATGTATTACAGTATTTTTGTATTTAGGATTGGTAAAAGATTAATTGATCCAGAATTGAGACAAGAATAAAAACTGTTCCTGATTAAACTTGGAATGATAATCAGATACTGTTGAACAGACACACGCACATAAACACACACACACACACACACACATAATTTAGAAGGTATAAGGCACAAAACCAAGTGGATGGTTGCTAGCAACAGCTTTAGTTTTAGAAATCTTCTGTAGAAAAGATTTTTATCTCGAAATATTAGGAATAAATGACAAGTTAACAAACAACACCATAGTTATCTTATTTTTCTTTACACTTGCATTGTGATAGCCTTCAAAACCAACCACCTAACCAATATAAACACAATGCTTCAAGCAAATTATAAAACACTTTGTTCGTGATTATTTTGTTACAATATCAACTTTGGTTCTGGCAATTTTCTCAGCATAAGCCAAACAGTAGCATCATCATGAATTTTTTCTTCTTCAGTTTCAAATGTTTATACTAAATGTATAGAAAGCGCGTGGTGTAATGATTAAAGTCATGGGAAATGGACTCGTCGCCCCGAGTTCAAATCCTGGACGTGGTAATTGCATTTCACTTAGCGCTAATACCCTTGGGAAAGGTATGAATTCTACTCTCCCTCCAGCTATGGGTAAATAGTAGGGCAGACTGGGCTCTTTAACCTTGGTTAGACACCGGTCTAGGAGAAGGAAAACTCTGAATTCAAACCTGTTAAACTCCGCTTAAGAAATTGACCTTGTGTCACATCCTGCTCGTGCGGAGGGGTCGGTAAATATATATATATACTAAATGTATCTCAAATTTTATAGACATGTAGCACATTCAGGTTAAGATATCAACACCACAGTTTTGATGATTCATAAAGATGTTCTTCAGAATTACTTTCATCCATTTTGTTTTTTTAATGGCTTTTAACTATAATGGAGGCAAAACAAAACTCTTGTCATGTTAACTTTTTACTTTTATATATTTTGAGGGGGCACATCTTATTTTGAATAAGAATGCTGTTATGAATAAATGTTACTTCATTAACATTGTTGGCACCAGCTTGTTTTTCTTCTAACCATCCAGCCTTTTTAGGCCTTAAGACATTTCTTTGAATTTAAATAGTGTTGGATATATTCTTAGATTGAATTCATTCTCATTTACTGAACACTTTCCACTTGTGTAATGCATTTATGTATACTTTCCTTTTCTTCTAAGCAAATGGAAAATAAACAAAAAACAAACTGGCATATTTAATAACATAAAAATCCACACACTTATTTTTTTAAAAAAATGACTTAAAAACATCTTATATTTTTTTTAGGTAAGTGTTATGCTTATGATATACTATACTATCAGTGTTTGTACCTTGTCTAAATGTATAATACTATTAAAGACTTAAAAAATGCTGACTATATCCCTTGCAAAGGGGTACTCCCCCCAAACAGTGGTGTCTCAAGTATCATGCTAAACTACATTTGTTAGTGAGGCTCCAATTCTGGATCTCTGGGGCGTGTGTACTCTGAAGAATATGTTCCAATTACCGTCGAACTGGGAAGACAAGGCAACAAACGATTGTAACTCAAATACAAACTCGAATGCTACAAGGTCCACTGCAAAATGACAAAGTATATATAAGACTCCACAATGTCATTCAAATCAAGCAGTCAAGCAGCCAATCAGAACTCAAGGAGTGGAATCACCCAGATTCATGGATGGATCATTCTTGATTCCTATTTATACCAGCTGTCTTGGACA